>BMAO01020648.1:0-22895 GCA_019973975.1 Trichonephila clavata | reverse complement strand
AATATTTAAAGTAGATCAACATGTTATAGGTACTTTATGTAAGGGTAATTGTAAAAATAATTACATTATTATTAAATCTTTTTAATCTACTTTTAATATAATTTAATCAGCAATAATATAAATCTATGATTCAAGTATTACCTACCCATTTATTATGTTTCGTAACTGGGAATGTTCTTGCATTGTTTCACATAAACTGTCGAAGTCTATTGAGATTAATTGCAATCGCATTATATACTGAGTTTAATTTGATTCTATACTTTGTTTTTGTAGCCCCTTAAATTGTGGAACATTACATATAGCTTTCTAGATTGAGAATACTTTATTGTTTACTGTCCAGGGTTCTATAAAATATTTTACATTCGAAAGTACAATGTTTCACACAAAACTAAATAGTGTTCTAATATAAAATGCACTTTTTTGCATTTTTTAAAATTTATATTTAAATAAAAGTTTAAAAAATATTGTAAATTAAAGTGATTATGTATAAATAAAATTCTCAATTTCTTAATGGCATGGTTCAGGTTTATATTCTTGTTTTCTTATAAACTTCATAGAGAACATGAATGCATTTTGCACGTACATCTATAAATTTCTTTTCAATTATTTTATAGTGACTCTTGGAGTCCCTGGGTATTCCTCGTGGGACCCCAAGGTTCCGTGGAACACAGTTTGAAGACAACTGGTTTAGAGAAAGTAAACAGAGGATTTAACAAACAATACGTTATATTATCAAATTTTAAAGTTATGATAATGGAATAATAGTAATAAAATTTTCCAAAAGTGTTCCATAGCTAAAACTTCCTACAAAAATACAAAATTAATCCCTTTAATTTTTACTTTAAATGCCAAATTTTTTTCACGTTAATTTTATAAAAATACTTATATTACATTATATTTTATTATAAGAAAATCTGAATACTTGAACTCAATTTAATGATTTTAGCTAAATACGAAACAAAATAATTACTCATAAAAATAATCACGTAAATGATACAAAGTAATAAATTACACAGTTAAGATTCCAAAAAGTCAATAAAAAAAATACAAATTGGTAAATCTTCGCGAATAAAATAGATTAAAACCTATGCTATGATGTATTTTTAAATAATTTTTAATTTGCACTGATAGTATTAAAAATATTTATTTCGAAACTATTTTTATTTAAAAATATTGTACACTTTTATACTATACAGGGCTATTTATATAATTTAAATGTACATCGAGAAAAAAATATAAAATAGCTATAATTAGTTGCACTAATTGTATAAGACACAATTAATATGCACGTACTTAATCCTCAAAATAAATTTTAAAAAATACTTTTTTAACCACAAAATTTATTTTAATACACAACTTGTGGCAGTTCATACTCGTTTTTGAATATATTTTACCGATTTAAATATTTATATAGTAAGAAAAAATATCTAGACATGATTTGTCGCACCAACTCACATAACATTTTTCAAAATAAGATTTTACGCAAGAAATACATCTTCCACAATCGAATGCCCAGAACCAGATAATTTTACTTGGTAAGTAGACACAATTGTCACCTGTCAGCTTTAGAATCTCCCAATTTTGCTACTCGCAGTTGGCGGGATAGCCTACAAGGAAATAATCAATAAATGCAAACATGCATGGTTTTATCATACACAATACAACTGTTACAGAATATTCATCTATGGGTGCAGAACTTTTTCAACCGAAAACTCCCCGAAAGAATCTTCCAAATCCAAAAGAGGGAATATACAAAATATGCAAATACGTGAATGAGATTGGTGTGTGGAAGGAAACATGGGGAAAAAATAAAAGGGCAGAAAATTTCCCTCCGAGTTTCTTTTCACTATGATGGATGATGGAAGAGCTTTTTCCGTCACCAACTTTTTCGGTAATAAGCCCCCTTCCCATTCTGCACCCCTCAGATCCTCACCCCTCCCGCTTTGTGCCTGAAATAGTGGGTCAAAACTAGTTCGTGAACAAATCAATGGCTATTTGTTATGTTCTTTCCTTCTCTTTTTTTTAGTTGAACAGGCTTCTTTTTGCAGCTTAAACGACGACATAGCGTTTTGTGAGGAAAACAAGCTCGAAACACGAGTTAGCTGCTGCAGTGGATTTAAAACGCAATGGGAAAGAAAAAGAGCGGGAGAACAAAAAATACTTTTAGTAGATTTTAATGCATAAAACACAAAGGGGGACGAACAACTTTTTGGCATCATTTGTTCGTGTCAGCTGGCGGTTCTTGGCAATACCTCAAAGGGAGAAATGCATTCAGTATTTGATAGAAAAATGAGAGTGTAGTATTGCAAAACCATGTTTGTTAATATGTTTTTCTTCTGTTGGAATCCTGATTTCTTTTTTTTCCCTTTTCTTCTTTTTTGAAAAAAAAATGTATGTGATTTACAAATAAAACTGTTGTTGAAAAAAGTGAATGAAACGGTAAAATGTTTTTAAAATGTTATATTATATTTATTGATGAATATACATTATTTATTTACTGAAAAATGACTTAAAAACAATGTTTTTGAGATAGCAAACTTCTTTCATTTTTTCAATATATCGGATCCATTTAAAGGATTTAGAAATCCGAACACTTTTTTTCATTCTGAGATTTAAAAATATATATTTTGATTGATTGATTGTTTATTTATTAACATTGCTTACTGGCAGGAACGTCTTAAGGTATAACCCAAATAAGCTCGGACCCAGAGCTTTGGCCTCGATGGAGCCTCCACTCTGCTTGAACAAGATTTAAGATCCGAATAACTTAGTAATCAAATGTTATTTCCTTAAATATCCTCAGAAAAATTGGGAATTTCGAATTCTGTGTATGCCAACTGGCAATACTGCACTGTTATGTGATGACTGTCGTCCATCCCTAAGCCTAGGCCTTCCACCATACGCAGTAATTTAGTCAAAATACTGCTGTCAATAGCGTCAGTTTATGCCTAGGTTTGTGGAATTGTGAGTCACACACATTTATTTGTTACGGTTTACCGTTTATAATAGTATTTAGCAATGTATGATGTATACTGCCTACTTTTAAGGTTCGGAGATGGGGCCTATTTTTGAATAAGGACCCATGGCCTCAGAAAGTCTTAAGACGTCCCTGTATACTGGTACAAAATGAGGGCTATTGGTAAAAATCTGGTAATTTTGAGCCACTGTCAAGTGATAAGGATTACAACTGCGCTGGCCCCTCACTCTCTAAGTTTCCCCACCACGGCAACATGAATTTGAGCTTCGACAAAATTAAGGTATCAGACTACATTTCGAGTCGAGATTTTGCAAAAGAGTACAAACGATTTTTTTTTTAAAAAAATATTTAGTATCACTAGATTAGAATACTTGTCAAAAATTGTTTTAAGATTATTATTGCAACAAAAAACGATTTAAAGGCATTTTTTTTGGTAAAAAAATATCATTGAGTTAATAATTTTCAAAACATTCTTCTTTTATGTAAAATGCTTCTTTAATAATAATATTTTGCCTATATAAAGCTGAGATCTCTGTACAAATCTTGAAATAGTAAATTTTGAAATATATATATCTTAGAAGCGGATTTATCCAAATTTTAATACATAAATTATAACTAAAAACCGATATTTTTTTTAATTGGTAGTAAACATGGAAATAAGTGATTTTTTAAAAAAATTCTGGTTCAGCTCTGGAAATGTATTAGCTATATATAAGTAAAATATTATTATATATTATAGAATTATTTTTTCTTAAAAATGAGAATGTTTTCGAAACCAGATAATTATAAGCTCTCTTTTTGTCAAAATATTACATTTAAATAATTTTTTATTGTAACAGCATTATTAAAATAATTTTATACGTGTATTGTAATCTAAGTGACATTAAAACTTAAAACATATTCGTTTGTACATTTTTGAAAAATCATGGATTTGAATGTTGGTGGATACTTTAGCATTTGACAATCCTTTGGAAGGTTTTTAGAGACATCAACACTCAAATTCACAACTTGACAGAGTGAGTGGGTGAGTGAATATTAACGTCGCACTGTTCAGCTATACACGAGGGCTTTTGGAGACGGACCTCGTGATTTTGAGCCATGCTCAAGCAACGAAGATGACACTTGAAAGGGTACCCCTAATCTCCTAACTACCACACCACACCAACGGAAGGACGTTTAAGCTCTCGACATATTTAACCTACTAGTATACCGTGGACTTGACAGAAGAAACGTTGTCAATGGTTTCATAATCGTGACTGCGGCTACACAAAAAACTATCATAATAGTGTTTGTTTTCGTTTCTTAATATAATTTATCGCAATGGACATTTATTTATATTTCCCAAGAATTGCTTACAAATATATGTAAAAAATCCAATATTTATTGCGATTTCTACTTTTACGATCCTATTTCATTTATCATTGCTATTTTTTAGTAAATATTCGAATTGAATTTCAATGTAGATTTATTTTTAAATAATACTGAACATTGCCTGATAAAAAATTAAAGCACACATTTCGCTTCCTTCAAAAAGAGAGTAGTTTTTCTTTTTCTATTTATTCTCCTAAACCAACTGCTAAAAAAGTGATTCAATACGATTTAAAACATTCTTTCTTGAAAATACATAATTATTTTTTTCACTCTCAAGTAATCACAAATTTAAGGAGCATTTTCAAGGGTTGATAATGATCAATGTTTCAAAGTTATTTTAACAAAGGGCTAAATTCATGATGACCCCATGACAATTGTAATCAAGTCTTCTCCACTAAACTACATGCTGGCAATAGACTTTTACTTGTTGCTCTATTTTTAAATTTTCGATAAAATTTCAAATGTGATATTTGGGTAAAAGTGTTCAAACAGTACGGTTTTTCAAAAATAAAAAAATTCTTATAATACTCGTATACTTTTAAATCAAGTGCATTTCCTTTGACTATATGCGTTATTATTGAAAACAAATGTTCATCATAATCAGAAAGTTTCAGCAAAAAAGCAAAAGTTGGCAACAGCAAAGTCCATAAAGTGATTGGCTGGGAACACGTGATTTCATTTATCATGTGACCATGACGGCACATGAATTTAACCCACATCATTATGTATTACTTTTAAATGCATGTAGGGTTGTTTTTTCGTTATTATTTAAAATTTATTCGATTAACCCGTATTTTATAAGCAGAGTACTTTTCTAAAATGTCTTACAACACAAGTAAACCTATTCTAATTTTTTTCTCATCATTTAGAAGTAAAGCAAAAACTTTATTTATGTTTAGCTTATGTAACTAGGTGATCAGATTATTTTGCAAGTTTTTGAAATACACAAATTATATATATATATATATATATATATATATATATATATATAATATTATATATATATATATTATATATATAACTTTATGAAGTATTACTATACTCTTTTGTATCTGGCGGAAAAATAATGTGTTACTCTACACTCGAAGTAAGTTTTATCATCTGGCATCATTGCATCGATTTTAACTCTATATTAGTAATTAATAGTAGGCTATAAATATATCATTATATATAAAAAGTATTGTATTTCTTATTTGTAATATTTAAATTTCTCCTGATATTCCTTCCTCTCCCTATGGCCCAGAGTATAGGCAAGTTACAGGTGAACTTTGGCTAGACGCAAAACGTTTTTTTCCAACTACAATCTTTATTCCTAAGGTCAGTAGTTTGCTATTGTACTAATGTGTCTAACATATTTCTTACTATATTGACTATTTATACTTAGGCTTTATAGCTATTTATGTATATATTCCTTTCCAAATTTTACAAATCAGAATCAAATCAAAATGTACAACCTTTCGCCTTTCATTATTATTTAAAGCTTCCAGAAATGATACACCATAAAATCCTTTCCCTGTTGCACCTGCTACACTTACATTTCAACATTTCTAGTCGAGTGAAGTTAAGTTGTTTCTAGGAAGAGTTATATTTTTCGAAAATTCTCAAAGCGATCTTGCGAAACTTATTTCATCTAAGTAGAAACTTCTGCGAATCAATAAAATGATCAAAATCTACTGCTCCAGATGTAGGAACTGTCTGCTTTCTTGAAAGAGGGTTGAAAATAAGGAATGATTTTAAGAAATCTCCATCGAGCCTTCAAAATTGTGAATTGAATAATAAATATTAATAATTAATAGATAAGAGCAATAATTTTACTTTTTATAATAATAATTTTTATTTTATTTTTCACACAGTTTATACTTGTAAAAATATATCATCTTCATTATTATTGTTATTTTTGAATAAACATGACAATTCGGAAACATGAAATTAACAAAAAAAGGAAAGAAAGAAAGAAAAGGAATGATGTATTGCAAACTATAGCTCATGATATAACATCATTACTGTTGTAAAATAAATGACTGAAAGAAATATATATTAAAGGGTTTTATATATACATATATCTAAGTAGGATCGAAATTATTTTTTGAATTCCAAAACCTATAGATGCGGAAAAAATGTTTCCTGGTACATATATATAGAAGGGAAAATAAATTTAAAAAAATAATTTTTAATATAAGTACTGCCATAATGGGAAGGAAATGTAAGCATTTAAGCTTTTCTGTTAGAAAAAGATCAAAGTAAATTTTGTTAAAAACAAGTATTTTAGTACCTTTTAACCTTTATTGAGATGAGAGGATACTTTCAAAATATTTACGAGATTAAAACATTAGGTCTCTTTATAACTGTCATTTTTTGGTATTAATTTTTTAAAAAAACCCTACTGTCGATGAAACTGTGCATGACAAGACGGAAAACGGTAAGAGGCTTGAGCGGATTAATTCGGTGGCGCTGGGGAGAGAGAGCTGGTATTACGAAATGTTCCAAAGTACATTGTGATTTCACTACTCACTACTCATTTTTCAATGATCATCGTTTTCGGTTGTTTTACATTGTAGAAAAATAATTTATTTTGATTCACAAATAAACCGAGCTAAATTGTCTTCTTCCTTTTTCTAAAAAGTTCAATTCCTTTTGTAATGTATGGGCTCTCCCATCCATTAGCGTGCAAGTGTTAGAAAGAAAACTAGCCCATAGTCAAAACAACACAATGTATTTGCTATTCTAAACAACACAGATTCAGCAATCTGTTAAGAAATGCCTCAATTGATAAATATGGAAGCAATCGCGAAGCTGACGACATAATTAATAAATCGAATCACTTACACTTAGCACTTCCAGGCAATACTCTTTCTTATATTTGAAAATAATTTCTATAGTAATCCAATCAAAATCGACGATTCCAATTTATCAAATAATTGACCAAATCGTCAATCTTAATATTAATCAAATTATTTACGAAGTGCTCTAGTCTAGCTTTACTTTATCATACTTTAATATCCATGCTATATTTTAGCTTCTAATCACCCTCTCTCTCTCTCTTAATCGAAAGTTTAATCATTAAATATAAGCCTTGATTTGCATAATCACATATTTTTCTTCGGAGGAAAGTCTTCAATAGAATAATTTTTAAAGATCCAATATTCTCTAATAGGACTATTAGCAGGAAAAATTCATATAGCCCTATTACACTTTGAAGCAATGTTAATTTTTTTCACCTCATTTCTATATCATAAGAACAGTAATTATCAATCTGCTTCGCGGCATTTTTATTTTAAATTTTTAATTGTACTGTGAGAACAAATAAAATATTCCGGAAACGAATCAATCTGCCGTTTTATACAAATAAACTATTCTTAAAATTGTTTTTGTCCTTTTAACAACACTAGAGGAGAGATGTTTATTCATTACTTCCCAAAATTAAATATAATTAATTCTGATTGTGTCGTATTCGTTTGTAGTAACGAATACATCTGTATATGAATCAACTTTGAATGAAGAGAAAGAAATAATTTTGTTCTGTAATAATCGAGATTTGATTTCAAAACCTTCGGAAGAGTCAACTAATTGATTTTGGATTAAGATTAGAGGTGATTACTAGTAATAGCTAAAAAAGCTTTAAAAATATTGTTAGTTTTATATATCTTATTTTTGTCAATTAGGACAATCAGCATTAATAAATATAAAAATGAGGAAAAGCACGAAACTTTTAAATGTAGATGACAAAATGAGCCTCTTATTATAATTTTTACAACTTCATATAAGTGAAATTAATAAGCTTAAATTCCGCATTAAATGTGTTATTATAATTAATTTGTGTAATTAGTTATTCAATACATATTTTGTTTTCTTCATCATACATATTATTTTACTTAAAATTCATAATTATTATCACATTTACATATATATTATCTATTTTACATATATTGTATTATAGAAAAAAAATTCTTTTAAACTTGTTAGTGTGCCACCAAATTTTGAAATTGTTTAAAGTTGTGACGGGTTTATTCGCGACATTTTCCCTACTAATCCTCTTGGGGAAACTTTGAGGCTAGCATTCACATTCATTCACAGCCAGCCTTTCAAGAAGAATCCGTGATATGCAAATTAGTTTTTCTATATAAAGTCTAGGTTTTGTAGATGTAATATAGAAGGAGCCGGGAAGCTGTTACGTAAGTATGAATATTGGAGTATTTCATTCTCAAACCTAGCACGAGTTAAGAAAGTAATTGCTTAGATCAGTGATTCCCAAAGTGGTCTATATAGACTCCCAGGGGTCCACGCCAACCAAAAAATAATTTGGGGGTCCATGAGATGTAAATGGGGGTCTACGATAGTGGCTTTCATCAAACCAGATCGTGACTAATATTAAAAGGAAATTAAATCAAGTAGAAACTAGACTTAGATATTTAACAGATTTATTTACTAAATTTAATGAGGTTTAATTGCAGTTACAAGGCGACAGCATAAATTTTATTAAAACAAATTCCATTTCAGCATTTCTTGCCAGAATTAAGCTAAACGAGCATAATTTTTGACGTCGTCAACATTTAAATGCCCTTTTTTTAGATTTTAAAACTAGTTTTGAGAATGTTTTGACTATCGTAGTACCACAGTAGACAATGATTTTCTATGGTCACTTTGAAAAAAAAATGTCAGATTATAAGAATTAAGCTCTAGGAATATGCACTAACGAAGATCTTAAAGTAAAGTTTACAAACGATGTCAACAATTTCCATATTATGGAATATTTTGAGAACGTTTTTAATTGTTTTTCCAATTGAGAAGGAATTTCAGTGCGCTTGCCAATCTCCAAAACAAAAAAGGAAGAAAATACTAGACACTATTAACCGATGAGATATATTTAGTGTTAAAACCTGATAAGATTGATGCAAAATATTGAAAATTTATTATTGTATCCCTAGATTCCTCCCTCCCTCTAAAAGAATTTGTTTGTCGCTCAGTTATTTTATGCATAAATTAAATTTTAATTTAATTTACTAACTAATTAAATTAACTAACATGTATTTTCTTAAGTTTTAAACTCTTTTATACTTCACTACAGTTAAAAATTTTAATCTTTTTAAGTAAATAGCTCTATATCTGCTGTCAAAAACACATTTAAGTTGATAAATTTGCACAAATTTCTTATTAGGTAAGTAGTATCTACCCCAAACCTGTCAAGGGGTCTATGAGGCTAAAAGGTTTGGGAACCTTTGGCTTATAGATTAAATTATTAGATTGAAGATTTAAGATAGTAGAATTAGAAGTAGCTATCGGTTCATTAGCGCTTGTTCTCCTTATCTATTTCACGTGGACGGGTTTACTTAGAGTTGGGTTTTAAGAATAGACAACGCTTTAAATATCACTCCTAGGTTTCCTCTTGTAGTTTTACATGTGATTGTTTAAGTGTGTGTTCAAAGGATAAATAAAACTAATTGTTATTATGGAGTTTGTTGGTGATGCTTTGTTTCCCCCCACACCTAGAGACGTGCATGACAGAGAGAAAGGGGAGCCGATTAGGACAGCGCCCCCACAAAGTGTATTGTACAAAAAAAAGCTGGAAATGCTGGCAAAAAGTACTTAAAAGTAAGCTCCGATTTATAATATTTTTCTTCCTCCATTTAACCGTGGTCATCTCTAATATATACATGCTTTTAAAAAACAAAATTATTTCAGGTACATTAACATAGTTATACTTTGTATTTTATAAAGCACAAAATCATATTTTCTAGTTAAAATCTGCAAAGAAAATTTCGATACATAAATTCACGTAATTAAAAAAAAGCTTTAAATAATATCTTTTATAAATAAAATATCATAAAAACAATTTTATTTGAAGACATTAAATTGAACATCGAAAAAGATTTATTTGCATGCAATTTTACTAATGCAAAAATTTGATTTAGTGAAATAAACCAGACGATATTTTTTGTATACATTAATTAGATTTTGTAAAATAAAAATTCTATTATTCTCTATATTTTTCAAATAAAAATACATTTAAGAAAGAAAATAAGAAAACTTTAATCAATCAATCAATGTAATCAAGCATTATTTTTGGTATCCAAGAGACAAAAACTCGATTCATGTCAATGATAAATCTTTTAAAGCTCATTCGAAGCAAGTGGTGGCATTATTTACACAAGAAATTTTTTTTTTCTAAAAAATTTCGTTGTTCTTTGAATATTTTTCATTAAAAATCCTTTTAGCCTCTGGATTTTTCTTCTTTTTTTGATGTTGTTTCTTTCTGTACTTTAAGGATAGTTTTTTTTAATGTTTTCATAAATATATATTTTTTAAAAAATTGCGCATTCTTAATAATTTGTTTTAATTATCTATTACGTAACTAATTTTTTAATCCCTACTTCTGTTAAGTTTTTTTTTCTTATGAAAATAGATAGTTTGCGTTACTTCAAATTTATATTGCTCTGAAGAATTTTTAAGCTTAGTTATGTGTAAGGCATATATAACAATATTTAAATGTAGAGTTATTAAATTATGCAGTGCTTTTAGCTCTGCACTCAGGGGTATAGAAATTATAGAACAAATTTATCAGTTTTGCATCAACTATATATTAAATGGTTGTTATATACACAAAAATTTCTTGAACCACTTTTTTTGTGTTCTGGCGTAATCATTTAATACGTATTACATATTTATAAATATTATGGGAATAGGGTATATTTAAGTATGAAAATTTGAATTTCGTTAAAACCTAATTGTAATCTATATAACATTAACAAAAACAACTTTAAAAAGTCTATTTTTAAAAAAATACTACTTTTAAGGTTAAACTTAATGCTATTTACTTCTATAATTAAAGGCAATATTACTTTTTTAAGTTTCTAGAAAAAATGTTCATAAATTACATTTTCTCTAACCAGAATGCTTATGCCACCTGATCGACAGTAACATCAGATCAAGGCCTACGAAATTCATAGCGGCTAAGAGCTAGATTAGCCTAAGCTTTGAGCACCATGCAGGTGACAGTACGATTTGTCTCGGATCTTACACGATAGATGGCGACACCACCTATCTCCACCTTCACAATTTAGGCATAGAACCGGAGAAAAGGAAAGAATTTTCCATCCCCCTGCACTCGTGGTTTAAGCCACGACCACCCACAAGACTTTCGGATTTTCTCATTTAACGAGCATGTACTCCGTGTGTACTCGGAGGGTATTTGGTGGCATCGGGCATAGAACCCAGACTTTCCGGTCTGGAGTCCGATGCTCTAACCACTTGGCTACTCATAGCCTCAAAAAGAACTAAATTATGATATCAATAGATTAATGTTAATTTAGTTAACTAAGCTTCAGGAGCCGAAACATATATAAGAAAAACATCGTAAAATGTTTGAGGCCACCCAAAAAGGACCTTCAAGGAATTTTGATACAGATATACCTCTCAGAACTATCTTCTCCAACGAGTGGCCTGCAAAGATTTTTTATGGCCCCAAGACATCCAGAAAAAATGATGGGGTACGTTTGCCTTATCAAACTGATTCTAAAATTAAAGTGCTTGCTGCTTTAGATATGGAATTAGCATAATAAATAAAACAAGTTAAACTGCAATTATTTTATTTAACATATTTATTGATTTCTATCGCAATTTCTGAGCTTCGAAGTTAACTCATAGATGTAATCTATTTAGAAAGGGGGACACCAAATAAATAGCCAGCTTCTCGTTTTGAATATCACCTGAACTATTGCGTAGTTAAAAAAATCTATTTTTGCAGTCAAATAAATATGTTACTTAAAGCATCGGACTAGGTTCGGAGATAAATTTTTCAAAAATTGATTTACAGAATTAATTTATTGTTTTAAACAACATAAATAGGCTTATAAAGTCATAATTATTAAATAAATAACACGTATCGCCCTTTGTTTTTGAAAACAAAATATTATTTTTATGAAATTTTTAAAGTTATATGTAAGTGAGTGAGCGAATATAAACGTCCCACTGTTCAGCTACACGATTGCTTTTGGGGACGACCCTCGTAATTTTGAACCATGGTCAAGTGACGCGGGCGACACCTGAGATGGCACCCCCCTCTCCTAACTACCACACCAACCCAACGTTAGGATGTTTGACAGATTAAACGTGCATCGCTCCCCTACACGGCGGGTCTTTAGTGGATCTTTTAGAATCGAACTCATGACACGCTAGCCATGATCCGATGCCTACACCATTTGGCTACCGCGGCCACTTTTAAAGTTAAGAAAAACGCCATAAATAGAAATAAATTGCACATTTTACAATTTTAAATTCATTGATAAACTATTGATCCCTCTGATGTGTTACAAAATGCAGGAAAAAAATATTTTAAGAAATTAATATTTTAATAGCATTTAAATTTGATGTTAATGTATTTTCATCAAAATTACTGCAGGTTCTAAGCTAAAAATGGCTGTTAAATGTGATTAAGTGTAGGTATATTTAAACCTGCAGTTTGTTATGCTCTGAAGGGCGCATAACATATTTGATATAAATTTCACTGAGTTTGATTGGATTCTTTTGGAGATATCCCATTTTTTGTGCACAAATTTTGTAAAAATTTCAATCTTCGAAAAACGCACTAAAAATATGTTTACAAGTCAAGTAAAGTAAATGCTTTAAAAACAACTTAAAAAACTCAGTCCCACCCCCTTTTTATATATCTTTATTTCTAAGACCCTTCGGGCAGCCGATGAGAATCTCTGTCAACACTTGTCATGCACCAATGAGAGAACAGCCTTTCAGCTCTCCTTCTATACTTGAACTTTTATCTTCATGCAACGAACTTTAATGAAACGATTGTCTCAACCAATCAGAATGTCCATTACCAAGCATAAAAACGAAAACTTCGTTATGCATCAAATTCTCCCCCATATATGGGATTGGAGGTCGCAAGCGACCCATATGCCCAAACAAAAGATCTTCAGACCGTAAGAGAACTTTAAAAAGAACTTTAATTTATAAATTAGTCCTTCTTCCTCAATAATTATATTTCTTTTTTTACCCTAATGACCTCCCCCCTAAAAACACCAAACATCTAAACACATAAAAAAGCACTTTTTCAAACTAGTCGGATATCTCTTAAGATAATTACGCCATGATTTATAATAATATAATTTAATTATCTTTGAGCTTTTGATACATTGAGCATCGATTGTACTTGTAGCAATTACCAGGCAATACTTTTATACTACGCCATTCCAATACTGCTATCTTCTCATGTTTGAAACATAAAATTCTGTTTTACATCCAATAACCTCTAAACAATTTCTTATAACAGACTTTTTTCAACATAATAATGTTTGATTCTAAGACACCAAGAAGCAAAAAGCTCCAACCGTATAGTCATATCCTGGATTTTGCTTTTTTTATTAGAAGAAAAAATTGTTGATGCCACTCTACTAGGATGCATCCAAGACTTGTTTTTTCCCATAGGTCTCTTTTCCGTGCTCTATTCTTCCTTAGCTATATATCACACTTCCCTCGTACACCACGAAAAGCACAGAAAGAAATGGTACAAATTCTTTCTAAAAGGGGAAGAGCCGCGGACTAAAGCAGCCGAACAAACGTCTCAGGAAAGAAAGGATCTCGTGAGTAGAAAGTTATAGTAGTAGAGGGAGAGCGTTGGAAAAAAATCGTCTCGCATGTCTGTACGGAGAATGAAGCCGTAGGTCTTGGAAGATTTGTTTTTTTGGAAGGTGCATTTTTCCATGTCATTTGTTGAAAAGATATTCATAAAAGTCTTCTTAAAAGCTGTAAATATTATACGAAGCATAGTAAAAGATCCAGAGGAAAATGAAACAACAGATATTTTAACGTATTCTTTTGTTTTTGTTTTCATATCTATAGCAAAACCTCAATTTCTTCTACTTGATATAAACCAAGCCACAGAATAAAGCTCAGCATATAAAACATTGTTTGAAGTTTGTCATTGTTACATGCGAAATTTAATGAGTGAGTGTGAATTTTATAAATTTCATACAGTAAGTCAGTGCTTTTCAAACTTTGAATGTTTGCAACCCAATATAATTCATAATTTTCATCGCAACTCCCTTCCATAAAATTAAAATGCATTGAATTCATAAATATTTTAGTTTGACGCTAAAGCTACAATACGACAATAATTGCCGCGGACGTAAAAATACGTCTTTCAGAAGTACGACCTTTTCTGTGTAGTGCTGTTCATAAAATTATTCCGAAGGTTTTGGAATGCAATGAAAAGATTTTTACAGAGAGAGAAAGAGTTTGCAAAGAGGATTTACCTATTTTAGAGAGGGATTTGCTTATATATATATATATATATTCCTTTCCCCCCCATATATCGCATACGCATGCCTACGTGGACAGAGGCGGCTCTAGGGCCGGACAAACCGGACCCATGTCCGGGGGGCGGCATTTGGACCGAATTTTAAAAATACTATATTTTTGTTATGGAAAATTTGGAAGAAGTTAAGTACACACAAACACACAGACACTATCTAGGGAAAAATATTCAGAACGAGATAAATTCTCTTTTATATGAGAATATTGAATTATACATTGCTCATAAAATTAAACAAGCTAAATATTATTCGATAGCTTTAGATTGAGCCCCAGATGCCAGCAAGATCGAACAAATGATATTTATGGTAAGGTATACATGTATTGAGAAATTTAATTCTAACGAAGTTATCGTTAAAACTAATGCGAGTTTTTTTTGTTTTTGTTTCCTTCCACTTGAAAGATTAACTGGAAGAGAACTTTCAAATTTAACAGTTGAGAAACTTTAAAAAAAATTAGCGCTAAATTTTCTAGATATGCGGGGGTAGGCCTACAATACCGGAGTGAATATGAAAGGCGAGAAATTAGGGGCTCAATTTAAAATAAGATCGTTAAATCCGTGAGCAATCTATGTGCCATGTAGTAGCCACTCTTTAAATTTGGTCGTTAAGAAATGGCAAAAGCATCCTTAGAAGCCCCTGTACTTTTTAAAATATAGTTCAAAAAATTTTTTTTCATCAACTTTTCGTTGGGTTATATTATTAAAATGTATAAAGGGCATAAAACTTTAAAGCCATTTAGTGTAAATAGCTGGGAAAGCTGAATAGAGGCTTTTTAACCCTAAGTTATCAATTGGAAGGTTTTTATGATGCTTAGTTTTTATAATAATGCTGAAATTGACAACTCTATAAGAGATGAGGCCTTTGGATTATTAAATTCTACTTAACAATTCAAGTTCCTATGGCCTTCATTATTTGGAAAAAATCTTTAATTGCATTAAAATCCAACAAGCAAGCTATCTCTGCTAACTTTGAGGTGACGCAGCCACGTAACAGAGTTCGACGGGAAAATGTTAATTTTAATTTTGAAGTACAAGATGATCTGATGGAATATCCTAAATTAAAATTAAAGATAGAGTTTTATTTTTTTACATTGGACGAAGCAGTTAATGCTTTGAAATGCAGATTTAGTTTAATGAGTACTGACAGTAATTGTTTTCAATTTTTGTACAATATATATGATTTAAGAGATACCCTTAAAACTTTAATAATTAAAAATAGCAAAATTTAGAAATGATGTTGATCGAAGGAGAATCATTGGATGTAAGCAGAGCACATGAGATAATGTCAGTTTCAGCTTTAGCAGGCAAAAAGAAAAAAAAAGCCCAGTTTAAGTTTTAAAATTTATTTCTGCGTTTTAGAGAATTTGCTCCATATAGTGCTATTGCATTTATTTTACATTATTTGCTAATAAATTTGACAAGTGTAGGTATTAGTTTCTCAAAATTAAAATTAATAAAAAATTTCTTACAGAATGTAAAATGTAAAAATGTAAAATGTATGTAAAAGTATGTAAATGTATGTAAAATGTACAGTAAAATGTATGTATGTATGTATATGTAATGTTAGCTCCTTTTTTATTCGCAAGGAATATTCAAGTTTTATAGGTGTGCACTTATGAACAATTTTTATCTTTTTTAATAATAGTTTTTTTTTTTAATTTGGGGAGAGGGGCGGCATTTTTCATTTTTGTCCCGGGCGGCAAAATTGCTAGAGCCGGCCCTGACGTAGAAAGCGGTGGCATTGAGAATTGAATCATACATCTTTTAATCGGAAATTAAGGGATTAATTATAAATCGTACAAATTATCACGAGAAGTGTTAATTTTTGAATATAATTTTTTATGAGCAAGCACATGTAGGGTCAATGGTAATTATTAAACTTGTTCTTAAGTTAGTATTGCTAAATTAATTATACACTGCTGGCCACCGTAAATGCAACACCAAGAAATACAGGAGATAGCACAACAAAATTTATTTTGTAGATAACATGTTGACCAAGCATCAAATGATTAAATTTATAGACTTCTGTGAAGTGTGGTTCCTGCCAGATTCAGTAGCCAGAGTTGGAGATCACCGCTGCCACACGCCTCGGCATTGATTCAAAGAGAATTTGGATGTGTTCTTGGGGTACAACAGATCAAGCAGCTTTCAAACGTTGCCAAAGTTGATCTGGTGTGGCAGCTGGGGGTGTAACCTTGGTCAATCGTTGAGCAACCATGGACTACATGTTTTCTATCGGCGAAAGATCCGGAGAGCTGGCCGGCCAAGGTAGCAATTCAATCTGGTGATTGACGAAGAACCTTTAACTAATGCGTGCCATGTATGGTCGCACATTATCCTGTTGAAATATGGCTGTGACCAAACCCTGAAGGTAAGGAAGGACAACTGGCTCCAACACCTCGGAGATGTAGCGCTGGCTGTTTAAAGTACTAACAATGCGTACTAGAGGAGTGTGAGAGTGATATCCAATACCGCCCCATGCCATAATACCCGATGCAGGACCAGTGTGGCGGTGCATAACGCAGCTGTTCAGCATCCTCTCTCCACGGTGTCTCCAGACTCGAGTCCAACCATCGTGATGTTGCAGACAGATGCGTGACTCGTCAGTAAAGACAACTTCATTCCATCCTGTCACCCAGATCCTTCTTTCATCGCACCATTGGCGGCGGAGACGTCTGCGATTCTGCGTCAAGGGTAGACCAAGCAATAGACGTCTTGCGGACAGACCACTCTGCTGTAAACTGAGTCGAATGGTACGCGCAGACACTGAATGATGCGTTACAGACTCAATGTGCTGTGCTATGGTTCGTGATGTGACTGAGTGATCCGTCACTGTCATGCGCACAATCTGCCTGTCCTCACGTGAAGTGGTTAACTGAGGTGGATGCGATGGACCACGTCGGTCCGTCGTACGCTCTTGCAACCAACGGTCACATATCCACATTACAGTTGTTTGGTTTCGTCCAACACGATTACCGATTTCCCTGATAATCCACAATCTCAGTAGGCCACTATCCTTCCTCTGTCGAACTCGGATACTTGATCAAAAGCTGATCGCTGCTTGCTGCGAGACATAACTGATCGTTTTTTGAAAAAAACACAAGAAAAACACAATTGCCGAACTTGAATTCGTCGAACTCTCCAAGCTTAAATAGCGCTTTGAGGTGGCGCCACAGGCGTGCGTGATGTGTGTCTGCACTGAAATTCTAATCATTTGCATATCTCACCTCCGCTAATGCATGTTGTGAATTTCATGTTATCTGCGTGCTTCCTTCAGGGTGTTGCATTTACGGTGGCCAGCAGTGTAAAATACATTGTGCAGTATTGATACTTTTAGAAGTGCTTTTTTATCAGTGTAAATTTGTATTTATTTCTTATCATGTCAGAGTCTTATCTTTTTTGTTTGCTTTCAGAAACTTTTTAAAAATTATCTTTTGTTTTCGATTTTTTAATCTGCTTGATCTCCTCGTGTAGCGTGATTTTTGATGTATTGCGTAAATATATCATTTAATCGATTTATAATACTGCATTATGTCGTACTAAATAACTTATTAACTATCCACAATTTATAAAAATTACTCAATTTATAAAATAAAGCAGCATTTCTGAATTGTGAGGCTTTATAACCCAACAGGGGGTGCGAGCATATCGAAAAAACAAAAATATAAGATTATTTTTTCTTAAAAAAGTTATATATTACCTTACTGAAAAGAAACAAAACAAAATACATTGGCATAATAAAAATAAAGTACTCATTTACACTGATGTAATGCACTTATTGAATATATCAATACTCTTCAATATATTTGATTATTACTCTATGAACACTAACTTTAGAACAAGTTTAAAAATTACTAGTGCCTCCCGTAGGACTGTCATATACAATATTACATATACAAAATTTTATACTTATTTTAATAATTTTTACGGTTCATTATTAAGGTCGTGTTGTAGCTTTAGCGCCAAAGTACTTTATTATTGCATTCACTTCTTTTTATTGGGGCCCTGATGAAAATTATGATAAAAATTTGGGTCACATCTGATGAAGTTTGAGAAGTACCGATACAAAGGTAATATTAATTGACTGAATTTGATAATTATTAGTCCATACCATACATGCAGTGGCGCACACAAGCCCTTGTGTCCGGACACCCCCCCCCAAAGCCCTTGAGTTTCTTTCGATTGATGATAATCCTATATATATATATGTAACGTAAAATTTAATTAAGTACTAGTAATAAACAATTAATTTTATTATTATTGCTAATTATTAATTCAATAATTTGTTTTTTACTGTTTTTTGTTAAGAAAATCGACAAAATCAGAAGAACTAATTGGTGTTGTCTTGAGGTATGATACGAGATGGGGGACTTTCAACCATGCCCCCCCCCTTTTTTTGAAAATTTTTTGTTGTTGCTACTGCATACATGTATTACTTAAATTATTTTTTTAAATAAAAAAGTTGAAACAATAAACTATGGTACCAAAAATAGTTATTTTCAAAACTCTCAACGCGTGGTCTAACAATTGAAATATCTACATACCATCTGTATAACAAACCACAAACTTTTACAACTTATTTACCTACACAAAGCCAATACACCTCCGTAGTTTTATGGGAGATACAACTATAATTACCTGCACTTCAATCCGGTTTGCTACAAAAGCGTCTTTTCCCCCCTTCCCTTTTGAAAGCACAACTCCCCGCATTTAAAACACTTTAAAGGACCATCGAGTTAATTTTGTTCTGATAGCGATCACACACAGGCATCCTGTTGCGAACACGTGACCTGACGTCGATTAACCGTCACAATGAACTCGTCGCAGTTAAACTGTAGTTAGCGTCCTTCCGCCCTGTATCCCCCGTCGTCGGGGTGTACGCGGAACGACCCAGTCCATTAATATTGAGCTTTTCGTTAAAAGCGTATTAGGGGGAAGAGGGCGTGAGGCTTTGTTTGGTTTTCGGGAACTTGGCGTTAAAGACGAGATGTCAAGAAAATGGAATGGGTTTTGGAGATGTCATCTTTCGGCCTTGTTGCGTGTGTTCTTGCATCTTTTATATAAGCAAGGATACTAAGAAATTTCAAAAAGTGTTTTGGTGTGAAATGATGATGTAAATATTCGGTACAAAAAAAAAAAAAAAAGAGAGGATTATGTTGTTAAGATTGAAAATTGTTTTTTTTTTCGATAATTGATCTTGATAATATGGGATTTTATTCAGGGGCATAGCTACCGCCGTATCAGCCGTATTATGCCCCCAAGCAACAGGGGCCCTAAAATGCTCAAGCAAAAAATCCAAAATGCTAAGGAGACCCCCAAAAGAACCTTCAAGGAATTTTGATACGGGGCCCAACTAAGGACTAGCTACGCCAGAGATTTTTTAGGCTTATTTAAAACAATTATGCTGAATAAATCATATTCATGTAGGATATGGTACAGTGATGTGTTAAGGTATCCAAATACATTCGGAACCATGATTTTGAAAAAAAGTATAAATAGTATTTACTCGCAGTATTTTTCCAGTGTTAATTCTACTGAAAATGGGCGCGGCTTTGAATCAAAAGCAAAACATTTGTTGGATCTGGGAACTTGAGTTGTTACCCCTTTCAAAACGAAAAATGTACCTGTATATTCTGATACACTTACATTGATAACTTATCACAATCCGTCATTTCATCTCCAGCATTCAGTCTATCCCAATCATCGTTGTCCGCTCGTATTTAAGAGAATTTACTTTTATACGCTTTCTTTTAATCACCTAAACATGAAAGATATTGGCTATAGCACCAGGACGAGAGAGAGAGTTCACAGTTGTGTAAATGTGAAGAGGGAGGCAATTTCCCTCCAGAAAAAAAAACGGTAACAAAGCAGCGGCCACAATAAAATGACATGGATGAAACAAATATACAACAATGGCGTAACAAATGATATCATTCTTGCTTGTAAATGTTCAACAGTCTTAAATAATTCGCGCGTCTGAATACTTCTTTTCTGCATTCTTTTAAACCACGTTGCATAAGAAATGCAGGGGGGGGGGATGGAAGATGACATCGGCAGCAACTCCAAAGTCAGCTGTGACAGCGGGAGTGGCGAATCATTTTCAAAATATTATACTGGTGGTTAGAGCCAAATATTAGGTGGTGGTTAACCTATAGTAACCTATAGGTCACGTATGCATTTTAAAGTTTTTAAATCTGAAAAATAAATTAATTATTAACTTCCTATTAATTCTCATTAAAATTTTATTTTTTTAAAATGTATTGTTTCAATTTTTTTAAGTATCGGATTTTAATGAACCCCTTACAAATTTTACAAATTTTTTCTCAAAATCTTGTTTAGATTTAGGGGTGCGGCTTAGAATCGATTTTTGGCTTAGATTGAAGTAAATACATTGCTATTTAGTGTCATCTGTGAAGAAGAATATACATATAACATTGTTTTCAGAATGCTATTACAATAACAATTATTTTAATACAATTTTTTGACAAAAAAAAAAAAACGAAGAAAAAATTACAGTTTGAAAACATTCTCTTTTTATGGAAAATGTATCTCTAATAATGATATTTCGTCTACGTATAACTAAGATTCCTGTACAGGACATGAATTAATATTTTTGAAATACGATTCATTCATATTTTAAACCTACATAGAAAAGAAATTTTAACAAAATCCACTGATTATTATTTCAATTGATAGTAACTGAAAATAAAGTGGATTTTTTTATAAATCCTATTTTAAAATTAAAATATCTCTTATCCTGATGGTCATTTCAAAATTGAATAACGTAGCAACCCATCAGAATTGAAAACTGAAAATTTGTTCTTAAACTTTTGATACAGATTGGGTCCCGTTTATGGTTTTTTTTTTAATTTCTGCCAATTTATTTCCCATTTTAGGAATAATTTAGTTTTTTTTCTTAAGTTTAGCATATTTTTCAAAAAATGTACTAAACAAATCTAGAAACCAAAAAAAAAAAAAAAATTCCCATCTCTCTCTCTCTTTCTCTCTCTCTCTTTATTTAAAAAAAAAGTTTGTATACCTTAAGCAAAAAATGTTTATAGGAACAACTGATTAAAAGTCTTGTTCCGCCGTATGTTCCTGAGTATATGTTAATGACAGAATCCATAGTCAAGCACTGCGATTACTTTTAGAAATAAAATGCTTAAGAAATTAAAATTTAAAGAAAAAAGTTTTAATCAACTCTTTCCAATTTATTCATACAATCAGAAAATAAGTAATGCTACATTATTAATTTTTTGATTGCTTTTTTGCAATTTAACACAGAATTTTAGGGGGGGGGTTGACTACAGAATCTCTTACGCAGTTCAATGGGAAAGAATTTTAAGACTAATCGGAAAAATTTGTAGAAATATAATCAAAGCGTATATTACATCGAAGAGATTGTTTATAAAATTCTACATACATGTATTTCTGTTTTCTCAGAAAAATCATGCATAATTTCGAGTGAGTTTCTTTTAATTTTGGCTTCTCTTCAAGTATTAAATCTATCATACTTTTTGATTTAAAAGTTTAAATATTTTGAAAAGAATTGCAATCATTTTGTCTGCTTTATTTCTAGTCTTGAAAAAATAGGTTTTCGAAAGGATTGAAAATAATTATTTAATTAGTATATCCCATTCAAAAGACACAAATAGGATCCTTTTGAAAAACTTATTTTGAAGCCAATAAATATTTTCTGAAAAAAAATTCTAAAAATTCTTTCCCCTCCCCTCAATTTAGAGTATATTTTCCTTTTTTATGCGTAATTTTAAACAAAAGAATTAGAAAATACCTTTATTAACGCCTTTTTCCGAAACAATTTTATGTAACTATATCTTGCTATGTTACGAAATTCCTTTAATTTTTATTTAAAATTCATCATTTTAAAGACTCAAGGGGAATTTATTTATCCCATTTTATTTTATTATGTACACTTCCTAGCAAAATTAATTTGGAAAGAAAAAAATATAAAAAAAATTAAAAATGAGACGATAATGTTTTGGTCAACATTATAATACAGGATAATTCAAAAGAAGTAAACACTTTCCAGATTCTACAAAACAATAACAGTTAAAAAGCGCTTCTCAAACTGTGGGCTGCGGGTTAGTATATATAGGGAACACATTTTTTTATTCATACATTTATATAAGAATACTTACATATACCCTTTTTAAACTCACTTAAAATATAAATTTCAGGAAAAAATATAACTTTCAAAGACAAAAA
>BMAO01020647.1:0-299917 GCA_019973975.1 Trichonephila clavata | reverse complement strand
ATTTCTCCCAATTTGGGATAAATTTAAAAGGTTAAAAAAAAACATAATTGTAATAATGTTGAAAGTTTTTTGAATTAGTAGGGAATTCCCCTAAATTCTTTTCGTTGTTTGTTCAATGTTGCGAACTTTACTTATTAAAAAGTTTGTTATTTTTCATTTTTTTAAAAAATTTTTTATGAACTGTTACTTGAAAATAAACTTAAGGATCCATGAAAAATCTTATAGCACTTATTATTAGATCTTAAAAAAACCTACAAAGAAGCAATTTCTTCCTAATTACATTCTATTTTTAGAGCAATAAGATTCGTAATAAGCTATAGTTTTCCTGTTTCAATATTTCGAAATCTTCTTGTATCTGCAATATACTGATGTAATTTTGTCCCTTCTCTTCTGCTCTTTTGCAGAGGTGTTTTTTTAAAAATAATTTCATAATATTGTATTATATTTTCTTGTTCATGCATATTTTTTGTATTATATTATTCTATTTTTTTGTTTTTGTTTCATTTGACCATTTTGTAGCTCTCAGCCCTCTGAAGGATGAGTTCGATCCTCCAGAATAAATAATAGCTACGGATTCCCCAATGATGTTTCTGCTTTCGTTTAACGTCAGGAAGTACTCGAGCACATACGAATTGTATTGGATAAATTACAAAACTAAAATTATGAATTAAGAGAAAAAAAGAGAGAAAAACCTGGTGATGCGAAGCGCAAACGCCAGGAAAGAAGGTAGAAAATAAAATTTGTAGCTTTGTATACTTAAAATATTCATATATTTTTACTTAATAAAATCCAACCAAAACAGGGTCATTTTTTTGTTGCACCAGGGTCTTTTTGGATACGTAGCTACGCCACTGGCTGTGATACGCAAATGATTAGCTTTTCAGCGACGGCATGTCTACATGGCACAAAGAGCTAAGAAATAACCACAAACAATCAATAGACAATTTATCGATTTAGAGGTTAACTGTAGGTACAAGGGAAAGATCAATTACTAACCCAACACTAAATACTCAAAATATAATTATCTGTAAGTACCAAGAGGTTTGCGGACTCTCTCGAGGCTGTGTTTCCAATTATATTGATGAGGCTCCACTCTAGAACAGACAAATCGAATCCATCGTACAATGAACGCTTGTCGGACAACATCATGATAATAATTACTTTAGTTTTAAGTAAATGCCTGTGTATCTACTCAAGAAACCGCTTACTAGTTGTTTGAATTGTGACGTATAGTGAGCTCTTAAAATTACTTGGTAGCGAGAGAAAACAGATTCACCTATAGTAGCACCAAAAGTCTTTTATTTATAAATTGATTTTTAAAAGAATTAAATTCAAGATTAATTATTCGAATCGTCCCAGCCTTTCGCTGGAGAAAAGTTCAAATCCGGAACAATGTTTGTAGATCTTCAAACGATTGTCTCCCGGGTGCGTCTGTCCCCGCAACCCCTTCCGCTGTTATCACTCTCTCGAGTGGTTACACCGCAGACTCCGTCTTTAAGAGGCCATCGCAGCTCTTATCTCTTGGTCCTTGGAAATGCGGTTACCCCCGCAACCTCTATCGCGTGTCTTCGAAGAAGAAGAAAACTCTCACCTGAAGATGATGCAGAAGATTGAATAAGATCGTCAACTTTCGAGCCGACTCTGTAAGCCCCCTGGGTGAGCATTTTTCATGTCCCAAATCACCTCTGATTGGCGAGTGCAGCAGATCTGCACACTGCACTCCTCGTCTGGTCCTAATTTCATTGGTTTTTTAAGACAATAGGTCAGCGCGGCTGAGATAAAGTCCGTCGCCGTACCTAGAACACCATATGGAAGATCTATCAATCGACCTATCATTTTGACTATGAGGACACACTCTAGGGTATGTCCTTATCACAACAGGCCAACATTCTTTTTCATTCAAATAATTCCCTGTCCACATATACGAAGTAACGGAATATTAGAAACTGTTCACAGAAGTGTTCTTTCTATGGATCGTTGAGACTTAAATCGTCTGGGGTCTGGGAAGGAAAAGGTGTGGCAACATAAAAGACGTTTTCAGAATTGATTTACATCTGTTTTGCCCCAGGCATGAAGGAAGAATACAATGTCTCTTTTGGAAGATTATAATGTCCCATCTGGGCATTTTGACAAGTATTGTCGTGAAGTGTTCGTCTAACGAGCTGACGCTACAAAATCAATGAAAGCTTCCACTGGTCGTAAAAATATCAACTAACCTTTTTCTTACCAGCTCAAAATCCTCCCTTTATGTTCCCCAAAACTAATCTATATATTTCGCAATTTCTAAGCAAACACACAAGCTTTCAATGAATCTTCAAAGAAAACAATCCCTTGTTAGTTTAGAGTGAAACCTCGCTAGATAACCCGTTACACACTCACAATCAGCAATGCAAATCGAAATTAAAGCTTAAATGCTAGTTACATTCATGAATATAGTCTTCGTGGATAGTTGTAATTGTGTTAAAGTCTAAACTTGTCTTTTTTTTCCGTGAAAATTTGAGATATGTCTGGTTTTTCATCCCTTGAGGTTTCAGTATGAAGTGTATTTTGGCCTCTGCTCCACAAAAACCACCGGACACAATGTTCTTTTTCAAGTGGTTGTGACTGATAGTAACTTCAACTATTAGTCTGTTAACACCCCGATTGGGAATGGAAATAACACCTACAGTCACAAACGATTTGGAGCGGGTTTGTGGGAAATATCTGGAGTTCTAACTCCCGTAAGTTCAAGTACAAAAATTATGAACCACAAATCCGATCTTCTTCCAATAGACCAACAGCATACCAATTTGTCTCTTTGTCAAAATGAGAAGAGAGATGCGCAAGGAATTCATTGTTAAAGTATGGTCAATGTAGACTCCTTTATTTGTATTCATAGTGTATTAAAACTATAATAAGAGAGGCATACAAAAAGCTTAAAAAACTTTTCTTATCAAATCATATTTCACGAGACTTTCAGCTAAAGAGGTAATCTATACAAATAAATAAAATTGAAGTGTCTGTTTGTAATTTCAAATTAGCAGCTTTTTACTTAATGCACTAAAAGTATATACGGTACTCATAACAAAAAACCAATTTTTAAAATTTTTGTCTGTCTGTCTGTCTGTCTATCTGTCTGTCTGTCTGTCTGTCTGTCTGTCTGTCTGTCTGTCTGTCTGTCTGTCTGTTTGTTCCGGCTAATCTCAGAAACGGCTGAGGCGATTTTAAAAATTCTTTCACTAATGGAAAGCTACATTAACGGGGAGTAACATAGGCTATATTTTATTCCCGTATTCTTACGGGAACGGAAACTATACGGGTGAACGTGAAACTGAATGCCAAGATGAACGCCAAATTGAACGCCAAGCTGAGCTAATGAAGTCGTTGTTTTGGTTACTGGCGACCGATGCTCTTCATGAGACATAATAGTGTTACGCGCACATGATAATACGCAGACACGTGCCATAATTTATTTTTTTTTATGAAAGGAGAATCTCACTGTTCAGTTAAGTAGAGCATCGGCTGTTTCGGATGCACTTTTAAAAATAATAAATCAAGGCTTCATAAGCAAAAAGCAATGCAAGAAACAAAAAATTGATAAGTTTTACGGTTAGTTTTAATCCTTTCTTTTTTTTTATTTACATTTTTAGTCACATTTAAACAATAGTTATTATAATCCCAATCTATATCTATACAAATAAATAAATTGAAGTGTCTGTTTGTAATTTCAAATTAGCAGCAATTGTTTGCGGGGCCGGGGGTTTAAGGGGCGTCAGAAATTCCGATTTTTAAGTTATTAGACGTACAGTCTTGAAACTTAGTAAGTAGATTCCTCTCATAGGGTAGAGATACGCTACAAAATGGGTTTCGTGAAAATTGCCCTCAAGTGGCGTTGCGGGACTTAAGGGGCGTTATAGATAATTATTTCCATTTTTAAACTATTAGACGCACAGTCTTTATATTTGATAAGTAGATTTCTTTTATAGAGTAGAGATCAGCTATAAGAAGGTTTTGTGAAAACAGACCTCTAAATGGCGTTGCGGGGGATTTAGTGGCGTACTAGATAAATATTTACGTTTTTAAACTACTTCACCTCCCTGCTTGAAAATTGGTAGGAATGTTTCTTTCATGGAGTAAGTATTCGCTACAAAACAGGTTTGGGAAAAATTGACCCTCAAGGGGTGTTAAGGGCAGATATAAATAATTATTTCCATTTTTAAACTATTAGACGCACAGTTTGAAATTTGGTAAGCAGATTCCTCTCATAGGATAGAGATACACTAAAAAATGTGTTTCGTGAAAATCGACCCCTAGGCCGCGTTGCGGGGGTTCAAGGGGCGTTATTGATAAATTTTTTTTGCATTTTTAATTTATTGGACGCACAGTCTTCAAATTTTGCTAAGCAGATTTCTTTCATAGTGTGCAATTCCCCTACAAAATTGGTTTTGTGAAAACAGACCCAGAAGTGACGTTGCGGGGGCTCAAGTTGCGTTATAGATAATTATCCCCATTTTTAAACTATTAGACGTACAGTCTTGAAATTTGATAAGTAGATTTCTTTTATAGAGTAGAGATCAGCTATAAGAAGGTTTTGTGAAAACAGACCTCTAAATGGCGTTGCGGGGGATTTAGTAGCGTACTGCTTGAAAATTGGTAGGAATGTTTCTTTCATGGAGTAAATATCCGCTACAAAACAGGTTTGGGAAAAATTGACCCCCAAGGGGTGTTGCGGGGTGTTAAGGGCAGATATAAATAATTATTTCTATTTTTAAACTATTAGACGCACAGTTTGAAATTTGGTAAGCAGATTCCTCTCATAGGATAGAGATACACTACAAAATGTGTTTTGTGAAAATCGACCCCTAAGCCGCGTTGCGGGGATTCAAAAGGCGTTATTGATCATTTTTTTTTGTTGCATTTTTTATTTATTGGACGCACAGTCTTCAAATTTTGCTAAGCAGATTCTTTTCATAGTGTGCAATTCCCCTACAAAATTGGTTTTGTGAAAACAGACCCAGAAGTGGCGTTGCGGGGGCTCAAGTTGCGTTATAGATAATTATCCCCATTTTTAAACTATTAGACGTACAGTCTTGAAATTTGATAAGCAGATTCCTTTCGTAAAGTAGAGAACCGCTACAAAATGGGTTTCGCGAATATGAACTACCAAGTTTAAATTCGGGAGATTAAGAGGCGTAATTGATAAATATTTCCATTTTAAACTATTTGATCATCCTGCTTGAAAATTGGTAGGCATGTTCCTTTCATGGAATAGAGTTCCTCTAATAAAGAGTAAAACGAAAATTGACCCCCAAGGAGGGTTGCGAGGGGTCAAGAGGAGTTACAGAAAAAAATTCCTGTTTTTAATTGTTAGACCCATATACTTGAAATTTGTTAAGCATGTTTCTTTTGTTGAAAGGGATCCACTAAGAATGTATTTTAAGCAAATCAAGTTCTGGGGGGGGGTGCAGGGGGTTACTTGGAAGTATTGACAAAAAAAATTACTTTTTTCGAGCTACAAGGACTATAATAATGAAATTTGGTTTGCATTTTTCTTTTGTCGAGTTGAAATCCGCTAAGAGCGGTTATTTTGGAAAACGGCTCTCAACGGGATTACTGAGATATTGATAGTAAAACTTTTGTTTTTTTTTTCCTGTTAGATTTAGACTTGAAATTTGGCTTGCATGTTCAATTTACGGAGTAGAGATCCACCGCGAAAATTGGTTTTGCGGGAATCCACTTGGTTTTTGGGTTACGAAAGAGCAAACATCATTCTATGCTTCAATTTTAGAGATTTTTAGAAAACACAAATTAGATGAGTTCTGCCCCTTTTTTTTTATCAACAGGCGACAGTTACAGGTATAAGTATATTTTTCAATACAATCGAATTCTTAATGCAGGACTTAGATATGAATAATTTATACATATATATAAGCAGTAAAAATTTATAAAACATCATGAAATTCCCAGCGAAGCGGGCGGGTAACAGCTAGTATAAAAATAAAATAATGAAAATTCTTACCAGAAAATGGTAAGATTATACAAATAAAAGCTATAGAAATTGCCTGTAGTGTGAAGTCACCATAGACCAAAAAATCCGCTTAACAGTTACAATGGTGGTACGAGCTAACCCTCTTTAAGAAATGATGTAATTCCAAGTATTTTTTATCGACTTTCAAAAAGCCCTTTATACATCTGTAAATCATGTCAGCTTTCCGCTATTTGCATGAACAAATTGAGAGATTGAGTATAGACTCGCTAAGAGAAGTTGAATCTCAATTGAAAACAGAATAAATATTCACACATAAAAAAAAAAAAAATCCTTACAAAATAAATATAAGTAACACTTTTTGTGAAATATTTAATTTTCAAAAATATGTTTAAGCAACTGTAACTATAAAATTAAATGCATGAAAAATAAATCTCATGGATATATAAATTATTTATATTTCTCAAAATACTAAATTTATTTATTGCTTTTAAGGTATCCGACTACGTTCGGAACTGTTGTTTTGCAAAACCGTATATATTGATAATTTTTATGATATTTAGTGTCACTTAGATTAGAATACATGTAATAAAATTGTTTTAAGAGTATTATTACACACAAAATTATTTAAATACAACATTTTGACAAAAAAAATGAACATGGGATTACCTTTTTTCAAAACATTCTTCTTTTTTATAGACAATGCTTCTATAATAATAATATTTTACCTATATATAGCTCAGATCTCTGTACAGAGCCTGTACTAGGATTTTTGAAATATGTAACTTAGAAATGGATTTATCCATATTTTAATACAACAGAGTGGAGAAAATTTAAGAAAAAAAAAACACCTATAAAATTATTTCAATTGGTAGTGTAGCGGTATCATCTATTTTAGCCAGTAACAACCTCTGTACTAAAATGATCATTTTGGTATAGTGGTTAAGTTACTCGGCTTCGGATCCGAAGATCGTGGGCTCTGTCCTCCGGATAAGTGCGCCACTTCAGTAGTAACTTTGAAAATAATGTGAATTTTTTTCAAAAATCCTAGTTCAAGTCCTTTGGAGAAAACTTTGCTTTATATAAGCAAAATATTATTATTTTAGTAGCATTTTTCATCAAAGGAGAATGTTTTGTGAAAATATGTAATTCGAAGTTCATTTTTAGCGCGTTTTTCACGTAGTGGAACAAAAGCGCTGTTAGGACGCAAATTTTGTCTTCGTCTTCGTTCCATATTTTGTCGTACCTTTTTCTCAGCCAATAAGCAACCAATTGACCTCGGGTTTTCGGCATTGGGTCGCATTTGTGCCCTAGATGAGCCGAATCTTATTTAAATTTTCCCATAGTATTCCCAAATTTTCCTACAAATTTTCCTGAATTTCGCTAGTTTATAACAAAATTTTCTCAAATTTTACCTAGTAAATTTATTGTTTGCAAAATGTTTTTAAAAAAAATCTACCTGCATTTTGGAGGAAATCTTCACAAAAATGAGGAAATAGTACACACTACTTTCCGTTAGTAAAAAGTTCATTAGTTGCATTATTGTAAAATGCAACATGTGAAAAACGCGCTAAAATTACTTGGCCATGCCAATGATTGATATCTTGTTTGAAAAAATAATGCATTTAAATAATTGATTGCTTTAATAATATTCATAAAACAATTTTATACATATATTCTAATCCAAATGACACTAAATATCATGAAAATTGTTTATTTATGGGCTTTTTTTAAATCACGGTTCCGAACGTAGTCGGATACCTTAAATAGGAATTATACTTGCACAGGCGAGTCTCCATGGTTACGAATTCGTAGTCAGTGCTCCTGGGTCTTGGGTTCGAAACTTAATGCCGCTGAAAAACCACCGTGAAGAGGGGTTGGTTGATACACTAAAACCATGTCGAGGCTTTAAGTCCTACAACTGGTACTTAGGAGGGAATGCTGCCAATACATGTGTCGACCTCGTCACTTGACCGTGGTTTAAAATTACGAGGTCCGTTGCCAGTAGTTCTAGTGTTGCTTCAAAGTGTGACGTAATTTGAAGAGTCAAATCAACAAAATATATTTATAATTATTGAACTTGATTGGAATATACAACAATAAAACGATTAATTATTTTTCCTAAATTACGGTAAATATGAATAATGTATTGGAAGTGATTCGAAAATCGCGTTGTAATTACCGAGCACTTACCTTATTTCTTAAAAAAACTAAATGTTTGCTGTTTAATCTGAAAAGAAAAAAAGTTACAAACTTCTTACCGTTTCTCGTCATTCCGAAAAAAAATTAAGCCTCCAGCTAAAGCAAAAGTCAATTTTTACTCAAGCTCATTAACCAAAGTGAAAATGAACGAAAGATACTCTAAAATTAAAAAAAAGGAGTTCTGCTGTGTAATTAATTACCCTCAAACATATCATTATTTGTCGTGTCAAACATGCAGGATGTGTCTGTTCCCTTGAGAAATCGATGTACTTAACACTTTTTTCAACCCCCATTAACATCCTTCGCCGACTCTGCTTCCATTTTACTCTCGTTTTCTTTTCGGACGTTAGTGCATAAGTATCATTTCCTTAGCTCTCATTAAAGGGTTTTTTTCCCCAGTGCTTCGATTACCATTAGCGTTGACTGATCATAACTCATAGCGTTACTCACATGCTTGAAATCAAAAGAGACAGGAGGAGGCTCGTTAAAGTGCTGGAACAATAATTCCTAAATGATTTTTTTTCGGGTCTTCAAAAAAAAAAAATACTTTTGTAACTAAATTATAACTCTTAACCACACCGCAACCAAGAATGTTTCCTGTCTCCCCCCCCCCCTCCCTAAAAATATTTCTTTTTCTTTTTATGCATATATTAACTATATGCATTCAGGAAATGTTTCTTAATTACAGTAAAGTATGTTTAAAATACAAAACGCTTAAGACGAAATATTGGTTAACACGAAATAATACAATGATTCCGATAAACTCTGTGTATTTTCATACATTTTTTTCTCTTAGCACGAAAAGAATTTTTTTCCCTGGAAATGAACAAAGTACGAAAAACACCAGCCGGGTTGGACTGTCCTATTGTATTATCCAAAGAATTCATTGCAGTAGATAATAATAATGTATGTACAGCCCCAATTATGTCAGACAAAGACATTTTAGAATTTGTTCAAACTCAAAATAAATACTTTTTTTTAATAATTTTTTTTTTATGTACCATGTTTTCATAACCATTTTCATGCATTGTCATCCACTTCTGAGCTATAGTCGAAATTTCAAGCTCATCAGGAAGTCAGTTTAAACTCAATTACAAAATCCCACCCGGACAAACATACAAGAAAGCGAGTTAATAAAAATATGGTAACAACCTGGGGGTCCTCTTTCACCCCCAAAGACACGAAATTGTATACGTCGACGCAACTCGACCCATGCTATCGACAGGTGGTCTTTATTCGCACAAATTCGTGTAATTTCCGGAAGTAAGGGGCCCCGGTAGAAATCGGGGCCCACTTCTTCTGGGGCCCAGGTTTGAGACGAGATCTCTTTTTTCTCATTTCCATGTATTGTCATTCCTTTCTGAGCTATGGTCCAAATTTCAAGTCTCTAGCTCATCGGGAAGTTAGTTTAAAATCAAACAAAATTCCACCCGGACAGACATACAAGCTTCTTCGGGGTCTCGGGTTCGAGAACAGAACTTTTTTTACATTTTCATGCATTGCCATTTACTTCTGAGTGATTATCCAAATTTCAAGTCTCTAGCTCATCGGGAAGTTAGTTTAAAATCAATTACAAAATTCCACCCGGACAGACATACGAGCCTCTTCGGGGTCCTGGGTTCGAGACTAGAACTACTTTTTTATTATATACATTTTCATGCATTGTCATTCACTTTTGAGCTATGGTCCAAATTTAAAGTCTCTAGCTCATCGGAAAGTTAGCTTAAAATCAATTACAAAATCCCACTCCGACAGACAAGAAAGCGAGTTAATAAAAACATGGTAAAATACCACTGATGCAGATTCCAACGATGAAAATGAAATGAATAATGTTCCCACATCATTCGAAATGAGGAACATCATCAGTATGCGCAGTTATTTAGACGCACATTACAATGGTGAAATGAATAACAAAATGGACGACGTCGAATTAAAGCTCCCGTGGTATAATGGTAAATAATAGGACACTAATTTGGAATATTTTTTCAGATATAAAATTACTCTGACATATATATTATATATTTTAACTTCGCTGTCCCATAGAGCAGGGATCGGCTACCTTGTAGCTGCGGTGTGCCAACCCAATCAACTTATTTGATTCAGAGTGCCGCGCAGTAAGAAATATTTGAAACAATTCGATCCCCGCGGAAATCAATGCATGCAGAATTAGGAATTAGAAATCCAGAATACAAATTCAGAGTTTTTTCTATAGATTAATTAAATGCATATTGAAAAATATTTATTAACATCAAACAAACAACTATTAGCAAAATAAACAAATATTCCTATTCCTTCAACATAAACAAAAAATTATGAAATTTTAAACCTATTCATTAATATAAGAAATAAACAACATAAAATAATAAAAGTATTCTCCTTCAATGCAATAAAATACAACATCTGACAATAATGATGATGAAGTTCGATGAATGAAGTCAGAACGGCCAATATGGCATCACTGGTCAAACGAAGAGCAGCACATGCGTAGCAGTAGGTGCTAACCATCTCCCCCCCCCCGTCCCCGTTGTTCAGCTGAGACTCATTTGTGTTCCGTGTAAGACTTGTTTTACAAAGTGCCTCTTTTGTACGGTGGTTCTTAACTAAGAACAGGAAAATGAACGAACAAAAAATCAATTTAAAGTTTTGTTTTAAGCTTGGCAAGACACCAAAAGAAGCTTTTGCGAAGGTGGTACGTGCTATTGAAGATCAAGCACTGTCCGTGAAGTGTGTGTACGAGTGGTTCGCCCGTTTTCGAAAAGTAGGGAAAGTGTTTCTGACAACCCTCGTAGTGGAAGACTGGCGACCCCCGTCAGTGACGAAAGCATTGAGAAAGTGGGAAATTAATCATTAAAGATCGCCAATTAACTGCGCGCATGATAGCTGATGAACTGTAGATTAACCGTGAATCCGTGTGACAAATCGTTACCCAGAATTTAGGGATGAGAAAAAAACGTGTTATCGATATTGATAGTATTCCTAACATCCAACGAAACGTGACGAGGCTTTTGAATTCCATCCCAAAAGAAGACTTCTTGCAAAGTTTCCGGGACGTGTATAGCAGATCTCAGCGGTGCATAGTTATGGGAGGTGACTATTTCAAATTAAAGTTAGGTAACTTTCGTTAAGGTTTCATCTACGTTAATGTTACGGGACTATTAACAGAACTTTATTGTCAGAATATTTTTGATATCCAGCTAAATTGTCAACTTCGTTAAGAAAATCACGTACTACGGTGATCTTCCGGATAATCCGCTTTCCGGTTAATATACTCCTAGTACCTTAAGAATTCTGGTTATAATCGAAAGATAGGAGGATTTTTTTTATTACAAGGCTTTGTTATAACAGCCTGTCGTAGTACATGCTGGAGTTATATTCATACAGCTTTATATTTAATATATGTAATACTGAGAGGATGTGATGAGTTATTGAACTTCACAAAACCTAAGCATCTAAGCGAAATACAAAAGGTTACAAATCATGCAAGAGGAAAGATCTACAGTTTGTATGAACAATAGAGGTGTGTGTGTAGCCACACATTTTCACATTATTTTCCTTTTTCCTATATTCTTTGCACTTAAGCGTTTCACCATTGCTTTAGTCAGGTGTTTGCATATAAATGCGTGTATAAATCAACACTATTAAATTAATACATTTCATCTGCTACGATTCTCAGAATCACTGTCGAAATGCAAATGCGAAGCTGTAATATAATCTGGAAGAGGAAATATATTGTTTGCTTAAATGGATTCAAAAGTTATGCAATGCGAAATGAATGCATAAAAGTTTCTGAAAGTGTAGAAAACTAAACACAGAAATATATAATAAAGAGTAAGTGGTGATAGAGAGGAAAAGAATTCTTTTGTTGTCTTTGAGCTAAAATTTTTATATATACTGGCTGGTATACCCGTTCTTCGCACGGGTGAATTAAAAATTAAACAATACAGATTGAAGGATTAAGAAGTTTTTAATGAGTTAATTTTACGTAAATTGCAAATTAAAAAAAAAAGATTTTTGCATATCTTAGCAGAACAAAAAAAAAACCATATTTGTTAAATTTAAAGTCTGAAGATCTAATAGCTAATAATTTTTTTTTATTTATAACGTCCCCATAACTTCCTTGCGGGTTGATTTGTGAAAAAACACTTCTAAGCTAATCTGTGTGCTCAACAAAAGTAACATATTCTTATAAATTTTGTGCAATGAACGCTTAAAATAGTGTAAATAATTTAAATCTGGATGTGTAATGGGCTAATATTATTTTCTTCTGTATTTATGTTAAAATTATAATATTCGCAAGCAACGCCGTTCTTTATATTATAAAGGTGATCCAATGGAAACGTAGCGAAATGTTGGTGATAAGGCCAAGTTGGCATCATTTTCGGCGACCACGTTAGCAACTTGGCAATTGATTGAACGGTGCAGAAGTTGATATGCTGTAGTGCCACCTGGTGGGAAACTGCAACAAAGAGAATAGCACAAAAACCTTCTCCACAAAAAAAATACATATACGTGCTAATTTTCATAGTGATCGGTTTAAGGGTGTTGGAGTGAAGCGATTTCATGAAAACAAACGTCCATTTATGCATATAGATAGATGTAGGTCTTATTCATTAGAAATTACATTATATTTTATTTATTACAGCCTGTGATTTGAATTCCATTCTAGCTTATTAGAAAACTCCTTTCTAGTTTTTCTGTTAATCATTTGTTGATGTTTCAGTATCATTTCAGAAGAATAGATAAAAAATAGATAAAATAGATTTAAAAAAATAGATCCCTCTCTTTGGGGAAAAAACTGTTTTCTTGCTGTAAACTGTGTTTACGTACGTGTATGTGAGACTTATTTCTCATTCGATTCACATGCTTTTTATTGGAGATATCAGTCTGTTTGTAGACGGAACACGTGTTTCCTAGTAAGCTTGTTGTTTCCATCCATCCCGGAAGAAACACTATGATAGAATCAGTCACACAAAAACATTATCTTCAGAAATAGATATTATGGGTTTCAGTATTGATCTAATTTTTAGCAGCAACCATATAAAATATTGCGGCTAGAATTACCACCAGTAAAAAAAACGTATATGTATTGATCCCAAAAATTAAATTTATTTATCTGTGTGTTTCGAAAGCACAGCGTTAGGTATTTGTTAGATAAAAGGATATATAAAAATTTAAATAAATATTAGAGTCCAAAATCTACACATCACGTGCACTTATATTAGTATTTTTTTTTAAATTTACGCGTGATCTTTTCACATTTCTTTTCAATATTCAGTTTATAGTGTAATGTGTAAAATAAGTTTTTATACTTTGAATAAATCAAGGAGGGGCAACCAGGGGCCCGTTGTTTACATGTGACCAGCTAAGAGTCATTTTGAGGCTCGCTAAGAGAGTTTGAAAACAAATAGACACAAAAATTTCTCTATATTTGAATCACCACATTTTTTTTTCAAACTTTTTTTTTTTTTTTGCATGAAGATCAAATTGGCTAACATAATTTGCTGGCAATGATGAGAATTTCAACTAGCAATCTCATTATGATTTCAAAGAAATTGTAAAAAAATTGTAACAGGGTACACTTGTTCTCTTTTAAAATGATTCTAAAATTAAATGTCCTGCAGCTGTAGATGATATGAAATTAGTACAAAAATGGAACTGAATAAAAGTTTCCCTTGTTTTATTTAACTTATATTTCTTGGAGGGAAAAGTAAAATTGTATTGTTTTATAGTATAATGTATACTTTTTTCTGACAAAATAAAATAATGAAAGACAATCCTATTAAAAATTTGTAGCCCACTGGCATTCTCCTATTCCACAATGTGACTCACAAGCCAAAATAGTTGTCCAGCCCTGGAATAAATCATATATTTTATTTCAGTTAAGTTAATAGTTTGTAATTTTAAATATCCAAAATTTTTTTCTGGTTTTATACTAAGTAAATTATATTAAATTTCGCTTTGTGTTTACTAAATATGGGTAAACGGGATAACCCGATAAGTGAATATTATGCTCCGAACTCCAATAACATTTATTTCAATTGAAAAAACTGGAACACAGTTAATTAGATCTTGTTTGTACAGTTAATTAAATTAGGAATTGCAGTCAGAGATTATACATTATTTATACAGTTAATTAAGGTAGTGTATAATAAGATTATCAGATATATACGTAAATATATTAAATAAAGGAATACATCTGTTAAACAACTATGTATCATTGAATGAATCAATCATACTAAGCGGGATAATTCTTTCCTAAGAACTTTAGTTTTGGAATTAAAGCGAGAATACCAATCGCCCTCGTTCCCTACTCCATTACAGAGCGCATTGCAGTGTTTCTCTTAATTAAACATGGCGCCTAGGGACACACACATATTGAGAAATTTCAAACTGCTACTTGTAATAAATGAAGTATTTGTTGCACGTAGTTCTGGATCGGATCAATAGTCAGATACTACACTAACTTTCAGAGCATGAATTGGACGTCAAGACCACTCTGCTAGTTTACTTGTAACGGATTCTATTGGCGATTCTTACTAATCCTCTAGGGCAGCGGCTCTTAAACTGTGGTTTGGGGACCCCCGGGAGTCCTCATCGCCTTTCTAGGGGGTCCGCGAAGCTCTCTCATTTAATGTTAAGATTTCCCTCTTTTACAGATTCTGAGTTGCCTCGTGAAAATACTGAAAGATGTGTGCATCCGATAATCGATCACTTGATTGCCTGCGATGAAAAAAGCTCTACTAGAACATGCATTTTAATCAAGAATATTAATTGTTTTTTTTGTTTGTTTTTTTACTATTTACAACTACACACATAGCCGTTATTATAACGTTTTTTTTTAAATTCCTGCTATTATATAGTCCTCTCTCTCTCTCTCTCTATATATATATATATATATATATATATATATATTGTGTGTGTGTGTGTTTATATATCTTGTTCAAATTTTTCAATCGTTAATAAAATACTTTCTATTCATTCATTCAAGTTCAAATACACTTTTTTAAACTTGTAGTGGATGGGACTTGATGTTAATACAGTTTGTTCACATATTAATTCATTAACTAATTTAAAAAATGAATAAAAAGTGACAAACAAAAAAATAATAGTCCAACAGCATATATAGAAAGGAAACTCTTTCGTTATGTCCCTGTAGCGCAATGGATAGCGCGTTGAACTTCTGATTCAAAGGTCGTAGTTTCGAATTATACCTGGGAGGGCTTAGTTTCTGAGACTGGGATTTTTTTAATAGAATAATTAAACTTAATTCGCATGAATAAATAATGACAAACAAAAAATAGTTCAAGACCCAATATAGAAAGTTAAATGGAAAATTGCAAGGAAATCGCTTTCTATTTTGTCCCTTAATATTGTGATTCTGTCATATGTATATACATATTTATATTAATTGTAACTATTTAATAAAAAGTAACAAAAATAAAATGTTTTTTGTTGACCTAAGTAGGAATTGACTTAATTTTTATATATATATATTACTTATTAATTGAATGTTTATTACTTTCTTAAAGGAAAAAAAAAAGAAACGTTGAAATCTTTTTGAATGTAGCAGACACAGTCTTTGGATTCTTGAGGAACCTTTATATCACTCAGCCATTTGTTGGGAGTCAGGGAAGGGTTTTCAAAGTCTTGGGGGTCCATGATGTCAGCCTGATACATAAAGGGGTGGAGGATGATCAAAAGTTTGAGAATCGCTACTCTAGGGAAAATTTCTTTCAAACATTGTATGATTATAAAACCGCTTTGAGCGAAAGTTCATATAGTATAAACGTATGAGACACAAAATATTAAATTTCATTTTGTTTAATTTACTTTATGTATGTAAGGAAAATTAAATTAGATCTAAAATTAAATCCCCTATATAACACTTGTATTTTATTTTCCGTTACATCTTCAATTAAACACCCAATTATTTCTCCGAACTGATGGCACTAAGCAGAACTCTTTTAATCCCAGATCATTAATTTTTATAGCACATATGTCGTCCTTAACTTTCAAGTATAACCCATAACTAAGAAGAGTACTTAACGCATCTGTACGTAAGTGGTAAAGCCACTTGGCTCCGTTTTCTCTCAGCGTAAAGTCTGTAGATTGCTCGCGAAATAAAACCGTTTTTAAAAAAGCTTGGTGTGGACTTGAAACTTCACATGTATTTGTAATTTATTTTTGTAATTTTTGAATGAACTTCAAATGCATTCATTAATAAGTAAACATGAGAACTTTTTTTTTTTTTGCAATGTAACAAATCAATGTTTTTTTTTTACAGAATGTGAAATTAAATACATGAATATAATGGCCATGAAGATATGAATGATTCACACAGTTTTATATTCATGATAAAATCTGGCTATTGTCTTGGTTTTATTGGAATACATATAAAAGTTGTAGACCAAGCTCGAAAAGTATAAACAAAATATCAAGTAATTTTAAAGAAAAAAAAATTATAATATACAACTTAATTTAAAAAGTCTTCTCTTATAAAAGGCTAAAAGGAGAGCAAAAGATCGGAAATATAGACATTATAAATATTTTATAGAACTTTATAGCATCATTGTAATTATATATATATTTATATATATAGCAGTAAATAAATTAAAAAGAAGACTAATAAATCCCAAGAATCTTAAGATCAGACCGGAAGAACCATGGCAAACCAAAAAAGAGAAATGTAGCTAGAGTGGAAAACTATTATGATTTCTCGATCTGTCACTGGTTTAGGACAGTGAAACAGGATTAAACAAAGTTTTGTGAGATCTCAGCCTTCTCCTTCAGCAGAAATTTTTTCGACACAATAGCTCCCAATATAAACTAAGGCAAAAGCTTAAAACCCACGTGGATGAATATAACAGCAATAGAATAGAAATTGCAATATTAAATTACTATAGGAATCCGGAAGAAATAGACAAATATAAATATGTATAAACAAAAATATTTACAAGAGAGGTTAATAATGAATATAACCATAATTTACAATAATGTAAATGAGCAAAGAAACTCTAATCTTACCCGATGTATACAGATTCCACAAGTGTACTGACACAATGCATAAAAAAAAAAACACACAGCAATACTAAGAATAAAGGCGCCATCTATATATATTTTAGTAACTAAACTTAATATACGAATATTATATACTATAGACTAAATATATATTAAGAAATATAATAAGAAAATTATATACTATAAACTAAATAGAAATGAATACGTTAAATAAAAATAATTAAATAGCTATAACTTTGAAGACATATATTTATATATAAAATTAGCTGGATAGTTATAGTCTAGGCAACTTTGAAAGAATTTTTTATAATTATTAATTCTCAATATTATATTATACATATATATATATATATATATATATATATATATATATATTAATTATATATATATATAATTTAGTTATATATATATATATTTAGTTATATATATTATATATATTATAAGTTAATTTACTTTAAAAAATAAATACCATGAGGAACAAAGACTCTGAGATTCCAAGAAATGAAAATAAAGGATGATTTATTCATTATTAGAAGAGATAAATGATTTAATAAGAGGAAATTCAATAATTATAATTTTAAAAACAAACATCTGTATCAAAATGTTGTATCGTTTAAAAAAGTGCTTAAAATGTTAGAGATATTTTTTTGAAATTTTTTTTATGAGTATCATGGATTATGAGAAAGATTTAACATTCTGTTCGTAAGTTCACACTGTTCATGTTAAAAATTCAGTGATTTCTCAAACTCGGAAATGTATATGTGAAATAAAACTAAATAAACAGTTAACTACATTAGAATTTTTTTCAAAGGAAATGAAAATGTCTATAAAAAAATGGGGGAGGGATAAAATATGATATCCCAGCTATGGTAATATTAGTTAGTGAATTTTGTTGCGAAAATTTTTTTAAAAAAACGATTTGTTTCAATTTACCTATATTGTAAGACTTCGTGAATGTTTCAATTTACATCGAAATTTATAATTAGCATAGTATCAACTAGGAAATATCAGGTTAATGCTCTCAAGAAAAAAATTCAGTTACTGCTTTTCTTGGATAACAATTGATAAAGTATATAATTTTATTATTTTGTTTATTGTAATTTATATTTAACACACAAAAAACACCAGTTGGAAAAAAAATTGTAAGGCTTTATATTCTTTTCTTTTAAGTAAATAGAAAAAAGAAAGCAAATAGAAATTTTAACAACTTTCTATTAAATTCCTTAATTGGCGAAAGGATACAAAAAATATATTATCCTTATCGAAATATATGATTTGATACAAACATTCTATAACTAGGCAACCTTTTGTGATAACATCTTCAATTTTTCAATCTTTCTTCAACCAATTATCCATTTTCGGGTTCTTTTAAATTTAATATTTTTGGCAAATTAGTTGATACTGTGTTGAAACTTTTATCTTTGTCTTAACTATAAATTTCAGTTTTCATTAATTAGATGAAAGCTATAGTTTCATTTAGGTTTAAATCTTTAAAAGAAAATACATAATTAGTAATAATTTTTTTTCCATCATGAAGAATTATATTTCCTTTCTCCTTCTTAATCTACAAATCTCTGATGCATGAAAGAGAAATGTAATTTGATTATTGTACTAATTTTTAAGCTGTAAATAAAATTCCCAGCATTTATACATCAGATTTCACGATTTAAAATTGCTAATTAAAAACCGTAGTGTTGTTGTCGCAATGTCATCTGTCTGATGGTATCAGATTGAGGCCTCACGAAACTCATCGTGACAAAGGGCTAAATGAACGCCTGTCGTTAGCCGTAGCTTTGAACACCATACAGGTGACAATACGATTTGGCTAGGTTAAATTCCAATTTTGAGGGAGAACACCCTGCATAGGGTCAGGAATCACCCACCTCTCCTCCTGTTCCACCAACCTCAAGAGAGGACTTGCGGCTTACTATTTAGAATACTCCCCATGCTGTATAGGTACTATACATTTACAAACATCCATGCTTTCTCCAGGATTCAAAACCAGACCTAAGGCACAGCAATCAACGTCACTAAATACTATACTGTATGGGCGGTATAGTGGTAATTAAGCGGTATAGCGGTGATGTAGTGGTGGCGAGAGAGAGAGAATAAAACACTATGTTCTACAATCAATAAAATAAGTTATCTAATTCAAAATTGCTGATAGAATTATAACAGTAAGAAATCTTTGCGTATTTGTGATTGATACTCTTAAAAAAAAGGTAAAGTATTTTAATAAACTTAGAGCAACAAAAAATGTCAATAAAAAGCTGCGTTATTATAAGACTTACAGTCTTATCATAAATTAAAATTCTTCTGTGGCTTTTAATTTAGTGAAGCTTACAGCAACAAGACCTTAAAACTAGAAAGTCTTTCCGTAAAATTTAAGATTATTTTTTTCAAAAGAAATTCTTAACCCCCACCGATTCAGTCAAAAGTAAAACTTAAAAATGTTTTTTTTTTAAAAAAACACATTTCAGTCTGAGAGATAAAAAGTTAAAGCATGAATGCTTTTTCCTACTTAATGAATTTTTGCTGTTAAAATTATTTCAATGTCTACAAATATTCAAGGTGAAAGCAAAAGCACACACTTTTCTTTTTAAAAAACCTTAAAAATGTATTCTAACTTTTTTTTTATAGTTTAACTGATTGTTAGCATTGGGAAATGTATTGATTATCCCTTTCCTAGGGAAAAATTCCAGGCACGCCCAGGCCATGTAGTATTAAAATGTAAAATCGAAAAAGGATTTATTTTTAAAGTGAAATCTGTGATCTCTGGCTTCCTTGAGTTGTTCCAAGACTTTCTGGATTTTGGGTTTCATTCATCATTCTTAATCTGCTCATTATTGTTTGTTTTGATTATCCCTCCTACAATTGATAGAAGAACTGTAAAAAAGAAACAATATCTAAGAAACACGTGTAATATTTTGTTAACACAAGTTTTCTAAGACCATTTCTTCTATTACCTCGTTTTCTTCTGTCAATATTTGTAAAAAAAAAATTATAAGCTATTTTTAAAAGATATTTTAATTTTAGAGTTGTTCCTCAGAACGTATTGCTGCAAAAGGAACGCATGGAATTCTTAAAATTATTCATTTTGCTATAATTTTATTTTTTATTTTTCACTTTTATCAGTCCCAAAAAACATTAAATGCTTTTAAATTAGTCGCTATTTTCCCGAATTTGATATTGAAATGTCATTTCTCTCCGTGGATTACTTCCACTAAAAGAAAACGATTTTGTTCCACTGTTTATTTAAACATATATGTTTAAAAATGCCGTTTCAGAATTCGGAATTCTGCTTAGAGTACAACAGAATATCAATATTCATTCATGTAAATTAAATTATAACGGGGTAGAACTTGTTTTTCTATAATTTTACTGAAAACTGCTTCCATAACTTTTAGAATATCTGCATGTATTTTAATAAAATTTAGATCAAATTTGACTCCTCGAAATATCTATATGAATATATAAGACTAAAATTTGATGAACAACATATTACATGTTATTTCTTTTATGAAATACCATTCTTGTTTTAGTTCCATACTTTTAAACTAAAAAATTTCAAAATTAAGTTTATAAAATAGATATTTTTGGAAGCATTGTAAAAGCACAAACGATAAAACTGTGGAATCTATAGAAAAAGATTAAGCCTAAAAGTTTCACTTCAGCTTTTCAGTTTAATGCAAGCAAATGCACACAATAATGTAAATTTTATCGAATTACTTGAAATAACAATTTAAAGAAAGATAGTTTTTGTAAGAACGAGAATAATTACAAAGTTGAGAATTGAAGTCAAACGCGATATGCAACAAAAATTCCTAGTTATCAATTACAAAGTTTTAATTTAATACCAAGATTAGTTTGTTAAAAATTGATGTCTGTACATAAAATGGGCTTTGTAAGATTCGTTTCTCTATTGTAAGCAATTATGCAGAGCATTCATCGCTAGATTTAATTCATTCTTTATTGATGAGCAAAACTCTTTTATCTCAGTTATTCCGATGATTGAAATGTATCATAAAAATTTATCAAGAATGAATACGCTCCATTTAATGAATAGCTTTGAATGGAAAACTCCATCAAGCGTAAAATTTGGTTTAAAACTAAAATGAATAGGAAGTTGAAGTCTTTAGTTTAATATTTGAAATCGATAACTACTTGTCAGTTTAAAGAGTGTCCTTTCCGTCTCTTTAGGTGAATAATTTTTAAGATAAATTGATGCTCTTGAATTGACTCTGGGAATCGCTGTTGCAAAATTAAACATTTTTCAATTCCTACTATTATCTCACTCTTTCCCTATCTATATATATAATTATTTATATATCTTGTTCAAATTTTCAATCGTTAATAAAATACATTCTATTCATCCAATCAAGTTCAAATAATTTTTTTTAAACTTGTAGTGGAGGACACTTGATGTTAATACAGTGTTTTCAAATTCATTAATTACCGGTTTTCAATGCCAATTTAGATTCTTCCCCGTTGTTGTAACAGTGTAACTGTTAAAATAATCACAAAAGTTGGCGTCGAAAACCGGTTTTTCAGCCAAGCTAGCCAAACTGGGTGTGCATTGTTACAACAATGCAGACAAATCATGCTCTTTTTTCAATTCCTACTATTAGTTCACTTCCTCCCTATATATATATATATATCTTGTTCAAATTTTCAGTCGTTAATAAAAAATAGTACTTTTCATTCATCCATTCAAAGAAGGAATTGACTTTAAAAAAAAAATTTTGTTACTTGTTACAAGTATAATGTATTTTGTTGCAATAATCATGGAACAATTCGTACTTCCCCGAATTCTTATTTTTAGTTTATTGTTTTATAAGTCACTTTTATTTTTTATTTATATTTGAATGCCCAAAATTAAATCTATTGGTGTAAAATTAGATATATATTCATTTTGAATTTTTTGAAAATAAAATTTATATATTCATTTATTTTATTTATTTACATTTATTAAATTACATCGATAAAAATAAAACTTTTAGTTCAAAGTTTGATGTTTTAGATTCGTTGTTGTTTTGCTATGAAATGTTTTAAAATTATCAGAACATTCAACTAAGGTGATTGGTTCCAGTGGCGTAACGGAAAATATTAGGGCACACTGCAAACTCAAGTTTAAGGACCCAAGCCCACACAAATACGTATTTAGCGTCAGTCAAGTGTTGGGCCCCTTAGAGTCCCTGCCCCCCAAGTAATATAAAAACATTTAAGTCAATTCCTACTTTGAATGGATGAATTGAAAGTATTTTATTAACGATTGAAAATTTGAGCATGATATATATATTCCTGGTTCCTAAGGCTAGGAGTTTGCTATAGTATTTCTGTGGCTAAATCTATTCTATCATGACTATAGTTATCTTAGGTATATAACTATTTTTTGTATATTTTTGTAATATATATATATATATATATATATAGGAAGAAAAGGAACTAATTGTAGGAATTGAAAAGAGTACGATTTGTCTGCATTGTTGTAACAATGCAAATCTGGTTTGGCTAGTTTGGCTGTAAAACCGATTTTCGACGACAACTTTTTTCATTGTTTTAACAGTTACATTGTTACAACAATGCAGACGAATCAAAGTTGGCGTAGAAAACTGATAATTAATTTAATTAATTAACCTGGAATTAATGAATTAATATTTGAAAAAACTTTATTAACATCAAGTATCATCCACTGCAGGTTTAAAAAAATTTATTTGAACTTGATTGGATGAATAGAAAGTATTTTATTAACGATTGAAAATTTAAACAAGATATCTAAAGATATATATAGGGAGAAAGTGAGCTAATAGTAAGAATTGAAAAATATTTGTACGGTATTTGAATAAATAAATACCTTTAAACTGATTCTGTACAGTTAATAATGAATTATATTATCAAAATATAAAACCTAGCACATATTGCGATATTAACCAAGCTGAACAAATATTCTCTCAAACAGTCATGCATCATGTTGATGATAAGTTCTAGTAATTCTTTTTCTTTTGATATCATTGATAAGCACAGTATTAAAATGAAGGAAATAGTGTTCAATAATAATCCTTTCTATTAGCTAGCAAATCAAAAACTTCAATAACATTTTTTCCTGTCTGGCGTATATCCTTTTTAACACTTAACAGTCGTTTTTCTTATTTTTCTCTTCCCTTATAGTTGGCATTTGGTCCGTATAAATTAAACTGACGAGTTAGTAAAGGGATTTCTTGTGACAGTTCAGTTACTAAATTGTCTCTTAGTCCTGATGTGTATTTCCTGATCTTGGAATTTTCCTTAGAGTCGGTGTTAAGAAAAATTATTCTTTTTAATTTTGTGAATTACAACTCTGGGTGAATATAAATTTACATTGGTGTTCTAAATTAAGAATAATAACTATTTCTTTAAAAATACTGAGAAATAAATGGCAGAAAGATTTAAAATTTGGCGTACTTTGTTAAAAAGATGTTATAAATAAAAGGAACAGTTGAAAAATACATGCAAATAAATAAAATAATGCAAGGGATAAATCGCCAAATGTTGCTGCCAATCGCAAACCAAATATCGCCAGCTGCAAAGGTTTCGCATCATTCTGCGCGAGTTTTTTTGGAAGGAATTTATCAAAATTAATAATATTTAAATGAAAACCACTTTTATTTTTTACTATCTGATATACCCGTTCTTCGCATGGGTGAATTGAAAAATAAACAATACAGATTGAAGGATAAAGAAGTTTTTAATGAGTTAATTTTACGTGAATTGCAAATGTAACAAAAAAAAAAGCTTTTTGCATATCTTAGCTGAACAAAAAAAAAAAAAAAAACAAGATATCAATCATTGGCATGGCCAAGTAATTTTAGCGCGTTTTTCACATGTTGTATTTTACAATAATGCAACTAATGAACTTTTTACTAACAGAAAGTAGTGTGTGTTGTGTGTGTGTACTGTACTTAAAAAAAAATTTTTTAATGATTAAACGTAAATATGATTTGACTCATATAGGGCAAAAATGCGAAAGAATGCCGAAAACCCGAGGTCAATTGGTTGCTTATTGGCTGAGAAAAAGATACGACAAAATATGGAACGAAGACGAAGACGAAATTTGCGTCCTAATAGCGCTTTTGTTCCACTACGCGAAAAACGCGCTAAAAACATATCTGTTAAATTTTTAGTCTGTAGGTCTAATAGCTGATAAAAAGGATTTTTTTTATTTATAACGAACCGTAACTCTCTTGTCGGTCGATTTTTCAAAACACCTTCCTAAGCTGATCTCTGCTTAGCACAAGTAACACATTGTTACAAATTTTGTGTAATGAATGCTTAAAATAGTGTAAATAATTTATATCTGGATGTGTAATACGTTAATATTACTTTCTGTTGTATTTATTTTATGTTAAAATTGTAGTATTCGCAAGCAACGCCGTTCCTTACATTATAATGGCGATTCAATGGAAACATGACGAAATGTTGGTGATAGAGCCCAGTTGGCATCATTCTTGGCGATCATGTTGGCAATATGTCAATGGATTGAACGGTGCAGAAGTTGATATGCTATAGCGCCACCTGGTGGGGACTACAACAAAAAGGATTGCACAAAAACCTTTTCCAAAAAGAAAACATATATTTGCCAATTTTCATAGTGATCGCGGTTGATAATAAAATCATAGAAAAAAAAACGTGCATTGATATAAATTATCAATTTTTATTGTATTTATGGTTCACTATTTTGGCGATAATGGCTTACACATAAAAGATAGATGCTGTCACGAGCTTTTTTGTATACTTTTTTTTTTCGTATAACTCTAACAGTTTTTACAGCGCACGCCAGAATAGCTTGCAGATGGCAGAATTTTTTCCTACTTACTTGACATTTATCGTTATATTTTGGACACTTCACACAATATCTATATAAATTATAGCCTATGTGTTATTCTGATGTAATAGCTATATTTTTGTTAAGTTTCATTAAAATCCATTCAGTCGTTTTTGCGTGAAAAGTAACAAATATCCATACATCCAAACTTTCGCGTTTATAATATTAGTAAAGATTTACGCATATTTTTCGTGTGTCATTGTCAAGAGTGTCTGTTTTGCTAGAATCTTGCTTAACTTGTAGGTCCATTTCTTTTATTTCTGCATCTTTCAAAGAAACACTATTTATGAGAAAGTCTTTGAGATATTTTTTTTAAAAAAATGTATAATTTTACGCAAGAAAATTTAACTTGGGTGCAAGATTAAGTAATATTTTAAAAAACTCAAGGTATCAGGGAATATTTTTTCATTTATAAATTTCCTCATTTCGTTTTTGGAAAGACTATCGTATATGTGAAATTTACGTAAACACAAACCCGCATATTAGTTTTAAATTTAAATTATAGGACTTCTTATCATGCTTTGTTAATAAAAGACAAAGTTATTACATACCATTTGTTCTTAAATTATCTAGTATATGCCCCCCCCCCTCCCAAAAAAAAACTTTCCCTAGGTATCTTTGAAATCACTGACGGGCTTCGGATGGAATTTGGAATATGGGTTTTTAACACTTTTATCTATTAAATATTGCAGCAAAAAAAAACTGAATTTCGCGAGTAAATTTTTTTTTTATTTAATTAATTGGCACCATAATTCTATATCATTTTCGCCATAAACAGGGACCCTTTTTATCAAACTGCAATAAAAGCTGTGTAAAAGGTCCCATTAAGGGTACCATTTTTTATGACTGTACATGATGAAAAATTAGTACAGGCTTCAAACAAATTCATCAATCACGTACATAGTATTCCAACTTTCTCCCTAATTGATAAAGATAGTATTACTTTCAGATCAATATATCATCATCTAGAAGTGGAAAAGAGAATCAAAAGAAATGAAAATCATTAATCTTCATATATCATTTCGTCTCTCCATATCTTTTCCTATAGAAAATCAAGTACCATAAGTTGCTTTCAGAAAAAAGCTTTTTAACAAGTGTTTTCACACTTTCAAACAGACATTCTACAATGCTTTTATACACAGCTGTAAACTGTTTTTAGAACAAGAAAGCTTTTTCGCATCTAACCAAACTTTATCGGAAGTGCATACTACAGGAAAAAGTAACTTGGGGAGGAGATTAATTGGTTGCAAGAGTATGGATAATCAATAATATTATTTCTCCCCTTTTAGGTTCTATCATTTTTCATTCTGTACGAAATATGACGCAGCAAAAATCGTTTCCATCACATTATGTTTGGTCATTTTTCGCTCTCCAATAACCTGTTATCTTTACGGATTGGATTAAAGCAGGAATGGAGTGGCCCTTTTAATCTAATAGGCTGGTTAAGGTTATTTTCAGTCTTTCAAAACTTGCAAAAATGAAACATATATAAGAATATGCTTTTAAAATGCTTCGGTTGTGAGAGTTTTTATCACTGCATACATGATTTGAAAATTCTCTTCTACGAACAATTTTTATATAGCATAAGTTCTAATGTAACAAAAGATGGTTCATTGAAAACGAACCGGAGGAAAACTCAACGAATTTTATTTAATCTAATCTAAGAATCTCAATGGTAAATACTCGATGAGATCGAAATGAACGTTGAATCATAACTAATAATAATAATTATAATAAAAGATTCACTTAACTTTTTAAAAATGCTTCGAGGCACAGCCACGCAGGTTCCAAACCCAAAATAAATTTCAGTTTTAGTAAAAGCAGATTCCATTACTTTAATCAATATATCAATCATTACTTTAAAATGCGTTTTACTCGAAATGTGTTTTTTTTTAATGCTCAAAGGACAGCGATTGCTTAAAAAGTTTCTAAAATAATTGACTTAAATTTTTTGTGTATATTTTGTATAATAGTAGAAGTGTTTTAACTTTCAGATTTATCAATCACTGTTTTATTACAAAATTTATAGTTCCTTATGTGAATATAATAACTGTTTTTTTAAGCATTTTCATATAACTAAGATAGAGTACTCTAGTTTTTATAAAAATAAAAATATCTCTTATCCTGATGGTCATTTCAGAAATAAATAACATAGCAACACATTAAAATGGAAAATTTGTTCATAAAACTTTAGGTACAGAATGGGCCGTGTTTGTGCTATTTTTGTTAATTTTTACCCATTTTTTCCCATTTTAGTCATAATAATTTCTTTTTCTCTTCTTAATTTTTGCATATTTTTCTTTAAATGTACTAAAAAAATTTTAAAACTGCAAAAAAAAAAAAAAATCCCTATATCTCCATTTTTTTTTTAAAAAAGTTCTCGCAAGTAGTCGGATCTACCTTAAATAAATTATAAAACAAAATAATTCACAATTAAAAAAAAATTTTTTTTTGAATTTTGTTGATCTAATTTTTAAAATAAAAAACGGTAAAAAAGATTTCTTCTCGAACTTTGGGATTCATTTTCCACTTTGGAAAATTTAAGACATCATTCAAATCTAAATACAATAACATTTCAAACTTTCAAAAAAGAAAGAAAAAAAATGTCAAAATTTTATTTTTTTTATAAATATTTATTTTTTTTAAATAAAAAAAAAACTCCTGCCTCTCAGGATATGTTATCTCCATATAATCAATAATTTGTGTTGAAAAAAGTCTCAGTATTCCAATTATAAATTAAATGAACCTCGATCTTAATCAGAAGCGAACTTTTTATAAGCCTTGCAGAAATAGAAATTATTATGGCTTCATTAAAACTTACGAGATTGAAAATTCTTGCTGGAAAAAAAATATCATAAATAGAAATTAAAAACAACACTACAAACGTCCGAACAAAAGTAATATATCTTCTAATTATTTTTCTTGTGTTGTTATTGCAAATGTTCCATGGATTTTGGACAAGGTATAAATAATCGGTTTCTATTATTTATCACATATTGTTTTCTAATACATGCAGTAATCAAGTTACATAACTTAATTTCACGCATGTACCAAGTTGATTATTTTATTCCAAAAAAGGTTATCATTCCCATATGCAGATATTACGAAGGGAAGTTTATTTTGAAGAAAAAAAAAAGCTAAAGAAAAAAAAAATTTAGAATTTTATAAAAATTACGAAAATATATATGACAGCGGTCTTATATATATGAACGTTATGACGGGAAATGTATTTCTTCTTAAAACAAATTACCGTAAAATCCGGCGTATAACGCGTACCAACACTTTCAAGCTGGAATTTTTAGTTTTTAGGTATATTCACCGCTCGCATAACGCGCTCCCACTTTTTAACACCCTTTTATAAGCTTCACTTGTATGTAACGGAATCTTTGAACACGACTTTTACCCACTTTAAATGTCAGATTAATTCGAAATTTTGTTCACTTGTCCAGGACCGATGAGAATATAATAATTTAATAATTTTGTTCCATTGCCCTGATCAGGATCATCAGGATTAACGATTTTCCATTTTCAGATCCCATCCCGCATCTGGCAATTAATTTCAGATTCCATTTCCAGATTTGGTGACTAATTCCAGATTTGGCGTCTGAAAGATTAAGTTACAACTTAGCTCGATTATCTAAAAAAGAGTGCCTTTTAGTTTTTTAAACTATAATTTATTATTTATGAAGACACCTGAAATGTACGTGCGCAATGCTCTTATATTTTGAAGTCCTTTATTTTAGGTATTATTTTCCAAGTTTTAGTAAAACATAGTGTACTTCTGGAACTACAACCCTTTAAGTTCATAAGGAATATTATTTCTTTCAAAAAAAACCGTATTTCGATGTATGTAGAAGTCAAATTTTTTATTTTATACTCATCTCTCTTTTTTGTGTTATTATTCTTAAAGCTCTCATTTTTATACAGGGCGTATAATGCGTACCTGTAAATTTCGATCTTATTTTTTGAGCTAAAAGTGCGCGTTATACGCCGGATTCTACTGTAAATTGACTTTAAACACGTGGGAAAAAATATCTAGGATAGCACTGTAAAGAAATGAAACCAAATTTTCACTAAAAAAGTTCTGAATAACTTAATTTATTCATTGTTAAAAACATTGCCTCGAGTTTGCATATCACTAAATCTTCGGTGCCTATTTATATCTATCTATACCTCCAATTTTAACTTAAAATTATTTAACTTCAATGATCAAAATCTATTTTCTTTTATGTTCAACGAAAATTTTCCACATGGACTGGCAAACTGAAAAGAACATCATTAAATGGCCTGCATTTTCAAATAAGAGTTGATTAGCAATGAATTCAGAACACAGAAGAGATATTTTGAAAGAGAAACATATATAAACCAATGAAAGATCTAAATATTTTAACGAATAGAATATGGGAATCTATTCATGTCATTTTAACCATTGCTTGTCTAGATTTATGTTTTGTTTCACTTTGTCACGATGAATACGTTTACTGAATCATATGGCAGATCGAATTAAATATGTCCATTCTTGTTGCAGGAAATTCAAGAATTGATTATTTTATTTTCCAAGCGATTTACAGGGTCATAAGAATATTGGAAAAAAGTTATCAAATCGTTTTAATATCTGATAAGTATTCTACTTTTTTTTAAAAGAAAAACATTCTTTTTGTTCCCCATTTTAACTCAACAAGTAATGATTCCTTATTTTCGTACGTTCATTTAAAATAGTGTTTCAAAATTTTACTAAATTAATGTCATTCACAAAACTAACCATGATAAAAAAAAAACTACATTTTTTTTTTGTTCTTTTAAAATTAATATTTAAAAAAGTAATATACTTCCGAAATTATGTCTTTAAACCAGTCTCTCTATATTCAATATAATTTAAGAAAATGAATTATTTAGCTAATCCAAAATGATTATAAAATAAAAGTTCTTTAATTTTAAAATTTCAAATTATAATGAAATAATAGTTTTAATTTGCCTTTAGCAAGCAATAAAAATTGAATGAATGTTGTCAAGTGTTGATCCTCTACCTGATTATTATCTTTGCTTTTTTTTGTAGTTTAGAAACTTGAAATTTCTAATGGCAACAATAGAGTTTTTGTTATTCTAATTTTGTGAGAATAAAAATGCCTTTGAGTTGTTATTCATTAGTTTTAGAGAATTAATAACTACTGAATAGCTAGAGAATTTATAATTATTAGAGTTTTACGACATTTATGCTTTTTAAGTAATATTTTAAGTTGTGAAAACAATAGATTAAACTTACTGTAATCATAATTCTTCTGATTGCGTTGTTCCATAACGGGGGAAAAAATGCATTTTTTTTCTATTTATGAAAAAGAAGTTCTCAAAATCATTATACCTTAAGTCTGTAATATTAAAAAACGGAACATTTTAAATCAAGCAATATAAATATTTATCTGTTTCTCATGCTTTACTAATAATACGAATTTTTATGGAAAAAAGTCATTTATAAATATTTTACAAAAAACAGCGTTTGATAGTAGTTCTGTTTATCATTCCAAAATAACGTAAATAATGTCTTATGCATTTCAAAGCTAAGGTACACATTCCTGTTTTACCAAAATATTCTTGAGAAAATGTAGCCGAAAATGTTAGGTAATAAAATGTTGGGAGTTTTCCGAAGTAAGAGATGTAATTGTGGGCGAAGCTTTAGAATTATTCTGAGAGAGGCATGAGAGGGCGTTGATGGAGATATTTATCGTTCTCAGACCTTATTTTTCTTAGAATACACAGCTAATCTTGTTGTCAGTATATATTTGATCTTTCACACTGTAGTGTTTTGAATGTAAGCTTATGTTTCATGTGTTAAAATATCTGTTGGTGGATATTTTTTTTTATTTCTTAGAAATCGCGTTTGATAGTTAGAATTATTTTACTATAAAATAAAATTTATTTAAATACATCAATCGTTTGGTGTAATTTCTAACTGAAAACTGTTTCTGTAACTGACTAAAAATGGAATTTTTTGAAAAATAAAATAATTCTTTGGTTTCAGTTTTATTTTGGAGTACGGCACATGGTAGTATAATTAATACATTATGCGGCTATAGTATAATAAGTTTTGGATAAAGCTTCTGTTCAGACCTTCTTTGTTAAGTTCATGAAATATTGAGAATACTAAGATAAATTTAAATAATCATTGTTATATAAATCAAATAAATTTATATCGAAGTATAATCTGGACGTAACTAAATTTTAAACTGTATGACCAAAAATTTCATACGTCTAAGTGAATTATTCTATGCATTAAAATGTAATGTTCATATTCGAATTTTTTTTCATATTTTGTTCGAACTAAATAAACTGTAAAATCACGAAGTTGTGACTTATTTTAATGACTATAAAAACGAGTTCTCATTCAATTATTATAAATTTTATAATTCAATTTTCGAAGAATATTAATTTCATGATGATGTTGAATTTTAACTCCGTATGATGATAATAATAAATTAAATAATTTTAATTTACTCATTTTATTTTACCATTTTTATTCTTCAATTGATATACTCTACAAACTATTGATGCACCCTTTTATGTTAAAAATATTCTGCAAACAAAAGAGTGAATATAAATCCATCTTGTTTGTAACTATCTCAATTAGTAAAATCACTTAACTTCTGATATTCGATGGGAATTTAGAATATTTTGTCTATAAACTCGAATAAACTGTGTGCCAAATCTATCGCGAGTTCTAACAATTTAATTTACCCCTGCTCGAACAATTACTTTACCCTCGAACTAAAGGCCAAACAGTTTCCCTTCTGAAACTTGATTTGATCCTTTTCTAATTTACATCTCGACAACCACTCCTCAGCTCCAGGGACCTGAATGCATTTTCTCGGGAGTGCAACATCATTGATCGGATAGCCAAGAATGCCCGCTTAATCTTCGAGTCGGATAATGAAGTTTTCTCAACTGACAACTAAACTTCATTCTAGACTCTTCGTGCATTTGTATTTTAAATCGGTTTCGTTTTCTGTAGAAAGGAAAATTCACATTCCGTGTTGGGAGAAAGTACCTGCAGCCAGTACTTTTGGAAGTAGATAAAATCAACAATTCAAACGGCAGTTGGACGGGATTTTACAAAAATTGCGACTGCAGATTTGCCTGGAGCAATGCCAATATTCTTTCGTGTTTTATTTATTTATTTTTTTTTTAAGTTGGATTAGATGCGGACTTAGATATGGCGAAGTTTTATTCCAGCTGTTCCATAAAATACTCTACATTATTTCTAAGCAATTATATCTGAAATTGGTGAATTTTTGTTTGCTTTTTATTGTTCTTCTTTTTTTCCATTTTCAATCAAAAGATTAGTTCTACAAATTTGCTTATAAATTTTAAAAAATCATACACATAATTCTAAATCCTATTAATGGGTATCAAATTTTCGAAGTTTTTCCGAAAAACTAAAAATAAGAGAAAAAAATGTTATCTTAAAAATAGAAGAACGAATTATTAAAATTCCATTAAGAATTTGTGTGGATAAAAATATGCTGATTTAAAAATCTATGTTTGGGTTTAATTTAATAGAGTTTATTTTTTTATGTTGTGGAGTTAGTTTAAAAAAATATTATGCAAAAATATATTATACCTTACATTGAAAATTATTCAACAAAAAAAATCGTTTGGCTTTGATAAAATTTAACAAAGCCAGACGATTTTCATACTAAAAGCAATTTCAAAATTAATTAGATTCTTTCAAATCATAATAGAACAAGTTTGTTATTATTTACAATATTTAACAAAAAAAAAAGAAACAAACTAGATGTATAAATTATTCAATGAATTTATCAAACAGTTTTCATATCAATCTCTCAAATTGAAGCTATCCCAAACCTGAATTAATTCAATCAACTTAAAATTTTTGGAATATTTTTATTTCGTTTTTATTTATTTGAAATTAATAAGTTGACGCTTTAAATTTTTTTTCATTCCATTTTTTTTTTTTTTTTGGTATTTCAAGAGTTTATTTGTACATAAATACATGCACGGAATTACCACTAGGCTCACAAATATCTTTCTATTCGAAACTAAGAGTATAGATTTTCAAAATTTAACAAATTAGAGTATGTGATAAATAATAAATGTAAATAAACGTAAATACAATCTCAAAGATAAAAAAATTAAAAATTATGAATTTTTGAATAATAACGAATCGATAATTGTACAAAAGAACGTGTGATGAACGACGAGGGGAAAAATAATTAAATTAAAGGCAAAATGAATAGTAATTAAATTAGAAATCTGATCTGCTTGTTTTTAATTTTAATCCAAAGTATCAGAAAGCAGGATTTAAACAATCTGTTTAAATTTTTTTTAAAATGTTAATTTGATAATTGAAAAGACGACTTAATGTGCTGCTCTTCAGCCGGGAAGTTAATTTAATTATGCATAGCTTTTTTTTTTTTTTAAGATGTAGCTTTTTTTTACTCTCGATAAACATTTTTTTCCCTCACGTATGCTGAAACGAAAATTAACCTTTAATGATTTGTGTTAAAAGCTTTTATTTTGCTTGGCACTTAAGTATTTTAAGGAAAACATCGTGTATTCTTTGTCTTTAATTTCATTAGTTATTCTATTAACGCACAATCATTAATTGATACGTTAAACATGGTCTTTGTTAATAAAAACGAAGGGTTTTTTTTTTTTAAATTTGTCGCTTTTGTAACTTAATAAGCGAACTTGACATTCCTTTCCTTACACTCATTTAATTCTGATAAAATGTAAATATGTCAATAAAACATCTTAAAGGGGAAAATGTATTCTGCATACCAATGAGATTAAACAACACTTGTACTTACAACGTATTTATATTTCTCCTAAAGTCATCAATAAAGCAAAAGCAGCGTATTAAATTCGAAATAAAAAGTAAAAAGAAGGAAAGTAACCTTTTTAGAATATTTCGAATGCTATTTACCGAGGAAAGTCGCAAAGGCACGTGAGATTGCACAGTTAAGCAAATAAATATCTCTTTATATTGTTCTCTTGAACTAGTGACATTTAATTTCAATAAATGGTATATACTTACGTAATATGTAATCTACCAATTACATTAAATCAAAAGACGTCGCCAAATGTCGCGATTTGCAGCCAATAGTGGACACCGTTCCTCCGAGCATAATAATAATAACGATGACAGCACTTGGCGAAATTTTTTAAATTGGCCTAACTGGTCGACGGTATAATACGTAAGTACTCGATAATTAATTAACGATATATGACCACTAATTGGAGACATTTTAATTCTTGATTGCATGTTAAAAGTACAATAGAGCAGGATACCCAACATTTTTATCGCCGTGGACCGATCATTGTTTGATAATATTACCGCGCTTCGCTGAGGTTGTTTATATTTTAGATTGTTTTGACGTCATAAAATTTTAATTTAAGTTATTTTAAATATGCCTTTAGAACAAAATACAGTTACACTAAAAATGAATATAAAGTGATTTAACATGGAATATAAAATGATTTCTATGGAAATTTACACAAACCGGAGAAAAATACACCACAGAGTATTAAAAAAAAAACATTATTTTATGTTTCTTGGGGAGCCCGGGACCATTTGATCCACGGCCCGGTACCGATCCCCGGTTCAAGGGCTGGGGACTACTGTATGAGAGCATGAAATTTCTATTTGTTTATAAATAATACTAAATGGATCATTTTGGATTATTTGTAAAAATATGCAATGTAATATTTGGTCTACAACAATATGTGAAAATTGTTCATCTAAAAAATATTCGTGTTTAAATATTATGGCTTTTGAAATAACGGATTTATTTTAAATACAACCACAATTTTAAGAGCAGATATTAAAAAATAGTGTTTAACCTTTTAAGCAAAAATCATTGTCTAATTCAACAACCGTTTCTGTAAAAATTATTTTTGTTTTTTTTAGATTGTTGATTGTCGAGTGATTGTTTTTAAAATTTACTTGGAGGAGGGAGAGGGGGTACCCTCTGTCCTCCTAACGGTGGACCAACTGTTCATACTCATTGTTCAAATTGTAAAACCAAAATTTACATGTAATATGTTGTTTAAAAGTGTTCGTAGCCAAGAATAAATTTATTTTAAAAATTTATTGGTGCCATTTGTTGCAGATAATCTTAACAACGTCAAAAATTTATTTCAGCATCACGAAAAACTTTTTTTATATAGAGAGATATAACATGCTCGGTTTTTCAAGTTATTAAGGTAGTAGTTATTAAGGTTTTTGTAGTTTTGGCAACATTCCGATAGCTAACGCGCGATAAACAATTTTTTAAATTTCATTTGATGTTATTATTGAAATACACGCACAGGTTAGGTTTTCTGATATATATTATTTTCAACAGAATACAGATTACGGTTTGCTTGGTACTTACTTATTAAACTGAAGTTACTTCTCATGTTCGTTATCATTTCTGAGGTTTCATTGTATTTTAATAAATATTCAAAATTTTCCTATCTCTATATTTTTTTTTAAATTTAAATTACAGGAAGAGGGAAAAAAAGAAAACGATAAAATTTTCTTAGATAATTTATTTTTCAATGAGAAATATTTTGCAACAATAAAAAAAAGGTTAAAATTGCGTATCGCCTTCTCTTAAATAATATTTCATTCGATTTTTATTACAATTCTCGTGTAAGATTTAACTATCTTATCGGAAGCGAAAAGAATTCCACAGTAAACGCTGGTGAGTACTATTTTGAGATATCACTTCCAATATTTATAATGAATTGTGAAACACTTTCCTTGTAAGATAATGAAAATTTAAAATGTTTTGCAAATCTCTTACACAACATACAAAATGCATATTTGTATTTCTGGTTGGTAGATTACATCTGCATTAGAATTTCTAGTTTTCACATAATCTTATCTGGCATCTTTACATTTTAGCGTGAGATTTACTTTGCGTAATTTAATAATAAAAAAATCCAAATCTGTCATATCTCTTAAACTAAATAAACTATGAAGCTCTGTATTTCATAAATAAATAAGAAATGATAAAAATGTTTTTAAAGCTCCAATTACTTGATTTGTGAAGATTACCAGATTTAAAAATAAACGAAGCATGTAAATAAATGTAAATGAATTCGTTTTTTATTGATATTTTGTATATTTATCCTTCCGTACCTTTTATACGTACTAATACACTTTTTGTTTCTTTCTCTGGCTTTAAAATTGTTCTTTTATATATTTATTTATTTATTTGAAATAGTTTTGAAATTTTCTTATTTATTCACATGAGATTCTTTTAAAGCTTACGAAGCTTTTTTTTTTCCTCCATAAAATCATTTCTTTAAAAAGAACGCAGCTAGCGATTGGTTCGTGATTTTGCATCATGGTCACGTGACACCTGAGTTCATAATCACGAAATTAGCAAGGAAGAACGGTTAAAAAACATCATTTTTGCAAAAATATTTATTTATTAATTGTAATTTTTAAAAGCTTTTATTTAACTTACAATGTATGTATGTATGTATGTATGTATGTATGTATGTATGTATGTATGTATGTATGTAATTTGTTCGGGTGGAATCTTGCAACTCAATTTTGAAGCTGATATCTTCCTCCCATTGAGCTGAAATTTTGTATACACGTTTAGTTTGGATGACAATGCATGTTTTGACCATTTATATTCCGATATTGCAATTAATTAAAAAGATATTAATTAAAAACGTTAAACTAGTTTTGGGCGCCAACTTGGATATATCTGCATTGTTGTAATAATTTTATTGTTACAACAATGACAAAAGTTGGCGTCGAAAATCGGTTTTCAGCCAAACTGGAATTTCCTAACGTTGCGCTATTGACAATATTAATTAACTTTGTCTAAAAAATAATTACATTTCTACAACGTAAAAACAATCTAATTTCTACAACGTATGCAATTTTTTTACAAATTTCTATCTATTTCCTTGGATTTAAATTCAAAACAAAAAAGTAGAGCTATTTTTCAAGTAGATTGGTACATTGTATACCTTTCTCAACGCTGCCAAGTTAAACTGAGATGGAGTATTGAAGAAATTCTTTAAATAATTTATCTAACTTTAATCTATGAAACTCAGACAAAAAATAATTACAGAATCGGAAAGATCATTTTTTTAATGTATCTTACCCATCAAAAAGGAATCCGCTAGGAAAACAATAAGAGAAAAATATTATATAGAAATGCAATATATTTTCGATTAAAAAAAATAATTTTACATTAAAATGAAGTAATTTTTTAAAGAAATTTTCTAATTTTAAGCCTACGAGTAATTTAAATATACCTCATTTTATCACCAGTAATCTAAACACACACTACGATATGTGTCCTTAAATTTAATTACAAGTAGAATCTGTTAATTTTATTTGAATTTAATTATTGATTTTTTCAAAATCAAGTTTCTAAAGATGTTCTGAGCAATTAAAAAAAAATAGATTCTTACGTAGAAGATATTCAATGTCCAGCAAAAAATTATCATTATTTGATAAAACTTTCTTTTTTGATTACAAAATGCGTTTTTAGTCTTAAGCATTTTATTGATTAATACAAATATTTAAATGCCTTTTGAAGTTTTTAATAAACAATTAAAATTTTCTTCTAATATGTTAGAGAAATACATCCCTTATCTTCAAAATATTTCAAATAAATAATATATTCTTTAAGTTTTTCAAAAATAGTCAAAATTTTAATTAAACATTTAATAACTTAGTCATTTATGAAGATAATCTCACTAAACCTTTTTTTTCGTGTGTAGAACAATGTTAGCCAAAATCTGCATGAAGATTGAAAAAATTGCTTAAAAATTACGGATTTAAAAAAATTGTGTTTTTAGTCTAATACCATTTTTCGAGAATTAATTCAGCTAAACCAGGGATGGGGCGAACCAGCGTTCAATGAGTTGAACAGGCTGAGAAACCTGTCCAGCGATAACTAAAAAGTAAAAAATAAATTAAATGTAAAAAAACTTTTTAAGAACAAGCTTTTATTTAAACGCGCTAAAAAGAATAAAATAAACTTTTCCTTTAAAACTTTTTTTACTATCAACTTATAACGTCATTACACAATTTATATGATATAAAAGCTTGTCGCAATATTTAAGTACTCATATTTACTTAGTTTGAATTTTTAAAAACCAAAATCAATCAGGTCAAGTTATTTATTTTACTTGTTTATCTACACAGGTAAATCTCGCGACAAGCTTTTATATCATATAAATTGTGTAATGACGTTATAAGTTGATAGTAAAAAAAGTTTTAAAGGAAAAGTTTATTTTATTCTTTTTAGCGCGTTTAAATAAAAGCTTGTTCTTAAAAAAGTTTTTTTACATTTAATTTATTTCTAATAAAAGGGTAGAGTTTTAAATATTTTTATTTCGTTTACATTTCTTTGAGTCTTTTTTCAATATCTACTATTAGCTCACACTCTCTCTATATTTATTTATCTTGTTCAAATTTTCAATCGTTAGTAAAATACATTTTAAAGCACTCAATTGAGATGAAATTTTATGTACACAATTATTTTGGATGACAATATAGTAATTTAATTATAATTAATAAAAAATAATTGATTAAAACTAATTATTCAAAGAATTACAAATACAGCCACGTTAGCATCATTTTTGGCGATTTAGCTTCCATTATGGTGACTTGTGTCAAAGTTGAAAAGGTTTTTTCTCACATTTTAAAGCGCTCATTTGAGCTGAAATTTTCTAAACACTATTGTTTTGGGTAACAATACGATAATTTAGTTATAATTAATTAAAATTAATTGAGTGAAATTAATTATTCAAAGAATTACAGTTACAGCCACGTTGGCTTCATTTTTAGCGACTTGGGTCAAAACTTTTAAAAGATTTTTTCCCCCTCACGTTTCAAAGCATTCAGTTGACGTGAAATTTTATATACACGATTGTTTTGAATGGCAATACGGTACTTTAATGATAATTAATAAAAATTAATTGCCACTTAATGTTGTGATTCTGTCATATGTATGTACATATTTATATTAATTGTAACTATTTAATAAAAAGTAACTCAAATATAAATTTTTTTGTTGTTGATATAAGTAAGAATTTACTTAATTTTTTTTATATTACTTGTTTTTATTTTATTAATACCTATAAACAAATACATAAAACATGTACCATTTCATAAACTATATTAATATGTATATAGTATATAGCATTCCCCAGTGTATTTAAATTACAGTTAAGATTTTTAGAATACATTTTAGAAATAACTGTCATTTAAAAGGAAAAAGGACAAAGACAACAATGTGAACCATTAGATATGTTACATAATAAAGTCGATTGACTAGGTTTTACGATTTTATGCTAATTGTACTTTCTCTAAATCAGCAATTTAAAATTCAAGTTGTTATCTGTGGAAAAATATAAAAAAGTTAAGCTTTTAAGTATTATATTCCCTTCTATTATCAAAGGATTATTCCTTGTTAAGCTTCTTTGTGCTTGTTTCTTCTTCAATAAAAGAGTGGAGAAATAGGAAAGACTGATAAATTATGCAATACGGAATGTTCCTGTTAGACTTTAGGGTTTTATGTCCTTGTCACTTACATAATACCGTTACCCATTCAATTCGCTGGGGGCATTTCATGTTGTTGTATGATTATGTATGTTATTTTTAAATTATTGATACCTAAGCCCAATAGCATAAACATTCGACTGTGTTAAAAAAATTTGTTCCAGCCCTTGCGTCTTGATTTAAAAAGGACACGACTTGAATTTCCAAAACGGAAGTGCATTTATCTTTTACGCCCGCGTATGTTCCCCTTGGGAGTCGATTTCGTTTGAATACATTTTCAGCGGATCTATACGCAGTAAAAAAAGCATACTTGCCAAATTTAAAGTTTATAATTTTAATAGTACAAAAATAGAAATTTTTCACCTATTATATACACGTCATCCCTCTTCGGTGTCGATTTCCACGAAAACCGTTTTAATGGGTCTCTATTCAACAAAAGAAGCACGCAGACCAAATTTCAAGTACGTGTCTAATAGTTTGAAAACAGGAATTTTTGTCTTTAACGAACTTCTCTTGGGAGTGTATTTCCGCAAATTCCGTCCTCAGCAGAACAACAAAAGAAACATACCTGTCAAATTTCTAGTCTGTAGGTCTAATAGTTCCAGAGATCTTGAGAGTAATGAGTTGTTTTTCTTCTATATTTATAGGTACACATTCAGTAAAATTCACTTAACATGAAACTAAAGCGAACGGAATATTTTTCGTGTTAAAGGTGTGACGGATATATACGCGGCTCTCACTAATTCCTTGGGGACTCTTTGAGGGAAACATTTCTTTCAACCAACTTTCACCGAAGGTAAGAAAACGGGATTATGCAAATTAAGTAAAGGGAGGATCGTGAGTTATTGAAGTGAGAATCTAAGATTATTAAAGTGAGAACTGAAGATATCCAAAGTGAGAATCACTCGGATCTGAGCTGATCAAGACAACTATTAGTGTTCAAGGCCTAATCCGTAGGACTTTTGACTAACAAGAGTTCAGGTATTGTGCGTATTATTTAAACAGAAGTTAGAAAATAAATGGTTAGGGAGCGTCTGAGTTAATAACGAGTTTGTTTAGGTTATCGTAGAAATTAGTTGAATGCCCGTAAATATTATCCCGAGGCTAACTGGTCTCCCCTTCGAGCTCTAATCATTAATCTTAACTATCTAAATTGGATTATTATTGTGTCTGTGTTAATTCTTGTGACAAATAAATGAATTTAGTGAATAATGTCGTCTGGTCAATTAATTGCTCCCCCACTTCTAGCCGGGTCCGAGAGTAGACAAGGGGGATTGCAAGGAAATAGGAATAACCAATCATTACAGAGGATATTGCAACAAAAAAAAATGAACAAAATTAAGTTTATAGGAGATTATTTTATTTACATTGACGCATATATATGCATGTATTTCATAAAAATCAATGAAACAACAACTATCACAAGAATTTAAGTAAGTTTAATTCAAAATTTTCATTTTTTTATTTTTAAAAAACATTTATAGAGCTTTTAGAAAATAACCTGATACTTTTCTTTGCATTGCTTTTCTAGCACCAAATTGTCAACTAGTTGTTCGATGTCGTTCATTTTGTTATCCATTTCCTCATTGGAATGTGCGTCTAAATAACTGCGCAAACTTTTCAAGTTGCTTCTCATTTAGGATGACATGGCAACAAAAGTTGCATTATTCATTTCATTTCCATCGTCGGAATCTACAACAATGATATTTCTTTTTTAGCTTTGAACAAACTCTAAATAATTGCCTGCCTTAATTGGAGATGTACACACATTTTTTTTTTTTTATATATATCAACATCTACCACAATGAAGTCTTCCGATAATACAATAGGACAATCCAATCCGGCTGATGTTTTCCGCATTTTGTTCATTCTCAGAAGGGAAATCGTTTCGTGTTGAGTGATTTTCGTTTCGTATTAAGAGGGGAAAAGGCATGAAAATACATAGTACTTTCTTGGGATCGTTGTATTATTTCGTGTTAACCAATATATCGTCTTAAACGTTTTCGCGTTAAATGTATTTTACTTGCATACAAGAACAGACATACAGACACATACACATAAATATATACACCTTCTTTACTTAAATTGTTTTTACTAAATTTTTTGCTCTCAATGATTCTACACGTACTTTATTTTAATATAACATAACTGGGGGATTCTCAAATTAGTATGTGAATCACTTGAATCAGATGAATGACTAAAAAAAATGATAGAGAAACAAAGCTAAAATGCATATAATATCTTCATTTCAAAACCATTCCTAAGAGACAATCTTGAAATATTACTTAAAAATTCTGTTATTAAAGAAGATCGTTCAAAGAGTGTATAATAAATTAGGATAGTCGCATACTTTCTTTAATGAAAAAACTTTTACCTTGTAGCGGAGTGGATCCTTTACACTTTTCAGAAACTCCTAGTAAGATTTTCTAAAAACCTAATGATATCCTTTATTTTCTCAGAGTAAAAACCGTGTTTGATTTAGAAGAGAAAACGCACCTGTAATGAAAATGTTCTGAAAGAGCAAAGAGAGAAAGAGATTTTGGAGTAATTAGTTATTTTCTACTTGAGAGAGAGAGAGAGCTTCATATTTTCTGCTGTTTCTAATTTTTCACCATAGCAACATAATATCTTCCAAACCGTAGTAGATCTTCGTGTATTTTATTTGTGTAAAGTGAGAAAAATCTTGGAAGCAACAATTAAAATAGTTGAATGCGGGATTTAATCCAAATACCTCGTAATTATATAAAGTTTGGTCAATTAATTTCGATTCGCCATTTGAAAGAATTAGTCACAAATACGTGAATTAATATTCACTTCTCCATCCGCTGTTGGTTCTTAATTCATCACAACCAGGAACAAAGATACTTAATTCATCTTTAGTGGCGAAAGATTTTATTATGTATTTAAAAGCCACACATCACACACAATTAAACCAATATAAAAATACACTATTACCAAACATTAAACTATTTCCACACCATTTTGTATCTGATGCTACAGGACGTAGCCGCCATCGCTTCCTCCGCCATTGTAGTTCTTCCTCGCTTCCCATTCCGATGGCAGCGCCACCTATATAGTTTTGTTTTTGTCCGGCGAATCTTACAACGTGTAAGTTTCCAACGTCTCAAAAATATCGGTAACCATAAGAAATTTCGAGCACCACCATTTATAGAATTCCTTAAATTTTTGTTAACAAGGACTTCACTAAAAAAAGGTCTCAGAACTATTTTAGAATATTAATGAAAGTTTATACTGAATATATATACTGAAAGTTCATATTTGAATTGATGCCGACAATTTTGAGAAGAACATTGAACAAATATATATGTTTGTTTGAAACCATATAATTACCATAAAATGCGGCGTATAACGCGCACTTTTAACACCAAAAATAATGCCGAAGTTTACGGGCGCATGTTGTACACCGGATATAAAAATGAGAGCTTTAAAAAACAAAGAGATGAGTATATATAAAAAAAATTAGATTTCTACATAGGTCGAAATACTGTTTGTTTAAAAGAAATGACATTACATTGTGAATTTAAATAACTGTAGTTCGAAAGTAAACTATTTTTTCAAAAACTTGAGACAATACTTCAGATAAAGAACTTCAAAACGTAAGAGCATTGTGCATGCGTACATTTCAGGTTTCTTCTTAAAAAGGGGGTGCGCGTTATATGGCGAATATATATAAAAATCAGAAAATATAGCTCGAAATTATAGGGGCGCGTTGCACCCCGGACTTTATGATAGTAAATTTTTTGTTCAGTATATTTTAAAATTATGTTCTATATATATAAAATAGTTTACATTATTGGCTCTTCTTTTTTCTTTCCGTATTAATTATATTTTTTATTTTATTAATAAAAATGACTTTACATTTTTTAGTTGAATATTACACTCCATTGTAGGTAATTTTCGTTCTAATCACTAAATTATTAATTTTCTATAAAAATTAGTCTCTATTTTTTACCAAACAATATCTAGAACCATTTGAAACTATCGTATAGTGATATCGCCATTTTTTTCAATAGTTCTTTTATTTACTTTCTTCAGATACCTTCACGAAAAAGTTTTTAAAAAAGGAAACTTTTTGTTTAATTGTAACATAGAGAAAAAAATTCCGGCATTATTTATTGGAAAACTGCAGATAGCGTTTTTAATCTTATGTAGAATGTATTCCAAGTATTGAAAAAACTGTTAATTATATTAAAACCAAAAATAATATATAGCCTTAACTATAAAATCTTTCCTACAAGATTCTACTACAGTAAATCTCCATTTTAATACCATACATAAAAGAACAGGAAACTCAAAGGATTTTCTTGAAGGTCATTTTCATTTCGCATATTTATGTGAGTTGAATTATTTCTTAATTTCTTGTTATGGCGACCGTAAATTGCTTGTAAAGAACATTAACTAATGCCCAGTTTCTAAAGCCTTCTTCACAATAAATAACGTTTTAAAAGTTTATAATGGTCGAGAAGGATTCCTTCAAATACATAATTATTCTATTTTACGACGTTATTTTAAGAAAATACAGTTTAAAAGATTATCAATGGCAAGTTGTATACATCAAGAAATATATGTATAATTTGCCAGGTAGAGTTTTAAGTAGGGGGGGTTAGACGTTTCCAGGGTGCGGGCTACTTTAAATTTTTTTAAGGAGTTGCGGTTCACCCAGTGTCAGTGGCGCACACAAGGGCGAGAAGAGGTACACGGGTTCGGACCCTCCCTCATAACCCTTCATTTCTTTTCCGATTCATTATAGTCTCATGTATATAGTGTGTGTAAAATGAATTAAGTATTTGATATTAGTAATTTTTTTATTTATTAATGTTAATTATTTATTCAGTAATTTATTTTTTTCTTTTTTGTTCCCACAATCCACAAAATCAAAAAAATATGTTTAACTGTGTATTGGGGTAGGATACGAGAATGGTAGACCTTCAACCCTCGCCTCCTCCCCCCCCCCTTCCCTTTAAAAATTCTTGTGTACGCTAATGCCCCATTGTCGTAGGTGGGGTGAGGTAAGGAGAAGGTTTTTGATATAACTTAATAATAAGTACGGAATATGTACTTATACCTACAGAACTAATATTTAAAAAAAACATTTTTAAAACCACGTTTACAGCAAAACGCCAGATATACACTTAAAAAGAATAGCCCCAAATATAATTATATCAAATGATACATTTATTATGAAACAATTCAAAATACATTAAAAAAATAAAACATTTTTATCAAAAATTAGTTTTTGTTGTTATATTCAGTAGAAGGCTTAGCCTGCGTACTGCCAGTCAATCTTGACTTCCGTATATAATCACTAACTGGTAAAATTTTTAGGCGGTCATCCCAAAATGTCTTGGCGATCCACTGGTAGATCGCGATCGACGTAATGCCCACCCCGGGTTTTAAGTAATTGAAAAATATAGAAAGTAATGGTTGTCATATATTATTAAATTTATTTATATTTGATTTACCTTCATTCGAGAAAAGATGAAAAATATTAGCTGGTTGGTTCACAGAATCAATTTAAAAAATACATTACATTATTAGTTTGTATAATTTTTTTCGATTTTAAAGGAAAATTTAATCAAAGAAATAAGGAAATGTAAAATTCAGATTGTTAAATTTGAATTGATAATTAACTGATGAAGGAATTAAAATTATTTTCAAATATTCAATGTCATTTATTTGCATATAGGTTTACAGGTCATTGTTAGGCGCCAATATTGATCTTGCGCACAACCACTGATCACAATTTAAACTTTGTTGCAAGCCCGGGTGAGTTTGAGCAATAAGATCTACATCATTTTCTGCTAAATCACAAAATTTTCTGGAAAGTATAACATAACCTCCAGCATCTGCGTCCAAACATCCATAACCGATTTTCAATTGTGCCTCTGCATAATGTTCCGAATCTACGTCATTATGAAGATATACTCTCATGTTCGTTTTCAGACTAAATTCTTCAACTTTCGCCCATAAGCTTGATGATTTAATACAGGCTCTGATTTCATCTGCCGGTGTACCTTTCTGGATTACAGGGAGAGTTTGTCAGAAATCACCAGGCAATAAAACTACCATTCCTCCCCAAATATGTATTTTCTCGTAAATCTTGAATTGTCTGATTTAACGCTTCTACAGCTTTTTTGTGAGATATCGTACTTTCACCCCACACTAAAAGCTTACATTGTCGAAGCATCCTGCCTCGAGAGCTATTTTTGCTGAAATTGCAGATGGGTGAATCTTTATGTGCAATATTTAACGGTAATTATAAAACGGAAGGTGCTGTACGACCGCCGGTCAGTAGTGTCGCGGCTATACAGGAAGAAGCCACAACAGCTGCTATCTTCTGGTTTTTCTGACGGACATTATTAATTAGTTAAGCAAAAACGTTTTTCCCGTTCCTCCAGGGGCGTAAAGAAAAAAAGAATTCACCACTGCCGGATTCTATTTTACGTAACACTTGATAGAAAACATGACTTTGTTCTGGAGTTAATTGAGGGATTAATTGTTTTACTTGATGTTGCAATACTATAAAATCGTAGTCTGATTCTCGAGAAATTTCATTATCGAAATCATTTCTTTCGACTGGTCACGAACTAATCATTTTAAAATCATGTAGTTTCTTCCCAACCATTGTGAAAACTTTATTTTCAATTATTACTAGAGTTTCTTTGTAGATATGTTCATTAAAAGGCATATCTGCTTGTTCTTGCTGCAGTCGACACAAAATATCTTCCACTCTATGTACTCTTTGTACTTATTCCAAAGGGCGTGCGGATTAGAAAGACTATAAGATGATATGAGTATTGCGTAAAGTTCTCTAATTTTATTCGGCGATTGACATTGTATGGCTTCCTCCATAGTTATATCTAGAATATCTTCTTAGTAATACCTCCATATAAAATATCTAGGTTCAGTATAAGTGGAAAATTTTGTGCAAAATAAAGCCTTATATTGAAATTAGTTTTAAAAAAAATTCGAAGAGTATTAAATATTCGATAAATCAAAACCTTTTATGAAATTTTCATTTAGTATTACCATAGAGCTTTAAATATCACGTAATTTGTTAAACTTTATATATGTCGTTTCTCTCTTTAAGAAGTAGGAGAAAATTTGCACTTCTGGTATTGTCGGAATAGAGAATTTCTTATCCAACTTGGTGATATTTCTCAAAGTTTCAGTTTGCCATTTAATAAACATAACGTAATAAGCATTTGGCATTTAATGAAAAACCATTTAGAAATTTCTTTTTGTAAAGATGTTAAATTACACTATGTTTCAGTTTATTTGTTACAAACGTGAGAAAATTTTTATTAAAATTTCTGGTATTGACAAAATGCATAATCTTGTGCCAACTTGGCGAGGATTAAACAACACCCCCACGGTTTTACCCGCGTAGTTCCCGTTCCCGTAGGAATACGGGGATAAAATATACCCTATATTACTCGCTGATAATGTAGCTTTCCATTGGTGAAAGAACTTTTAAAATTGGTCCAACCGTTTCAGAGATTAGCCGAAACAAACAGACAGACAGACAAAATTTTAAAAATTGATTTTTTTTATCTAAGTACCGTATATACTTTTAAATGTTATTTAGTAAAAAGCTGTTAATTTTAAATTACAAACAGACACTGTAATTTTATTTATTTGTATAGATTGTTGATGTTTTTGATGAAGGAGTCATTTGCTGCAAGATATCTGGTTTATTGTTCCTTTAAGCATTTATATGATTAACACATAACGCTCCGACATAACAAGAAGCAGACAAGACACACAACAGGCTGCAGCTAGTTTCACATGACAAAGAGAAAGAGTTTTTAGAATCCTGGATATTTATATGAATCGGCAACTCCGCGTGACTTACGAGGCTATGATTGGTGGAAAGCTATCGTTTGATAGTTTCTGATGCAGTCTTACTTTTAAAAATGCAAGCTGTTAACTTTCAAGATACGATTACGATTAAATCCGTCAGGCGGGCAAGAACTAACTATTTACTCGTGAATCCTGAAGGCCAGGACTATTACAAATTAAAATATTATTCAGGATGAAATTTAAAGGAATTGTGTGACACATACATATATTTTTTTCCCTTTAATTTTCAGATTAAGATCCAGATGTTATAAAAATTCGAATTTTTTTCACTTAATTTTTAGTTTATTTTTCTGTAATTTTTGGAAGATCCCCTGCTTAATTCTTGCGATCGTTGAGTGAGCTAATAATTATTGGAGACTCTCTTTAAATTGCTTTCGGAATTCAGCCGTAATCTCCAAATAAAACGGAAGTAGTGAGCATTTCTGATTTAATTAAGATAAAGAAGCTGCATAAAACTCAAAAAGATGCATGCAGGCGTAGTTAATGCTTATTTAGGAAATCCAATCATCTTCAAAACATGTGGTTATGTATTTAAGAATAAACATGGGAAGTTTGCATGTTAATCAGCTGTTTTTGTTTTGTTTCGCGTGTATGCACCGATTATAATAAATTTTGGGGGTTTCAAATAACCCTTATAACAACGCTCTTTTTTAAATTGTTTGATATTTATGGGGATCAACTATATTGCTTTTAAAAGAATTTGCAAATTTTGTTTTAAAAGTTTGAATCGGTATGACAGAGATTTTTTCCTTTCCCCTACATTTCTATCTTATAGGTTCAGCAAAATTTAAGCTTCAATCAAACCCCGGAAATATTTTTGAGAAAAATAGTGTATAAATCAAACATGATATATATCCATCTCACAGGTTCTTAACGTGGGTGTTTGAGGCTTTCAAGGGAGCAGTAAGAGATCCAGAGAAAATTAGGGGGTGTTGAGATGGCACGGAGGGGCTTGGGCAGATTAACAAAAAAAGACAAAAAAAAACCCTGATTATGTACTATAAAAGTAAACTTTAATACTGTTTACCATATGTTGAGTGAATGTATTTAAATCATTTCTGTATCCATGATCATTTCTGTATCCATGTGCGAATCACATATTTCGGTAGTTCGGGAAGTGGATGTGAAAAACTTAAAGATTACACACATTACATTCAGACATACAGGAAATTGAATGATATAGTGCATTTTAATTTCTGTAGTGCACGTGTTGTTTTTGTCTTGGAGCAGTAGGAAAAATGTTTATTTCACTGCATTTTATTACGTATATTATCCAAAAACATAATTAAATATGTTAACCAGGAATTAACGTGTTTTTTTAAAGGCTGAACTGTGAATTTATATTTATTTTAAAAGCAATAGTTTATTGTGAATTACTTCGTATCATCAAAACCCCTGCCTGTCTTTATAACAGGTAAGCTAAAACTTTTATTCCACTCTTTTAAATGAAGAAATTCAGTAGCGTTTCAATTCCAACAATATCCTATCTATGACTAAAATGTATAATATTACACATTTAAATTTTATGGCAATAGCTATTTCACAGATTCGCAAGTAAAAAAATTGGGGCCTAAGAAAAAAGTTAAATTAAAAAATATATTCTATTAGTAATGGGATATTTTTTAAAACTTAACTCTTGTTTTCACCAAATATTATGTAAACTCTTATTTCTCTAGAAAGGGAGGGGGCGGTATCGAAATATTCACTAAAAAATGGGGTGGTATCAAAATATTCACTAGAGAAGGGGGCGCCAGTTCAAAAAAAGTTGGGAACGTAGGATCTATATCTATAAATAGTGTAAAAGCGACTCACACACTCATCACAATATCTCGGGAACTGTTAGACCTACAGACTTGGAATTTAAGTAACGTGTTTCTTTTGTTGAATAGAGATTCACTGAGAACGGGTTGGTGGATCGACTTCCAAGGACAAGGGTTGCGGCTCCGAGGGATAAACAGATAAAAAAAAAGATTCTCGCTTTTCAGCCAATTAGACCTACAGACTTTAAATTTGGTAGCCATGATTCTTTTGATAAGTTTCTACTAAAAGCGAGTTTTACGGAAATAGGCACAAAAGGACTGGGGTAGTAGTTACGGAGTCGTAATAGACCAAAAATTCCTGTTTTTGAGTCTATTAAAACTACAAACTTGAAATATACCACCCATGTCTATTAGTAAAGTATTTTTTGTCACAGTATTCCTGTCACAGGTTTTGCGGAATTTGTCTCCCACAGTTAAAAAATATAATATCTCTATTTATCTTATTATTCAATTTGTTACCCTTTTTTAAAAAAAAAAATCGCCCTTAAGAACTAATTTATTTTTTTAGCAAATAATTTCATTCATTTTATAAACATTTGTCATTTCTAAACGTAAATTTTCCTTTTCAATTTCAAATAATAATTTAAATATTTTTAAGTATCTACTTTTAAAATAGTATATCATACATTTTCTCATTAAGGTTTACTTTAAACAGAATGCATTTTAGCCAGCGATTTATAAAATAAAAATATTTTCTCTTTTTCAAATCCCTGTGGTATTATATGAACCACTTTAAAAAAAATTGATGCTTATAATTATATTCTATAATTTTTTTTTATAATTCCATACATTGAAATAATATCTTGTCTATTCTCACGTCCTCTACCAAAATTTATAAAGGAGAAACATTTTTGTAACAAGTTACAGGGGTAAATCGAGAAAATTTATTTTAAAAATGTATAACATTTAATGAAAGACTCACATAAAATTTTAGAAAACATTTTATTTAAATTATACTTCTATGATGTAATTTTTTAAAGTATTTTTTAGACCTAAAAATTCACTTACGAATCATAAAAATAAGCAAAAATATTTTAGATATTTTCGAAAGACTTTTTAAGAAGTTATTTTGACTGTATTTTATTGTGTTCCAATAAACCGAATATTTTATTTGGTGAGATAATTTGAAGTTCTATTGAATTTATGTAAGGTTTGATTTAAAATGGTTGATGGACAGAAACCTTAAACCACGTTGTGTTAAATATACTGACTAGCTATTGCTTTATAAATAAAATATATAGCAGATATTCTTACTTATAAATAAACTTTAAGTATCTTAGTAAAGAATAAATTTTTAAAAAATAATATAAAAAATATATATTAAGAGGGGTTTTTCTTAATGCTTTTGGTTTCAAATTTCGCCTTCTCGTCTCTTTTTATTTGAACACGAGCAATTCTTTTTAACAAGATATGTTTATCGCCGCTTCAAAAAAAGAAGAAAAGCTAAAATAATCCTTTTTATAACGAAAGAAAATCCTCCCCACAAGAAAAATCCCATAAAAACAATGTCTTCCCGATGTCGAATAGACAGAAAACTGGACATACATCGGACATCCCAAAAAGAACAACAACCCACGGAAAAAAAAATTGCCTAATCAATAAATTGCTGTCAGCGTATTTCGTGGTCGTATTCTCAAGTTTTCCGTTAAAGGTTTTGGATGCAACGGAAAGAAATAAAATCTCCAAGAGAAGGCTCTCCGGAAAGTTCTCGAACTAGAAGTAAAAACGCAATTATGTAAATTAGATTTATGCAAAGCCAGAAGCGGCTGTTGGTATCGATGAAAGAATATCTTCGTGGTTGAATAAAAATATCTCTTCTTGTCCATTGTCATTTACACTGGTGGTTGTAAAAATTATGTTTTTATGCAGTTTTTGAATTTTTTTTATTTCTGTTACGTTTTTTTTAAGGTTTTTAATATTTTCATGTAAATAATTATTTTTAAAATGTATAAGAAGAGGGCAGTGGTGCACACAAGACTTTTTAAGAGGGGGAGGGGGTCCAGACTCGAAAGTCCACTATTATATCATGCCACACAATACCCCGTTAAGCATATTCATTTGATTTTGTCAATTGTCGAGAACAAAAAACAATAAAAATAAATTATGGAATAAACAATTAGCATTGATTAATAACAATTAGTAGCTAATAACAAATAATTTTTAATAATAGTAATAATAATAAATAATAAATTTTACGTACTATATACACATAGGATTATAATCAATCGAAAAAAATTCAAGGACTATGTGAGTGCCTGAACCCTTTATGTACGCCACTGGAAGAGGAATATAAAAAAATGTAGCACTCATTTACAAAATAGAAATACAAAAAGTGAGTGATATATTAATGCAGTGCTTCTCAAGCTTTCAATATATGCTACCCAATTTTAAATCACAATTTTCATCGCGCACCCCTATACATTGTATTGAAAGCAATAAACATGTAACCTGACACCAAAGCTACAATACGATTTTAATTATAAACCATACAAATCATCAAGATGAGTATTAAATTTTGTATATGTCAAGCTTATGGAAGGCACTAATTATTATTAAACTTATTTTTAATTTAGTATTTATAAATTAACTATCAAAAGCTTGTGCAATACTGATACATTTATGAGTACATTATGTCAGTGTAAATTTGTATATAATTTTTATTATGTCAAAATGTATTTTGTTTTGCTTTCTTTCAGTAAATAATACTTATTTAATCTTTTATTCAATATCTTTTACTCAATCTTTTATTTCTATTCAATATGCTCGCCCCACCCACATTAGGATATTACGCCCTCCCCCCCCCCTGGAGGGCACGACCCACAGTTTGAGAAACGCTGTATTAATGAAATAAACCAGAAGAATATGCATTTATAATTTGTCTCCATTTAAAACAACCACTAGTATCTCCATTTTAATCCGGCTTATATAAATTTAGACTCTTTTTTTTTTTTTTTTTTTTTTTTTTTTTTTTTTTTTTTGACAATTAAGCAAACTGAGAAGAGAAATACGTATGGTTGCGAGTTGGCAAATTTTCTTTAATCAGTACCGTAATTTTGAAAAACTGTAAGAATGGATATTTTTTTTCCTTTAGTGTCAGTTAAATTAGAATATGCATATAAAATTGTTTTAAGAACAGTATTATATTAACAAAACTTTTAAAATGCAATTTTTTTGCAAAAAATGACATATTTTTAAAACATTTATTATAAAAAAATGCTTCTATAATAATATCTCGCCTATATATATAACTAACAGTTTCTCTACAGAGGATTGATTCACTGTAGGTTTCTTGAATTACATAATTTAGAATTGGGGTTGTTCACTTTTTTTATATCATAGTAGAGAAATTTTAACAAATAGCATTAGTTATTATTTCAACTGTCATCAAAAATCATTGTTTTTCAAAAATCACAGTTCAACCCCTGTGTGACAGTCCTAGCTACATATAGGCAAACGATTATTATTATCGAAGCATTATTCATAAAAGAAGAATGTTTTGAAAATCAGTTGTTTTTCCTTCCTCTTTTTACCAAAAAAATTGTATTTAAATATTTTTTTAAATATTCTTAAAACAACTTTATATATATATCATAATTCAACTGATACTAAAAATCAAAATATTGTTCATTTATGCACTTTTTCAAAATTATGTTTTCGAACCTAGTCAGTCACCCTAAGAAATATTTAGATAATCAATTCGCAGAATAAACAAAAGTTTGTGAATCCCAAAAGTAAAAACATTTTTGATTTTCTTAAAAGTGACTTTTATATTATTTTTCCTTGGAAATCAGAAATTTTACTAAGAGTTTTCTACGTCGTTCAATAACAAAAGAGAATTTTTTGTAAAACAAAAATCTTCTAAAACAAATCAGGAATTTCCAATAACACTTAAATACGAAAATTGTAGATCGTACCATAAATCAGGTAAGCTAAACGCCAAAGTTCCTGTGTTAAAAAATTATTCTGTGATCACAATCTGCAATATCTTTAAAAAAAGTAAATTGCTACAATTTGGCAAAAAATCTCAGAAAAAAATCTTTGTTACTTAACCATCAAATATTTGTCCAAATAAAATATGATTTTTTTGTAGATTTATAATACAAAAATAAAACATGATAATATTTTAAGAAAAGATCTATAAATCAAGGAATTATTATCATCAAAATTCGCCTTTCGTAAACGGAGCATTTGACATTTCCAGTTTCCGTATGCTTATCGTAAATAACTTTAAAAATAATTTAATACTTATCTAAAAATAAGCTCATGATTGATGTTTTAAATAATGAATTACGTAATTCGTCAATTTAAGTAAACAATGGAAACAGAAAACTTGGACTTCCTTTACAATATTTTATTTTAATCGACCTTTGTTTGTTTGAAATATTTTTCCCGCCAAACAATGAATTTTTTTTCTGTTTTTGTGAATCATTAAAGCGCAACTAATCAAACTGAAGACAAAACCGACAACGGAAAAACACCTTTTTGAACATTTTGATAATTGTTAAGATATTTCTTTGATTAAAAGAAGCACTGGCATGTACAAAAATATTCCAGAACGACTAATAGGAAAAAATATAGAATTCGATAAGAATTCCGTGTTTAGTATTCATAATTGAGGAAACAATTATATTCCAAATAGCAAATAAATATTTAAAGGTGCAGCCAAGCCAAATTTTCCCAAGTTTTTCGATAAGCAATTGATTTTGAGACGATCTTCTTTATCAATCTTGTAATATTGTAATTTAATTTTGTAATTTAAAAATGATTCAATGGATCCTCAGCACCACTATCGGGCGCCAATTATAACCTGCACTCAAAGAAAATCTACGACGGTTAGCTCAAATCAACCCTTTTTTAACACGCTTTTATAAGTTTCACTTTTGCATGTAATGGAATCTTGGAACTCGATTTTCACCCACTTAAAAAGGTCAGATTAATTCGAAATTTTGCACACTTGTCAAGGACCGATGACAATACAATAATTTTATAATTTTGTTCCGTTGTCCTCATTAGGATCGTCAGGAATCACGATAATCAGATTTCGCGACAATTCAATATAACACTTCCAGATTTGGCAACTTATTGCACATACAATTTTCTGATTTGGCGACTAATTCGATATAGTACCATTTTCAGATTTGACGACTAATTCCAGATTTAGCGACTAAAAGAAAAAGGTGTAACCTTACAGCGAGTGTATTTAATTAATACACTTGTGATTTATAAAAATAAAACAAACAAAAAAGTGTTCTGTATGTGAGAAAGTGGAGGGTGGGTTGGTGTTATCAATTTCTTACTATAATATAAACATTTTTCTGAAAATGAAAATAAAAATAAAAGGCTTGTGATGTGAAAAAAATAATTTATGTTCTAACTGCTAATTATTTTTTATTTTTATAAAGCAATACGTTTAGAAGTGATGATACAAATAAACATTATAGCAATACGTTTAAAAGGTGAGAATACGATTGATACATAATATTACCATGTTTTTATTAACTCGCTTTCTTTAATGTCTGTCCGGATGGAATTTTGTAATTGATTTTAAACTGTGTGACTTTCCGATGAGCTAGAGACTTTAAATTTGGACCATATCTCAGAAGTGGATGACAATGCGTGAAAATGTGAAAAAAGAAGGGGAAAAAAAACGAAAAGGAGGAATTTTATACTTTTTAGTCCGTTATAAAAACAGGGTACATTAAATTTTTTTTTAATTCGAACTTTTTTTCTTCTTACCACACATTTTATTTGTTTGACCTGTTCTTTTGAGACAGAATCTAATATAACGATACGGGACTCATCCGAGGCCCCGTAAACAGAGAGAATAAATACACTTCAGACCCTTTAATTAAAATCCATTGAAGAGCAAGACTTATTCCAGCAGCCACGTATAATTCTGGCTCCAAATATCAAACTCAAGGATAAATTCAACAATGAATAAATGACAGTTTAAAAAACTAAACAACACGCTTTTATAGTAGATCGAACTAAAAAATGAAAAATAAATTCTAATTTAAAAAAACTAAAGAACACTGAATCGAACTAAAAAGTAAAAAAATAATTCTTAATATAAGAATAAAATGATGAACGAGAAAATTAATGTCATTGGGGTAAAAGCGTGGGGTGTTCAATAAATATATCAATTGTTATAGTTTCTAATTTCTTTCAATCCCGAAATTGCACCCCACGCTTTTACCCAAATGACATTAATTTTCTCGTTCATAATTTCATTCTTATATTAAGAATTATTTTTTTACTTTTTAGTTCGATTCAGTATAAAAGCGTGTTCTTTAGTTTTTTTAAATTATAATTTATTTATTCCAACTCTTTTGCATTCAAAATTGAGCACATTTACAATGCATCAAACAGTCAAATAATCAAAAATAACGAAGTGTTTGGGCACGTGGCTATTCACATCTGCTTTCACCAACTAGCTGGCAGGCCGACTGCCTAAGTGTTCACGCGGTTAATAGAGGGCGCACTGTTGTGTCTTTTTGCTATTCGTTACAAAGGAACAATACTATTTAATTATTATTGTTTAATTACGAAATGCTTGTAGGAATTAAAACATATTAATTATCTTACATAAGAAAGATCTTTTAAATATAAAGAAATTTTCAATTCTGTTACTTTAGATCAGTGGTCTTTAAACTGTGTTCCACAGAACCCTGGGGCTCCACAAAGCATACCCAAGGGCTCCCCGAGTCACAATAAAAAAATTAAGAAGAAATAAATATGCATGCAAAATGGATTCACGTTCTCTGTGAAGTTCATATAGTTACAAGTATCTAAAGTTAGTTCTGCTGGAAATAAACTAATTCTTTTCCAATTTGATAAAATTGTCTTCTCGAATAAATATCATTACCTAAAATATTTCAACCAGTTTTGATCTTCATAGTAAATAAATGCACGAAAATATTAAATCATAACTCTTTGTTTACATATGTATAGATTCAAACGCAATAGCTAAAGAAATATTCTTACCCTCCAGCATATCGATTTTCTGAGATGCCTGTTCTTCATCGAAATCGATGTAGATACGCCCCACTCAATATAACACAACGCGGAAATGATCTGTTTCGATAGAGAGAGAGAGAGATGTGGAAGGGAGTTTATGTTATTCCCAGAGGCAGGCTCACAAATAGAGTTGTTTCCAGAAAGATTTCTTTCCTTCTTTTTTTGCAAACCAAATAGTTTTGATATTCTTAACCCTAGTTCTATGCCATGAATGTGATTTTTTTTCCTTGTCAGATGGTATAAAAGTCACATATTTTAGTTAAAAAAGAAAAGTATGATTATCTACTGGTTACAAGAAACAAATATTTTATCTTAAACAATAACAAGTAATATAAAAAAAATTTAAGTCAATTCCTACTTAAATCAACAAAAAAAAATTATTTTAGTTACTTTTTATCAAATAGTTACAATTAATATAAATGTGTATATGCATATGACAGAATCACAACATAAAGTGGCAATTAATTTTATTAATTATCGTTAAAGTATCGTATTGTTATCCAAAACAATTGTGTATATAAAATTTCAGTTCAACTGAATGCTTTGAGACATGAGAACAAAAAATCTTTTAAAGTTTTGACCCAAGTCGCTAAAAATGAAGCCAACGTGGCTGTATCTGTAATTCTTTAAATAATTAATTTCATTGAATTAATTTTAATTTATGATAATTTTAAATTATCGTATTGTTACCCAAAACAATAGTGTATAAAAAATTTCATCTCAAATGAGTGCTTTAAAATGTGAGAAAAAAACTACAAGTTGACAAAATGGTCACTAAATCGCCAAAAATGATGCCAACAGGGCTGTATTTGTAATTCTTTGAATAATTAAATTTAGTCCATTAATTTTTATTAATTATAATCAAATTACCGTAGTGTCATCCAAAATAAGCGTGTATATAAAATTTCAGCTCAAATGAGTGCTTTAAAATGCATTTTATTTACGATTGAAAATTTGAACAAGATAAATATAGAGAGAATGTGAACTAATCGTAGGATTTGAAAAAGAAATCCAAAAAGAAGTCTTAAGTTAATGTTGACGGATGATTATTTTTTATGTGTGTGTATTTTATGAAGAAAAGAAAAAACAACTTTTTACGCTTTTATCTCTTAAATATAGTTTTTAAATTATTTGCATAATTATAACTATCATTTGCAAAATTTTGTGTGTTAATTCCTAAACTTAAAACTTAAATTAAAATTTATCAATGTCATTTCTCAAAACTGAAGTTTATCTTAAAAACAACGTGCTTAGAAAATTCAAAGTTTTGGATTACTTAAAATTATTTGTTAATGGAGTTTGGCATTTATAAGTATACATATTTAATCTCTTACATTCAAAATAACCAATCATAAATAAATTTTTAATGATTATCATATAACTTCTGGAAAATTATGGGTTCAAATTTTTTCGTACGTAATGATTTTACATATTAATTTTGAAAAGTGTCTATACTTTATTTGTGCTTTGTTACATTTTTCTTAAAACTGATTTATTTGCAAAATTAACCTTTTCCCTCTATGCTGTAAATTAAATTCGTTAAAGTGCAGAAGAGAGAAAGAGAGAAAGAGAGGAGTCCCTTTGGCGAAGCCAATTTTTGGCGACCAGAATCAGTCGCCAAACTATCTATATGTAGCAATAGGTGTTCCGAGAGTAAAGAAGTAACGCTGAAGTAATGAAGAGCCAAATTCATTCTGGTATCTAGATAAACATCGCCAAATTCTAAAGGCACCCTATTCTACACTTTAGCTACATTTTAAAAAATACGAACATTAAAAAAATTAACTGTTTATGTTTGTTTCATTATAAGTTATAAAATTATGTAGAGAAGCTATCGAATATATGCTCGGATAAAATGTGTAAGGAACTATTTGAATAACAGTACGCTACTCATTTTTGGCGTAATTTTCAAATCCCGCCAAACAGGTCGAATGTTATCTCCTCAACTTGGCGAAATTGTAGAACTATTTGGCGGAGAAATCCATAGCATATTAAATTAGTTCAATGGATTAATTACAAAACCGGTGTTTACATATTAGCGTCACCGCAGTAAAAGTGGCACTACACGAATCGTGCCTTGATGTAAAAAAAAAGATTGTATATATATATATATATATTGCGCCAATTTGGCTGCGATTATACTAATACGGTAGAATGGTCGATGGGGCGCATGATCTCTGATGAGGTCATCATCCCCTATCTTGTATTGGTTGAGCATTAAAAATTACACTTGCCATGATTAATGGAAGGCGGGAAAAAATTTGAAAAGAAAAATTAAAAGTTAAGAATTAAAAATTAAAATTAAGAAATTACATTAGATTGTGACCTGAAAAAAGTAATAATATGAAGAAAAATTGCTGGAGCTATTTTTGTTTGCGTTGGGGATGTGTTGGTGGGAAGTGTGGAATACTGTGTCGACCGCGGCTAACTCCATTGCCGGAGGCTAGCGTACGGCCAACTTAATCTTTGGTGTTACACTTATACCTAAGTTCCATAAAGTCTGCCTCTTTTGATCTTTCAGGATTGATTTTAATTTAGCGCACACTTTTATTTATAGTTAACTTTTTATATTTATCCTCGTCATATTGAATAGAATACAATAATAATAATAAAAATTTTTTTAAAAAACTAGCTGGTAGCGTAATTTGGCACTATTTTTTTTTATCATGCATCACCAAAGGTGTGGAGGAAATTAAGCCTTTTGAATTTTTCAGTATATAATAGATGTTTGTTGCTTAAATGATGTTTGATCTCTACTGTTTTTATCATTTTTAATATATATATATATATATTAGCATCACATGTATTAAACTATATCTTATTTTCTTTCCAGGCAACTCTTTTGACAAGATTCAAGAAAGACACTACCAATTCCTATACAAAAGAGGCCATATGTTCTTTCCTCGTAGTGATTTTACTCTTCACCCTCTGGTGGATTTTCCTATAACATGTTTTATCATCATCCTGGTGTTGTTGTGTGTGAATAAAGTTTAACTTATTTCTCACTGGCGTTCATTTCATTTCTCCATTAGCTCTTCCAGCGTTCTTATTGAAGGATTAAACTAACCAGTACTTACGTACTATATCACCGGCCAATTTCGCCAAATTAAAAGACGTCGCCAAATCAAAAAATGTCCCCGAATTCTGTCATCTTTATTATTGTGTTCGACCCTGCACTGGAGCTGTTTTCTGTTATAAAATAAATGTAAAATGATTAGATGGTGCTGCAAGTTATTTGAGATTTTTATCTTGTAGAATCGTTATGTCATGTTCTTTTGACCTGTATACATGTCTTCTGTGAGCTTGTGTCGTCTGATAAACCAAAATGTCTAAAAGAATGGAATGAATCATTGGAATTATATAAAAATATAATAGATATATAATCGTCTAGCGGAATTAAGAATTTAGGAATTATAACATTTTCCACTACTGGCTGCATTTCGTGGGATTTGGCAACGTCTTTTAATTGGACAAAAATGGTCGACGGTGTATTACGTACTAACTCTCCATTTAATAAAACTCTTTAAAAATAAAATTTGTGCAAAAAAAAACTCTTTTTTTAATCCTTGCTGTTTTTATTACAAAAAAAAGTTGTTTTTTTTGAATTTGTGTGTGGAATATTGAAATTTTCTTTTCTTTAATTATAATTATTTAACAAAATGAATTAGCAGTAAGTATTCTGACAAAGCTACACAGTATGGCAGTAAGTGACTTCATCATATTGAGAGAGAGAGAGATAGAGATGAGTCTCGAACTTGCAGTCCTTTATTGGCAAGGGTCATTACTGTGTGTGTGTGTGTGTTTGTGTACTCCCCTCCCCCTCACACACTCACACTTCACCGAGTTCTCGCCATTCTCCATGCAAAAAAAGATTATTTTATGAAACAAAATTACCAGCTTTCATTCATGAATGATTACTTTACACAACTCATCGTATTCGAAAACTATTGTATTTATATGAAACAGAGTACAAGCACACTTCCAAAATAACCTATTGTTAAATGATCTTCCTCAAGGTCACACAAAGGATGTTTACTCGAAGCATGTGTCTCTGTTTTCGAATTCGAAACTGAATACATCTTTCTAGCCTTTTAAATCTGATTTTATTTTCCGATGTATAGCTATTGTATAACTTTAATTACCTAAATAACAAATCGCTCTAAGTCATAAACATGAAAAAAAAATACTTTTATTGCAACTCAGACAAATAGAAATGGCTCAAGCAGTTCAATTAAAATAAATTCGATTAATAAAAATAGATTTTTTAGTTTCTAATTAAAAGCTATTAGTTTTTATAGAAAAGTGGACACATTTTTTACATAAATAAAACAAACGTTTGCATAAATAGCAACTTGACCTTCTAAAAGGTCATCAAAATTAAAACACTCTTTTTTTTTATTACAAAAATAGATGATAAAATAAAACAACTATAATCAAATAGTTAATATTTTTCTTACAAGTAAAGGGAAAAAAAATTATGCTTGAATTGAAAAGGAAATTCCTGATTTCAAATGAAACGTAATAAAAATTGTTCTTTTTATGTTTTGATTCCTTTAAATTAATGTAATAAGGATTTCTATACACAACTGTTATCAACTATTTCCTCTATTTTGAAAATAAAATAGAATATATTTTCATTTCAGAAGAATATTTATCTATATTTTTTATATAATTACTGTAGAAAGCACTTCATTAATTTCTGAGACTTCGAAATATATAAATGGGTTTTTCTAACATATATTTTAAGTTTTATTCAACACTAAATCTTAATATGAGTATAATACCATAAAATCATTCATTTTTCATTTATTCTCATGCAATTCGAACAAAGAAAGAATTATATAGCTAGTTATTTCAACAGCAAACGATTTTATAAATAAAGAATTTTGCTTTTGAATATATATATATTTTTTTAGTCAAATAAAATGTAGTAACACACAGTAAATTTCGTTAAAGCTAAATTTCCCCAACCTTTTAAAAATAAATTTTAAAAATTCGATATCTTTTCTATCTTATTTTAAAAGAAAAAAGACTGAATTTATTTTCAAGAAAAAATTCCAACGCGAACATTTTTCAATCTTCCTAGTAAAAAGACACGTAAAAGGAAAAATACAAGCCTGAATGAAATAAAACCTTCCTGAACTCTCCCTTTTTTTTTCCACCTGACATTCTCTCCTAAAGCAAACCAATCAGATACCCTAAACGCGCATGAAAAAAAAGTCTTCAGGAAAGAGGATGAAGAGCACAGCCTTCCCTTTTGCCAACATAAGCAAAATTCGGAGCATCGTATTTTCACATTTACTGCTGCCTTTAAGGTCAAAAAGTGTGAAAGCAGTAGTAAGCTGCTTATTTCGAAGTGAATTGAAAGAATTTATGTTTATACATCTTTTTGGGAAGGATAGAAAAAAAAATTGTAGGCTTTAAAAGTAAAACCAGCCTTCCAAATCCAAAATTTTTTTTCGTTATTTTATTTTTTATTAAATTTTTTTGTCAGTAAAATATAGTATATAAAGTTGGGATGAAATTAATAAAAGCAGTATAAAATATTTTTAACAATAACATAATAGAAGTTTCTCCTGCTTTTTCAAAAGAAAACTCCTGAAAATCTATTTCACTCAACTCTACCCTAAAAGTTGCTGATTGGGTTTATTGTAAAGGGGGTCAATAACATAATAACACACACCATATCAAATATTATCTAATTTAACAAAAATCAAACTTATGGTGCAAATGATTATTTAATATTTATGGTGTAATAATTTTAAATGTATGAACACATGTTCTGGTCAGGTGGTCAGTCTGACTCGATATATATATATATATATATATATATATATATATATATATATACTAGCTGTTACCCGCCCGCTTCGCTGGGTATTTCAAGATGTTTTATAAATTTTTACTGCTTATATATATGTATAAATTATTGATATCTAAGTCCTAAAATTAAGAATTCGATTGAATTCAAAAATATACTTATACCTGTAACTGTCACCTGTTGATAAAAAAAAAGGGCAGAACTCATCTAATTTGTATTTTCTAAAAATCTCTAAAATTGAAGCATAGAATGATGTTTGCTCTTTCGTAACTCAAAAACCAAGTGGATTCCCGCAAAACCAATTTTCGGTGGATCTCTACTCCGTAAATTGAACATGCAAGCCAAATTTCAAGTCTAAATCTAACAGAAAAAAGCAAAAGTTTTACTATCAATATCCCCGTAATCCCGTTGAGAGCCGTTTTCCAAAATAACCGCTCTTAGCGGATTTCAATTCAACAAAAGAAAAATGCAAACCAAATTTCATTATTATAAACCTTGTAGCTCGAAAAAAGTAATTTTTTTTGTCAATACGTCCCAGTAACCCCCTGCAACCCCCCAGAACTTGATTTGCTTAAAATTTATTCTTAGTGGATCCCTATTCAACAAAAGAAACATGCTTAACAAATTTCAAGTATACGGGTCTAACAATTAAGAACAGGAATTTTTTTCTGTAACTCCTCTTGACCCCTCGCAAACATCTTTGGGGGTCAATTTTCATTTTACTCTTTGTTAGAGGAACTCTATTTCATGAAAGGAACATGCCTACCAATTTTCAAGCAGGATGATCAAGTAGTTTAAAAATGGAAATATTTATCGATTACGCCTCTTAATCTCCCGAAATTAAACTTAGTAGTTGATATTCACGAAACCCATTTTGTAGCGGTTCTCTACTTTACGAAAGGAATCTGCTTATCAAATTTCAAGACTGTACGTCTAACAGTTTAAAAATGGGGATAATTGTCTATAACGCCACTTGAGCCCCCGCAACGCCACTTCTGGGTCTGTTTTCAGAAAACCCATTTTGTAGGGGAATTGCACTCTTTGAAAGGAATCTGCTTAGCAAAATTTGAAGACTGTGCGTCCAATTAATTAAAAATGCAAAAAAATTATCAATAACGCCCATTGAACCCCCGCAACACCACCTAGGGGTCGATTTTCACAAAACACATTTTGAAGTGTATTTCTATCCTATGAGAGGAATCTGCTAACCAAATTTCAAGACTGTGAGTCTAATAGTTTAAAAAAAGAAATAATTATTTATATCTGCCCTTAACACCCCTTGGGTGCCTGCAACACCCCTTGGGGTTCAATTTTCTCCAAACCCGTTTTGTAGCGGATATTTACTCCATGAAAGAAACATTCCTACCAATTTTCAAGCAGGTAGGTCAAATAGTTTAAAAACGAAAATATTTATCTCTTACGCCACTTAATCCCTGCAACGCCACTTAGAGGTCTGTTTTCACAAAACCTTCTTATAGCTGATCTCTACTCAATGAAAGAAATCTCTTTATCAAATATAAAGACTGTGCGTCTAATAGTTTAAAAATGGAAATAATTATCTATAACGCCTCTTAAGTCCCCTCAACGCCATTTGGGGCAATTTTCACGAAACAGATTCTTAGCGTATCTCTACCCTATGAGAGGAATCTGCTTACTAAGTTTCAAGACTGTACGTCTAATAACTTAAAAATAGGAATTTATAACGCCCCTTAAACCCCCCGCAACAACCCCTTGGGGGTCAATTTTCCCAAAACCCATTTCGTAGCGGATATTTACTCCAGGAAAGAAACTTACCTACCAATTTTAAGCAGGTTGGTGAAGTAGTTTAAAAACGGATATATTTATCTATTACGCTCCTTAATCCCCCGCAACGCCACTTAGAAGTCTGTTTTCACAAAACCCGTTTTGTAACTGATCATTATTCTACGAAAGGAATCTATATATCAAATTTAAAGACAGTGCGTCAAATAGTTTAAAAATGGAAATAATTATCTATAACACCCCCTGCAACGCCACTTGGGGGTCGATTTTCAGCAAACTCATTTTGTAGCGGATCTCTACTCTCTGAAAGGAATCCGCTTACCCAATTTCAAGATTGTACATCAAGTAGTTTAAACATGGAAACAATTATTATTAAAGCCCTTAACCCCCCGTAACGCCCCTTGCGTTTCGAATTTCGGAAAATCCTTTCTTAGCTGATGTCTACTCTATCAAAGGAATATGTCTACCAAATTTCAAGTCTGTAGGTTGAATAGTTCCAGAGATTTCGTGATTAGTCAGTCAGTCAGTCAGTCAGTCGCTTTTCTCCTTTATATATATAGATATTCATGAAATAATTTGGCTTGATTTGGAGCATTTTTAATTCAAAATATGACTTTTTGGGATGGAATTAAATTGTTTCAGTCGTTGAAAGCTGAGGAGGATTGGTATTTTTAAGGGGTCTCAGGGGTGTTAATTTTGTCTCGAGGAGTGAAAATATAAGCAATTTTCTCAAACAGGTATACTTCTTTTAAATTTAAATTAAATAATTCGAATCTTTTACACATTATTTACAAATAATTAGGGTTTCAAAAAAGTATAAAATGTTTCAAATATAATCAGAATTTTAAAAATTATAATCATATGCAAATAAGAAATAATTTTGTAGTAAATATTAAGTAATTTCTGCGTTGCGCACGCTATTTTCTAAAATAGTAGCCTTTGATGGATAAAACTTTATAGAATTATAAAATGTATTGTACTCTTTAAGCCCTACTAATTTAAAAATAATGCATTTTTTGTATTTCAAAATATTTAAAAAGTATTAAAATTTTAAAAATGTAATTTTTAAAAATTTTTTAAGAAATATAATTTATTATTTTATTTATTAAAAAATACTACAGTGTAATAAGGATACATTTAACTTTATAAATCAAATTATTGCTAGTAATTAAAGCTATTATCTTAGAAAATAGCATGTGTGCAACGTAAAACTTAATAAATATTTCTTATATTCATACGCTTATAATTTTTAAAATTATGATTATATTTTAAATAGTTAACCCACAGTCACTCGCGCCTGTTTTTGCTACCGTCGTTATTCGCGGGGTGTATAGAACACCCCCAAACTTTTAACACGTGTATTTAAATATGAAAAAAATTTTAGTCAATTATGATACATTTTTATAAAGTACAAGTCATTTTTTAAAAGCTTTTATTTAACTTACAATGTATGTATGTATGTATGTATGTATGTATGTATGTATGTAATTTGTTCGGGTGGAATCTTGCAACTCAATTTTGAAGCTGATATCTTCCTCCCATTGAGCTGAAATTTTGTATACACGTTTAGTTTGGATGACAATGCATGTTTTGACCATTTATATTCCGATATTGCAATTAATTAAAAAGATATTAATTAAAAACGTTAAACTAGTTTTGGGCGCCAACTTGGATATATCTGCATTGTTGTAATAATTTTATTGTTACAACAATGACAAAAGTTGGCGTCGAAAATCGGTTTTCAGCCAAACTGAAATTTCATAACGTTGCGCTCTTGACAGTATTAATTAACTTTGTCTAAAAATAATTACATTTCTACAACGTAAAAACAATCTAATTTCTACAACGTATGCAATTTTTTTACAAATTTCTATCTATTTCCTTGGATTTAAATTCAAAACAAAAAAGTAGAGCTATTTTTCAAGTAGATTGGTACATTGTATACCTTTCTCAACGTTGCCAAGTTAAACTGAGATGGAGTATTGAAGAAATTCTTTAAATAATTTATCTAACTTTAATCTATGAAACTCAGACAAAAAATAATTACAGAATCGGAAAGATCATTTTTTTAATGTATCTTACCCATCAAAAAGGAATCCGCTAGGAAAACAATAAGAGAAAAATATTATCTAGAAATGCAATATATTTTCGATTAAAAAAAATAATTTTACAATAAAATAAAGTAATTTTTTAAAGAAATTTTCTAATTTTAAGCCTACGAGTAATTTAAATATACCTCATTTTATCACCAGTAATCTAAACACACACTACGACATGTGTCCTTAAATTTAATTACAAATAGAATCTGTTAATTTTATTTGAATTTAATTATTGATTTTTTCAAAATCAAGTTTCTAAAGATGATCTGAGCAATTAAAAAAATAGATTCTTACGTAGAAGATATTCAATGTCCAGCAAAAAATTATCATTATTTGATAAAACTTTCTTTTTTGATTACAAAATGCGTTTTTAGTCTTAAGCATTTTATTGATTAATACAAATATTTAAATGCCTTTTGAAGTTTTTAATAAACAATTAAAATTTTCTTCTAATATGTTAGAGAAATACATCCCTTATCTTCAAAATATTTCAAATAAATAATATATTCTTTAAGTTTTTCAAAAATAGTCAAAATTTTAATTAAACATTTAATAACTTTATCATTTATGAAGATAATCTCACTAAGCCTTTTTTTTTCGTGTGTAGAACAATGTTAGCCAAAATCTGCATGAAGATTGAAAAAATTGCTTAAAAATTACGGATTTAAAAAAATTGTGTTTTTAGTCTAATACCATTTTGCGAGAATTAATTCAGCTAAACCAGGGATGGCGAACCAGCGTTCAATGAGTTGAACAGGCTGAGAAACCTGTCCAGCGATAACTAAAAAGTAAAAAATAAATTAAATGTAAAAAAACTTTTTTAAGAACAAGCTTTTATTTAAACGCGCTAAAAAGAATAAAATAAACTTTTCCTTTAAAACTTTTTTACTATCAACTTATAACGTCATTACACAATTTATATGATATAAAAGCTTGTCGCGAGATTTACCTGTGTAGATAAACAAGTAAAATAAATAACTTGACCTGATTGATTTTGGTTTTTAAAAATTGAAACTAAGTAAATATGAGTACTTAAATATTGCGACAAGCTTTTATATCATATAAATTGTGTAATGACGTTATAAGTTGATAGTAAAAAAAGTTTTAAAGGAAAAGTTTATTTTATTCTTTTTAGCGCGTTTAAATAAAAGCTTGTTCTTAAAAAAGTTTTTTTACATTTAATTTATTTGTATTATACAAATAAAATTATTAAATTTATTGCATAAAAATGAGACTAACATTAATTTAAACTAACCTACAAAATTTTCATTTTAAAATATATTAACTTTATATTATAGATGGGGTGTAGAGAACACCCCGCGCGAGTGATCGCGGGTTTACAGTTTTCTGAAGCCCTGTTCCTTTATAAATAGTGTGTAAAAGATTCGAATTATTTAACTTAAATTTTAAAAAGTTATATATATTTGAATATTATTTGTATTTTCAGCCCTCTTGAGATAGTTAGCACCCCTGAGAACCCTTAAATCCACTCTTTATTTTACTCAAAGAGATCAGGCGACGACATAAAAAGTACAAGACAAGCATAAACGGACAAATACGCGAATATCTAAGACATACAAAGGCATTCTTTTTTCATTCCCCATATTTCAACTGTTTATAGTTTTGGTTAACAGGGAGCTGTTAGAATTATGATTTCAGTAAAGGCTTTTCTGATTGATCCGAATACACGAGTGATGGAAGATTGCATCATCCTGTTTTAAAAACGCTAACGTTTCAGTTTTCGTACGATAAATTGGAATTATTTTCGGTTCGGTGGGTAAACTAGAAAGTAATTGTCACGCGAAATCTTGGAGGGCTCAAGACCATTTATGAATTTTAATCTCTCGAGAGAAAATTTATGTTAATTATTACAAATATTTTTTTTTACTACTAGAGTCAAAGTTTCCCGAAATGGTCCCCTACATTCACGCAGGTGTTGGTTGGAGGGGAAATATCTGTTTCGGGGATTGGCAGCACTAATAAGGAAAACACACTGCCATCTGGAATTCATTTACTGTACTGTTGGCGTTAGCTGCAGATAATTTCTGACAAAGCGAATCTTTAACTGGTCGGATTTCGCTATGTCACCTTGGAGCAGTGTAAAAACATCAAATTCTGCATTTTGCTCGAGAAATCACCTTCTGAGACGCTCTAGATGCTGAAGAAAGCATACGCAAACGATTCCAGCACCAGAGGACTTTTACCTGTTGCCATAGCTGAAAATGAAATTAAAGGAACATCGTTTTGTGGATTCAGTTGAGATGATCCAAAGTGCGACGAAGCATCTGAAGGATCTCTAAGAAAAATGGTTTCCAGGAGTGTTTTGAACGGTTATACGAACGCCAGAACAATTTTGGATGCAGGAGGGCAGTAAATTGAAGGCCAATAAAATTAAATCAATGTTCTATTTTTTTTAATAATTTATAGTTGACCTATTCCAGGAATTTTTTGACCCTACCTAGTATATATATATGTAAGGATAAATAAATTAGACTTAAAATTAAATTCCTTATACAACACTTAACTTTTATATACCGTTACATCTTCAAGTCTGAAATGAAGCACCCAATTATTTCGCGGAACAGATGGCCCTAAACAGAACACTTCTAATCCCAGATCATTATTTTTATAGCCTCATATGTTATGCTTAACTTTCAAATATAGCTTCACCATAAGAAGGGTACTTAAGATATCTGGACATAAGTGGTAAGCACTTAGACTTCACCTGCGTGTCCGTTTTCTCTCAGCAACAAACGCAGAGATTGCTCTTTGAAGAAAACCGTTTTTAAAAAAGCTTGGTGTTAATTTGAAACACGACACAAACACACACACATATATATATATATATATATATAGAGAGAGAGAGAGAGAGAGAGAGAGATCACTAAAGCATCTTAAGGTCACATTATTGATGTTTTTAAAAGTTCCCATAGGATAGAGAGATAAAGGATTGCTACTTGAATAGCTTTGGAGTCGTAAATCCAGTACTTTCTCTGGAATAGTTAGTTCCCTTTAAAGTACCCCCACGAACTTTTAAAAAAGAGCTGTTGAATGTTCATGCCTTCACCTACCGCATCAAGTCACCTACGCAGACTTTAAGGATTTCGTCGCAGAGTTTTCGATAAAACGGTTGAATAATATATTTCTGAGCTTACTATACCACTTCTCCAATTAACTTTTTAAGAATATATCAAGGGGTCCATTTCATGTGTATGAAATATTCATATTTTACAGATGAAAAAACTCAAAGCAAATTCTTTTGCCTTTTTTATATTTTTTTACTGATATATCTTTTGCAAGAAAATTCACAGAAAAGATATTAACTTTATAACTTTATTAAATAATTTACTTTTAATATTTTTATATCTTTCGAAATCGCGTTATTGTATATTCGCCATCGAAGTATCTAAGAAAAACTACTAAGAGAGAAAAAATCCAGTAAGCATAGGAACTAAGTCTTATATACTGATTTATGCATGCCATTTACTTTCTGAAAGTTTTTTTAAAGAATATTTTAACTAAGCTGTGTAAAAAAACTATGGTTGTAATATCATTCTAATGTGAAAACATTTAATATATTCTCGAATTAATTTTTCTTTCAAAAAATATGTAGGGGTAAAATTAATCACATGGTAAGATTCATTTGTTCATTTAAAAAACTTCGAGAAAATTGTCTTTCTCTCAACTCGGACTATACTGTTAAGAGTTTCCAGAAGAAAATTTTAGCTAATTTTCCGAGTTTTTTCATAATTATGATTGGGCAGATGCCAAAATATTTTCTTTCCACACTTCTTCGAATAGAAGTATTTTTAATTAAAAGTCGTACACTAACTACAGTTAGTTAAAAGGACAAGTAATCTGTTTCAAGATTATCGAAACTCTATTCCGAATATTTTTTTAAAATAACAATAGTATATTCAATAAAGAACAGATTGTTGCCATTCACAAGAATTGAAATAGTGACTATCATATCGTAGTTGCCAGAACACAGAAAAAAGAAATAATTATACAATCTTAACATATACCTCTAAAAAATATGCTTTGATTAACAAGAACATTCATATAGTCCAAATAAATATTTCATTTTAAAAAAATGCATTTTTTGAAAGCAATAGAATGTTAGGTTTAATTCTACTGACCAAGATAAATAATTTTAATTGATGATGAACTAATATATTATGCCAATTTTCAACATTAAACTTACAGACATAACAGAGAAAGGCTAATCTTCAAGTGAATATAATACAGATCCTACCGAAACTATAAAAATTAAGTTATATTTAAGATGTTCAACTAGCAATTCCTTTAGAAATGTTATTGTACGGTTAAAAAAAATGTCTGTAAATCACTAAGTATAAACTTAAATACCAATATACAGGGGTGCACTTAAATATTTTCTGTTCCTTATTTTCTTAGCTCTATTCGACTAAAGTAAAAATAGGCTTCCCAATTTAGTTGGTTTCGGGATTTCTTATTTGAAGCGCATTCCAGGATTTTAGGATAACAATAAATCTCTTTCCGAAAGTCATGGAAAATCCAAGAAGAAACATAACTTTCTTTAAATATATATTAAACTGAATTAAACCGGAAAAGAGTTGGGTATTTATATTCTTATAGTAAGTTCTTCAATTACGATAACGAGAAAAATAGGATTACATTTTCCAGAAAAATGTTTGTTTTAAAAAAAAAAAAGGTTGTTTTCTTTCTACGCTTTAAAGAATAGAACAAAAAAGGAGTGTCGGTTTTTTTACCTTCCTTTATTTAGTATAATTATAATCTGTTCTATAAATTCTAATTATTTTTGAAAGCCAACGTTCCTGAAGTTGTTTAAGCAAGTGTAATATGAAGTGAACTGCATGTTCTAATTTTAGGCATCTTTCTCTTAGACGCATTGCTCTTAGATACAATTAAAACAAGAGATTTTAAAGTGTAAAGTAGGAGAATTATTGTATAAAAATAATATTTCTTATAGGGCAATATCACTAACTACCATTGCATTTGATGCTATGGAATACAAAGTGTGACAAAAAAAAACTGAGACTAGGTGTGTAGCATGAAAAAAAAGGGGAATTGGCAACTACTTATGTGACGTCATCCCAGGTACTTTTTCTGTCCATGTCGCCAGTTTCGCCTTAATCAATCACGCCAGTTGAGATCACTGCATCATTGACTGAACACGTGCAACTGAATTCTGCCGGAAAAATGTGGAATCAACATCAAGTTTCTTGAGAAATCAGCCACGAAAACATTAAAAATATTAACCGAGGCTTATGGAGATGAAACTATATCTCGTGCACATGTGTTTGAATGGCATAAGCGGTTTTCAGGGGAATGGGACAGTGTGGAAGAGAATGAAAGTGCTGGGCGCCTAAGGTCAGCGGCTATGGACCGAAACATTGCCAAAAATCGTAATATGAGCTAGTTCCCATTCCCATTAGTGGTCAGACTGTTATTCAACACAACTACATTAAAGTATTAAAAAGACTTCGGGAAAAAAAGGCCAGAATGGGAAAGTGATGAGTGGCTGTTGCACCAAGAAAATGCACCCGCACACACGGCCCTATCTGTCAAGCAGTTTCTGACCAGTAAAAACACTGTTGTGATTTGACACCCTCCTTATTCACCTGATTTGGCTCCAATCGAGTTTTTTTCCCCTACAGTTAAATCTTGCTTAAAGGGAACCCATTTTACCTCAGTTGAAGAGGTTCAGGCAACAACGGAGAATCTCCTGAAGGGCCTTCCAAAAACCTCGTTCCAAAACTGTTACCAGCAATGGCAGCATCGAATGCAGAAGGGAATACTTTGAAGGTGATACTGTCACGGATAACTAATTCTGTAAGTACAATGATTTATTGGACCAGTCTCGTTTTTTTTGTGTGTGTCACACCTCGTATATGTTGGAATTGAAGTAAAAAAAATTAAATGTCCCGCGATCCTTAGCTGCAAATTATAGCTGTCTCTGCTTTTCACTTCTGTTAATTTTATTACTCTGTACCATTCTAGTGACTTATTTCGTTTTGTTTGTCAATCTAAAATATTGTAAATTAATTATCTAAATAAAAAATAATTTTCATGTACCGGGCCATGAGCCATATCCTATATAAGAAATGAATTCATTTATAAGAAAGCACTGTTGAGAAGAAAAATATATCAGAGAGGAAGAAATATTTCTGAAAGCAAGGAGCAAATTGAAGATTTAGACAAAGCGTTAGATTTAATATTTGAAGGTGGTATAGCAAAGTATGCTATATTTCATATCTTTTATTATACATAAAAAAATTCTATAAACGTATAAATAAATAAAAAAGATAAGGAGCTCTGTAAAACTATTCAGAAGGTCACCTCCCAAGAAGGGTAATTTATAAAAATATTATATTAATGCAGATTGGCTATAAAAAAATGATTTGTTTAGACACCAAAAACGCACTGGAATAGTTTATGGGCACAAAAGCCAGAAAGACTTTTAAAGATAAAATCAGCAATTTCAAAAACATTAACTGATTTTAGAGTAACAAATGTTGGGTAGCATAGAAGTTGAAACTAATTGTAATTGAAGTTAATAAAAATTGGCCCAGAAAAACTATGTAAATGAAATGAGACATTAAATGACAATGGTATATTTGTTATTGCTCTGAAGAGTTGAAGCAATACAATTCGGAATTGGCAAATAATATGAAATGTTCTCTAGTCCAGGGAATAAGTTAAGGCTCAAGTTAGTTAGATTGATACAATGTCTAAATTTTAGGAGAAAGCATGATGTTACTGTAATCAGTGCCGATTTAAGCTCATTTCGGGCCCTGGGTGCAGAAGATCTACGGGCCCCCCTTCGCACTGGCGGATCAAATTTAATCACAAGAAAACCTGGTTAAGTCCAGCTTATCCGGGCCCGTTCGCGCCCAATGGAAAAACCTGCACTGGTTGTGATTACGGTTGTTCATTCATATTAACCGAATAAAAATGTCGATTCAACAAGGTGAAACAATTATGACAAGGCGTTTTTTGTGAAATCACTATCCGACTTTGCATTCAAAAGAAAGTCCGGGAACTCTGGGGGAAAATTTTTTAAGGCTGAACGAAAAATTAGAAAAAACGACCCACTTGTAGACAAAGGACGTCAGTTGTTCAACTGTCAAGATTCCTAGCTTAAGCTAGACAGTGAAGCAACAATTACAGTTATTTCGACCCAACAGTACATCGACCAATCAAAACATTGTGTGAGATTTTGTGAAAAGAAATTCTTCCACAGCCTCATCTAAAGCCGAGAGGGCATTTTCTGCTATCGCGTTGCTCATAGCAATGCCAAGAACTAGGTTAAGTGATAAAAGTATAAATTGTTTATTTTTTCGAAAACCATACTTTTAGGGATGTGTAATTATCATACGTTGAAAATCATCTAACACGAAACTGAAGGGACTGAAATATTCTTTCGTGTTAAAAGATGTTGCGAAGAAAAACATATATTCAACAAAATTAAGTTTATTATAGCTCATTTTATTTAGATAAATATGTATATATGCATGTATTTGATAAATATCAATGAAACGAAAACGTCCTCAATGAAATTTAATATAAAAATTTTGAAATACCCAAATTGATTTCTATTTTTGATCCACAACCTTAAGAAAAGACCCATCTTCATTTTAAGCGAAATAACAGTTTCCTTTCCTCTTGAGATCTTTGCCATGGGCTCGCAAATAATTCTTCTGAAATAGAAAAAAGGCGAACCCAACTCAGTGATTTTTACCCACATTGCAATGTACTCGCCACCAAATTCCAAGGTTAACTGATGAGATATTTTTGTATGGCGTTTCTAGGGGAGGAGGGTAAAAGTAGCTTAGACAAACAAAATTTGCTCGTGTCACAAGCTATTTCGAAGCCAAGTTCGCCTCCTTTTTACGAAATACGTGAAACCACCGCCCTTTCATTTGACACCCCTTTTAAGTCTCGTCTGCTCGGCTATGTTTTCCGTATTCGTTCATTCCCAAAGAGGAAATCTTTTCGTGTTAAGCGATTCTTATTTCTCGTCAAGAGAAAGAAACTGCATGCAAACACATAGTAGTTTGTCGAGACCATTGAATAATTTCGTCTTAACCGATATTTCGTCTAAAGCGTTAAACGTATTTCACTGTATTTTGCCTGTTTCACTGTTTACAGCCTCCGGACAGGAGTGATCCCTTTTGTCTAGTGGTATGTTACGTGCTTACGAATCTATAGGTACCAGGTTCTATTGGTGACATTGGCTGAAAATAAAATCGCAAACCTTCTGATGGTCGTGGCGCCATCTACCCGCAAGAAGAGCAAGCAAAGTCATCGGACACACTCGACGCAGTAAAGTCGTCAGACTCACTTGACGCAACAGTAACACGCTCGCCATAACAACAAATATCTCGTTCGTTAGCCTATCCACCGACTCACTGGTGGCGGTATCTAGATAAGCCAGTAACAGCCTTCGGACAGAATGATCACTTTTGTCTAGTGGTATGTCACGTGCTTACGAATTCATAGGTCGCGGGTTCTGATCTAGCACAGTTTAATTTGCAATTCAAAGTATAAGTTTCGGAATATCCATTTTGTGTACGTATTTATATCAAATAAAAATAACTGATTTTTAGAACTTTAATAATTTTCTAGGAAGGAAAAAAGGTCGGAAAATCAGCAACCCTTTATTCAAAATGCTATATTAATAAACAATCAACTCAAATCACATCAGTGTGAGGAGCTTGAACCTCGCTACATATTGTTTTTTTAACAGCACCACCACTCAAATCCCCAATAAAGATACGAGCTACCCTAGTAGTGACCACTTGGAAACCACGGGCGCTTTGGTAATGAGGGAGACCTGAAAAAACACATCGCTTTTCAAATTTTTGTTTCGTATTACGTGCTACGCTTGATACCCAACTATGTGTGTTTGTGTAGATATTTATTTGTCATTCCACTCAATATTCAAACGTAAGATCAAGTTTAGAATTAAAAACTTTTCCTGCTGAATTTTCATTAACTCTAGTCTTAGGGATATTCGAATAAAATTTTAATTCATTTTTCACTGTACATCCTTTAAATTCTGAAGCATACCTCTTCATATGATAAAGGCATTCGAAAAAACATCTTCATTAACATCTACTTTGAAAATTTTGAGATATTCCCCACAGCTCGGCTTGGTGGCTTAGAGATAGCGTACTCGATCTTGGTTGGAATCGAAAAATTTTCTGGATGCGAAAATCGGAGGCCCGCATGTCATACGATTAAATGGCATGTAAAAAATTCCTTGAAAACCAATTTGATTCTGGTACTCTCGGCAAAATTAAATCACGGCAATATTTAGCATCCGACGAGAGCTAGAAGTGAATTCAAGCATCAAAATTTGGTAGTGAGAGCCGCCACTAGGTGGTGCCACCACTGAAATGGCTCTCACTCTTGGATGACTTGCTACGTCTGCTAAGGCTCATGTGCCAAAATTCAGAACAAGTTCAAGGATTAGGCAGTAGAACAAAAAAGCAAGATATTTGTTCTAAAAGAATAATTCATATACAATCGACTCTCGATAGTTCGAAGTTGGAGGGACCAATGAAAATCTTCGAATTATCAAGAGGGTAGAAAAAAACTCCCAAAATACACTAAGAGAAATTTTTTTTCTAACACATTTAAAATTGTGTGAAACTATGTAATAAAACAACAATTGTGTGTACATATGTATAAAATTATTTTAAAGTATTTTTAAAAAGTACATAATATATACACAGTATAAATATTTTTTTTGAAGTTAAAAGCCCTGTATTAAAAGAATACATTCATACACAATCCTACGCATGTCTTCTTCACAATAGACGATCATCCTTTCTGAACACATGCGTAGCAAGACCACGTGTTAAACGAAAGACATGGACGGCTGACAAGAAGTTCGGCTGGTCTATTGTCCACTTAAGAGAATGAAAACAATAAAAGTGTCTTTTCGCCTGAGGATCCGGAAAACACGAAGAAGGGGTAGCAGACACATGGTCATCAAAAGGGCTAAGTGAGTGAGTGATTTTGGGGTTTATTGGCGCAAGAGCCGATTTCGGCTATACTGCGCCAAACATTTGTTTTAATATATGTGGTCTAGACGGGAAGAGAAAGAAAGAATGAATTGAATGACAAGAAAGAGGGTCGAAAATAGAGAAGGATCACAAGGATACCCCGGGTTCGTGAAGCCCGTGTTTACCAAAGACAGTAAACCCTGTGGGAAAAGGAAAAGATCACTAGGGCACCTCGGGATTGTGACACCCGTACTCACCTAAAGAAGGCGAGCCCCCTGAGGGGCAAAAGGGCTAAGTTACAGGGGAGACACACACAGACAACACAACGCATAACTTGTAAGCTCTACCCTATTTGATACATTATAGTGAGTGTTAACTTAGAGTGTAAGATAACTTCGAATAGCAGCGTGTTGTAGTCTGGCCAGCCACAGAGTTTACTTCGAAATATTGAGTGTACCCAAACGGATTGTTTTAGTTCGAAATATCAAGAGTTTTTCTAGGGACTGAGCATATACTTCGAATTAGCGAGAGGTTCGTATTATCGAAGGTTTGAAATATCAAAAGTCGACTGTATATAGTGTTCCTAATTATCAAATAATAACGAGATTTTTTTATAGTTGCCTGATAAACAATAGACACATGAAGAAAAATGCATTTTATTCGCCGTTATCGCTACTTCACTACGTAATAAAACTGAACGCATTTTGTAAACATGTAAATTTATTGAACATCTAAAAATCCTCAAATAACAATTTTTAGATACTTATTAAAAAATGGTAGTTTGAATTCCATGAAATGAACACTGCTGCATCTTAATGGGAATATATATACAGTCGAACTCATCCATATTACGAACTTTTTCCTGGAACCAAGAACATTTTATGATTTTCTTCGTAAGATAACCTACCGATATAACGAAGTACATTTTCTATATAACGAACTTTTTCTCCCCTGTGTGATTCAATTTTTTTTCTCCCTATTTTTTAAGTATTTCCGGAAATTTCAAGTTATTCTCTATTTTAATGCGTTTTATGGTAGTCATAAATCTGGAACCGGTTTTATCAGGTGCCTAACTCGCCGAGAGCACTACAATTCCGGGCGTTTCAACCGAGAAGTGCAACCTTTAACCCCCATTGTCCAGTTCACTGGAAACATCTTCGATATCCCCTTACACCCTCAGTGGAGTTGTCTCATGCCCTTAAACTAGTCCCCCCGTTTATTTGTAGTGTACATAAATTCAATTGAAACAATACGACGTGGATTACAGAGTGAAGAAAATACGCCTGAAGGGGTTTTTGGTGCATTGCTAAGATGCGGGGTGTATTATGAAACAAAGCATTTTTTCAAGCAAAAAAACTCGAACTAAATTAATAGATTTTATGAGTAATTAAATGCATGTTTAGAATTTCTAGTTATAAAATAATGTATGTTTAAAATCACAGAATATGATCCTTAAAAAATTCGTTAATTTTTATTTAAAATTATTTTTTTAATGTTGAAAATACAGTGTATTCACCGACATTCTTTTTCCCCCTGCAGTTTTTTTCTTTTTTTTTTATGGGTAAGATATGTATAAAATATAAAGATATTAATTTACAAAAAGGTGTGAACAATTACTTTTTTTCGATACATAGTGTTTATGAATTAAAAATTTGTTTTATGAGGTTTATATTAAGTATATTGAAAGGTGAACCTCTATATAGCGAATTTTCCATATAACGAACTTTTTTCGGGATTTAGTGACTTCGTTAAATTGAGGTCCGGCTGTATATTCCATTTTAAAATCACTTTCTTGGATTTCTCCTAGATACTTTTTACATACAATGAATGTTAGATTCAATGTATCATTAAAAAACTTCATCACACAAATTCATATTCTCAATTTTATATCAATTAAATATAGAATTTCAATATTTGTCACTGAATTTATATCAATTTATGATATTAAATTAACAATAAATTACATATTTAATGTAAATATATATTAAATACTCAGTCTAGCAGATTTAAACTCTTAGTGAGGATAGTTACTTTAATAAAACAAACATATGTTCCCATCATACAGCACTGAAATCTTTAAAAAATTTATAATGTCAATATTTATAAAGTATAATAAAAATTATTGAACTAAATATATTTGTTTTGAAACTGTAATGATTGATTAAAAAAAACCATACAATTCATTAAGAGATCATTTAAGTGGTTGCACTCAATACAAAACAAGTTCTAAATAGCATTTTTCTGCAATTATTTATCTCCCCTTTAAAAATACTCCCCAGAAAAAATCAGTTTTATTTCACATTCTATAAATTAATTTGGTTTTGTTTGGATGTAGGAATAAAATAAAATCACACAAATCTTGAACAAAAGTTATACATTCACACTAATCAGATTCACAAATATAATTACTGTGTTACAAATAAAATGAAATTTTTTTTTTTTAAAGCACAAATTTTCAATATAAAAAGGACAATACTCTTCTTATTGCCCCCCCCCCTACAAATATTAACTAATGCAGAGAGAGAGAGTGTAAAGTTGGTTAACCCTCCATTAGGCACATAAATCTCTGTGAGATGCATTGTAAAATTAATTTTGGTGCTGCATCTACATGGTGAACTAGCTCCTCCTTCTTCTATCTGTTTTTTGTCACTCATACTAGGGTTCAGTGCTAAGGTCGCAGTTGATCACTTCACATTTCGGATAGCAGGGAACTTTGAATCTAATAGATGCAGCGCATCCAACAACGAAATTTTTAATGACTTTCTACCATTTGGTTAATTTTTATGTTTTTCTGTTTCAGTTTTATACTAAAATAACTCAGAACAAGAAACTTACAACTTCTTTAAAATTGTTTTACAGCTGCGAGCCGAGATGCATCTGACAGATGCCGCGCAAAGACAGAGAATAACATTCACATGCCCCGTTCATTATGATTTAGGTTTGAAGAAATATCTGATGTACAATGCCTCGTTCAAGATGAAGAACCAAGAGAAACAACACCAAGAACTTTGAAGAGGAAGCACTGTTCCCCTTGTTAAGAGATCAAGAAAAGAATATAAAAAACTTGTTGTGTGAAATGTGAAAAATTCACGTCTCTTGAACATTGTAAGATAATTTGTGAAGATTACAACAAAGAATCTCAAAAGTTTAAATAGGTAGGAATGACAGTTACAAATAACCACTACCTTTGTGATGTATTTTGTGTTTGAATTGCAATTTCTGATATCTTAAATATTTTATTCAAGACATGTGCAACATATATACCTAATGGTATCAAATTTGTGAGAAAATAATTTATTATTAAAGATACTATCAGAATTAAATATTTTATTATTATTTTTTTACTAGATGTAATTAGTTTTGTTCATTGGGATGGTTACCAAAGAAAGTTTCAATTTGTCTATGATTTTTTAATTTTTCAATACATAAATTCCAACTGAAACTTAACTTTTTGGGCCACACATTGTTTTTCTTCCCTTTTTTACTAACACATCATAGCTCCTTTGATTTCTATAGTTTTTTTCCATGACGGCCATTGAATGCTTGGTTGATACAGGTAGATAAGTACTTCTATTACCTATTATTTCAGTAACAATCCATTACAGTAGAACGTCGTTTATCCGAACGTTTATTATCCGGAGCATCAAATATCTGGACCAGTTTTTTTTTGTTGTCAACTACATGCACTGTATATGAATACGGTTTCGAACAGTGCAATGCTCAACAATTGTTTCGTGAGGCCAAAAGTGAAAGGAAAACCTAAGATGAGGGATATTTGGGGAATTTCAGTTGTGTGATTTGGTAAACATCTACGCTGAAATATTAGGTCAGTTTGTTTCCAAGTGAGGGGTGTATACGTGCTTTTTTGTTGAGTTGTGAACTGCTATGGCTTCAAATTCAAATGAGGACAACAACAACAATGAAAGCAGCAATGGTCCATCAAATACTGATGCGTTTTCTGCATTAGAGACAGCAATTGAGTGGTACGAACAACAATCAGAGTGCTGTCATACTCAACTACTGCTGCCCAAGTGAATCAGAGACCTTGCAGTGAAAGAACAGTGTACAATGGTACAGCAAAAATAAGTGATTATTTTCCACAATAAAGGTAAAATTACGACATTTTGCTTTTTCTTCAAGCATGCGATGATTTTCAAAATTCGTATTGTGTCCGGTTTTATTTTACTGCATGGATCGCATTCGGTTACTCGAACCATCACATAACCGAACGGTGCCCGGTCCCAATTGATTTGGATATACGACGTTCTACTGTATTTTGATAAGTAGATAATATGCTATAAATAAAACTAAGGGTTTCAGTTGCAAATAATTGTGTCTTGTGTCAATATTTTAGATATAACATTACATTCTTATGTCAGATCTCACCAATAAAATGATTGAATCATCAAATGTACGAGGGCATTTCAAAAAGTAGAGATACACCTCACGCCAGAGGAAAAGAAAAGTTTTGGCAAGCAAGTTGGCAACACAGGTGTTAACCTTGAACCGTTAGCTTTCTCCTTGCGGTCGCTCGGCATTTCAATGTTGATTCTGGTTGGAGCAGGTCGTGTTAAAAATGGCTGTGCCGATTCAGAATCCCGCCAAATGCGAAGTGCACTCCGTCATACGTTTTCTTCATGCTAAAGGTCAGCGACCAGCGGATATTCACAAAGAAATTGTTTCTGTTTATAGAAACATTAAGAATCGACAAAATGTAACGAAATAGTGTCGTCATTTCTCTGAAGGTAGGACCAATGTTCATGATGAACAAAGAACAGGTTGGCCCTCTGTGATCTCTGATGCCCTTCTTCAGAGAACGGAGGAAGCAATTTGTGCGAATAGATGTCTAAAATTGAAAGAATTGCATCAAATCATACCGGAAGTGTCAATGACAACTCTTTATGAAGTTAGTTAGGGTGAAGTTTCTCAAGTTAGGGTACAGGAAATTGTGTGCGTGCTGGGTTCCAAAAATGTTAACTGAAGAATACAAAAAGAAAAGGATGGGCTTTGCACTCGACTTCCTCACACACTATGCTGAAGCAGGTGATGAGTTCCTTGATCACATTGTGACACGTGACGAGAAGCGGGTTTATCACCATACACCTGAATCCAAAGAACAATCAATGCAATGGCGCCATTCAAATTCACCAAAAGCCAAGAAATGCAAACTTCGATTTCAGCAAAAAAAATCATGGCTTCTGTTTTTTGGGATAGACAAGGCATTCTTCTGTTGGAATTTATGCCTCCCGGAACGACAATTAATGCTGCTGCATATTGCCAGACTTTGAAACGTCTTCGAAGGACAATTCAAAACAAACGCAAGAGAATGCTGGCAAATGGAGTCCGCTTGCTTCATGACAACGCTCGGCCTCACACAGCACTCGTAACCAAAGCACTACTCAAACAATTCAAATGGGAAGTATTGGACCATCCGCCATACAGCTTGGACCTTGCGCCCAGCGACTACCATTTATTCCGTTATCTGAAGTCACATTTTGGTGGAAAATCATTGCACGATGATGAGATCAAAGATGAAGTTGAAATGTGGTTCCAGCAACAGGCGGCAGCCTTCTATGATTGTGGGATGCAAAAGCTTGTGCACCGACTTAACAAATATTTGGATAACGGGGGTGATTATGTCGAAAAATAATAAATAATCCAGTTAATAAGATGTAACTGACGTTTTCTAAATAAATGGTTTTTTTAAGGAATGCGAGCCATTGTATCCTTACTTTTCGAAATGCCCTCGTAAGTATGAGGTTTTGCATCAGAGAGATACTGTGGGCCTATGGATGGAACTTCTTGAAGTGCAACCCAGTTGAGAGTTAAATGTCAAATTTCAATATGATATATCACAGCAAATGCATGTGAAATGATATTAATGAACACTATACCATGATAAAAAGTATACTTTTATTATTCAATATTTTTCTTGGATCACACAACATAATACACTTTGGCAAAAATATGAAAGCCTTAGTATCACTCGCACATGGCACTGACATAAAAAATATGCTCTTGTGTTGAATGTGAGTAACATCGGCATACACAATATCCAAATGCTCACAGTTGTAGAAACAAGTACTACTATTGATCTCACACACTTCATCCTAGTGTGAACAGTAAGAGCAAAAAGATGAAAGGAGAAAAAACAATTTTTTTTTCATTGCCTCAAAAGAGATTTTATCCCTTTTTTTAAGGGATTAACAGCTTCCATGTACCTAGTAAAAAATTGCACAAAAAACTTTTTGTAGTTTAATCTCATCATATTCAATTTATTTTTGTGTCCTACAATGTAAAGTTAAGCATGAGCAAATCGCTCCATAATTTCTGTGAAAAAGACTAAATCATTTTATATAAATATATAATTTGACCTAGCTATCAGAAGTACTAAAAAAATTCTTCAAAAAAAGCATGAAAATAAACAATTTAGCTATTTAACAAGTTTGTTAACTCTTAATTTATATTTTGTTAGTAATGTTAAAATGTTTCAAAATAAAAAACTAAGTCTACAAACATTGAAACATTGAAGAATCAGTTCTGATGCAATGTTCTAAAAGAAAAGTAGAATTATGCGAGATTTTCACATACAATTTTTTATAAACAAAAATGTAAAATTAAATATTTTTAAAACAACAAACAAAATGAAGAAGCAACTCAAGTCTGGTGTTAAGATTTAAAATGTTTGTTCGGTAGAATAATGAAAGTTTCACAGACACAAAGAATATGAATTCAATTACAAAAAGTGATGAAAATTTTCAAAAGTAAACAAATAGTTTTTAAGGAATTTAGTACTGAATGTTCTGTAGAATTTTTTTCATTATAAAACTATTTCTTTTAAGGAGATCAAATAATTATATTAAAACCCAAAATATTGCAAACAAAAATAAATAAACCTTACATGGAGAACAAATAAAAAAAAAACCCTTAATGTAAAAACAGACATGTTGTTTTACATTTATAACAGAAGAGTACATTTACAATATTGCTTAAATGACTAAATTTTGAAATAAATGTTTTCATTAGTTATACACATTCATCTTTTAAATAGGAAATGACATAATACATATAAGAATGTTTGTATACATCTATTAAAACTTTTCTTTTAAGTATTGGAAAAACAACTGAAATAATTCTGATAACCAGAAAACATTGTAATAGACTTCTTACAACAATATAATAAACTTTATAATACATCAAGCCAAAGGAGACTTATACAAAAGAAAGAAGCACAGTTTCAAATATATTCTTTTTTCAATTTCAAAACAAACTTGCTTTTCTGTAACATGTTTACATTTCAATAGTTTCCCTTTTAATTGAAATTTCTTTTTTCAATTAAAAATATAACTGCTCTATCATTTACATAATTCACTTGTGCACCCTGTGTTCACTATTATACAGTAATTCCAAAGTGACAAGAATACACTCAATCAAGAAACTTCTCCAAGAAAACATTCTTTTCAGTACATTAAGCAACATGAAATGATGAACTTCAGCTTTAAATATCAAGAAATTTCTGACTTAGCGCAGATAAGCTTTACACATTAATTATAGTGTACAAAAGTTATTTGTACTCTGAGAGGTTAAGTCACATTTAAATGCAACTGTATTGCATTCTCGACAAGTCCAAGAAGAGAGTTATGTTGATTTCTCTCTTGAGAACATAAATTATTTATTCATAAATAATAAAATAAAGTTCGTTTTACGTTACCACTCAGAACTAGAGATGGCATGATGATTCTTCAACGAACAATACAAAATTATTAAAAACAGTGTAAAACTTAACTTCTAAGATCACAACTTAAAATAGTTCACAGTTTATTTTTTTGTAAACAGTTCTTCAGCTTTCATTCAATAGAATCACAGTGGCAATATTAATGTCATTATTGCAGGATTGGAGGGCTCGAACCACATTCTGGCGCTCAAAACCCATTTCAACAAGAGTTTTTACCTATATAATACAAATGGGGGGAAAAAGCAGTTTTATATTTGAAAAAATATTTGATGTTCTGTAAATTTAATGCCATGAAAACAATAAAGAACAATGTTATTTCAAAATAATACCAATGCAATTTAAATCTATTTTTTGAATTATGATTTCTACTAACATGTAAAAGTCAGAATATAATATTTAAAAGATTTTAAAAAATACATAGTTTTTCCATACAAATTTTGATATATCAACTACGAAGAATGTTTTATTAAAAAAAAAAAAAACTATATATAACAGAAGTATAACATTATAGCAAATAAGCACCCCTCAATCTTCAAAAGAATACCTTTTATGTTACTGCTGGGATGTAATTAAAGTTTTATGACAGCTAACGTAATTCCCACACAACAGAGAACTATATTACTAAATCAAATGGTCTTCCAAATTGATTATTTGTAAACTGCTCTAATAAGTTAAAAAAGCTTAAAAATCCTTGCGTTAACACAGATTTCTAAATATACATTTACTGTAAATTATTTTACCTCTTCTCCAAGCATCATTAGCAGAATAAAATTTTTAAAAATTGAACACTCTTAATCTAGAACAGCGATACTCAACCTGCGGCCCACCAAGACTTTTTAAGTAGTCTGGTCATGGCCCATTGCTCTGAGAAATTCACCTTACTTAAGAACACTGTATTAAAATTTTAGGGGGAAATTCTTTGTCAAGAAATCAAATATATCAACTCTGATTTTTGCTGTTGGCATCGTATGGGTACAAATTGATATTTCTTTTCTTTTTGGAATGGTTACGGTTAGTGATAACAGACAACAGTGGAGTAGTGACAATTTTATGGGTGGAACTAATTTTTAACTATCTTACATACATTGCAAGCAAAAAATATTCAAAGAAAATACATCATTTTAAGACAATTGGTAGACTGACTATTTTGTAGTGATAAGCAAACCTGGATCAGTAATTGTTTTACCTGTCACAAAAGTGCTGTATTTAAAAAAATACCAATTAACAGGAATCATTAAATGACCTTTTCCTGGAATACCTCTTTAAAGAGGTGATAATATCACTGGGGTAACGAAGACATCCTATGAAGTTTGTTATGTTATTGGTAATCATATGAAATCGTTTACTGATGCAGAAATTGTGAAGGAGTGTTTCTTAAATGCTTCTAATTTAGTGTTAGTGACAAAAATAAAAAATAATTTTAAAAAAAGCAAAACAGGAGTTATAATATTTTAATCAATTTTCCACATGTTAAATTTCTAATGTTATCTTCTTCCCCCTCCCTCATCTATCCTCATATTGTGGCCTGCGTGAAATAACTGTCATATGTATGCAGCTCGCATGAAATAGCTGACATGTGTATGCGGCCCAGCAGAAAAAAAGGCCGAGTACCCCTGGTCTAGAAAAATGAATGTTTTAAAGAAAATTTTCTTATTCCACTAACAATAATGATTAGAATATATATGTGTTAATATATATTACTTAATAATATATATTAATTGCCAAAGTTTTTGCATTTTTATTAAATGATGTATTCTTTAAATGTATACTTATAAAACATATTCACACACAAATATGAAAAAAATAGAACAAATTATCAAAAGATCAAACTAAGAAAAGTGTATTATCTGAATTCTTTATTTCTCAAACTCATGAACTTTGTATACCAAAACAGTCATTAATAAAAGTTATATATATATAAATTTTAAAAAAGTGATTTTTGAGAGAGTAAAAAAAATTATAATTCAATGCTTAATGATTTCTTAAATCAGTGATTTCCAAAGTGGTCTATAGAGACCCCCAGGGGTCCATGGCAGTAAAAAAATAATGTGGGAGTCCATGAGGTGTAAATGGGGGTCTCTTTAAACCAGATCATGACTTTAATCTTAAAAAAAAATTTGATCTAGTGGAAACCAGATTTTACCTATTTAACAGATATATTTACTAAGGTTAAATTTGTGGTTATTTGGTGACAGCATAAATTTTACTAAGACAAGGACCATTTCAACATTTCTTTCAAGAATTATGCTAAAGAAGTACAATACTTAACATTGCAAGTTTTCTCAATTTGTCAGGACATTTTGACCTACGTTCAATATTAGATGCCTTTTACTCAGACTTTGAAACTAGGTTTGAGATTGCCTTTTTATAGTAATACCACAGTAGACAATGGATTTATATAGTTACATTGAAAAAAAATGTCATATTACAATAGGAACTGATTAGAATAGGCCTTAACGAAGATTTTAAAATTTAGGAATGTATGTCAGCAATTTTAGCTTTTAAAAGACGTAACTATTATTTGTTGCAAATAATGGAATATCGCAAGAAAATTTTTAATTGCTTTTCCCAGGGAGAAAGTTTCAGTGAGTTTGATGATCTCAAAAACAAAACAAACAAAAAAAGGGGGAGGGGACTGGAAACTTACTAAGGAGATTTAGGGTTAAACCTGACTAGATTGATATATTAAATGTTGAAAATTTGTTATTGAAGCACCAGATTCATTCCTCATTAAAAGCATTTGTTTGCTTTTTAGTTATTTTATATAACAGTTATTTTGTGTATTAATTAAATTCATGTACATGTTTCTTCTGTTTTAAATACTATATTTCACTACAGTTAAAAATTTAATTTTTTCAAAGTTCATTGTAGTACCAGCTGTCAAAAAAACATTTCAGTTGATAAATTTGCAAAAATTCAATAATAGGTAAGCAGGAGTCTACCTGAAACTGAAAAACATGGCAAGGGGTCAATGAGACAAAAAAGTTTGGGAACCTCTGATTTAAATTACTTACTAACCACAATCACTGATGAAAATATGAATAAAAAAATAAACTCAGATAACAAACTCATGTAGGGCATGGATCAAATTTAAATTTGTTTCTCAAAAATAGTTAAATATACATAAAGTGTTTTCAATAATCTTTTGAAATCTTTCTTTTATCTAATTCACAATTTATTAAAATAAGAGTTATTTTGATGCAAAAAATTATGATCTAGATCTTTAATTATTGTAATAGCAATGGATAGTTAATAATTTACATTTACAAAGTCAATTTCTAAAAATAAAGAAATGTTTCAATTTAAAATTAATACAATTTTTGATAAACTAAATAAAGATTAGTTTACGCCTATTTTGTTAGCTATCACATTTTATTCAAATTTCAATTGTTCAACAAACAAAAAATACAATACAATGCTTTTTTTTTCTATTTTTCCCTCCTAGTTAATTTTAAACTGAATTGCAAAAAATAGTTCTTTTGATTTCAATGGTATATAGACTACACATTCCTTTTTATTAAAGAAATATACACATGCGATCAATTCATTATTACTTCACTTTCATCTACTTCTATAGAAAATTTTCAGTGTGCAGAGTTATACTGAAATTCCATCAAAAATGGCAAACATGCAACAAAAATAGTAAATCTAAGATTTAAGACTTTATTAATAAATTAAACTGATAAAAGTATGAAAAACAAACTGAATTGTTTCTCCGAATTCGGATATAAAATTCTGTTTAAAAAGTAACCAAAAAGACAACTACCTGATCTTCTGGAACTGGGCTGGTTGCATCAATGTGATTCTGATTTATTCCATTAGCCATTTCCCCAGAATCTGAAAGAAATTATTTTAAAATATCTAGTGGTTTAAGTAACAATAGCATATGAAAGGAAAATTTGCTGAAACATGCTAATAGCTAAAATCAATTGTCTTCATATGAATTACAAAAGACTAATTAATTTATAAATTATAAAACAATTCATACCCTATTTTTTTGATGATTTTACAAAATAACAAAATTTAAATGCATATAAAATTTTGAAAAGTAAATTTGTATACTTTTTTTAACTGTTTCTTTACATTTGTCTATTATAATATTATGCACAAATATATATATATATTTATATAAAGAAGGGATGTCAAATTTATAAATTTTTGGGTTTTAAATTTTCAATCTTGAGTCAAATTTTTACAAGTAAAAATCATGCCTGTAGCTACAATGGTAGTTTTTATTTTCTTTTGTTCTTTATTATAATTAACATAATGATATATATTTTTTATGTTACATAACTTTTGCACACACCACTAGTATTATTACACACATATTAGGCCATTTTTTTAATCTTTGTAAATTCTAAAGTAAAAATACTTCAATTATGAATTTTCTTGGAAATGCACATGTTTGCCAGCAATTTTCCATTGGGTTTTACTATCATCTGGTTCTAAGAAAGACATATCAATAGTAAAAGTTTAAATTAGATGAATAATTGTTCACACAGATTAATAAAAGTCCCCCCCCCATTTCATATATATATAATTTTTCCCCCCTTTGAACATTAAATTACCAGAGAATATAACAGCACAAATTTGTAAACTTAAACAAAATAAATTTATTTTTCTTATTATTTTAAAACAAAATATTTAATGTTAAATAAAAATAGCCAGTACAGGATTAATGTTAATGTAAAATAGCCAATAATGGGTTAATAGTAGTTATTTTGTTTTTCATTGCTATAGGTAGAGGTAACAGTGCATCGAATCAACACAACTAGTAATATATTCATGGATTAAAATTGAGCAATCAATAAATGCAACAGTTAAAATCATCTCGCCATTTTCCGTTTAATTCAGCTTCCTCTATTCTTTTAACTAAATGAGTTATGACTCTACAGAGGAGGGAGAGGAGCAGAATGAATAGAAAACAGAAATCTACACTCAAGTAAAAAAATTTCTCTTGATTTTTTACAGCTAAATATCATACATGTGAAAATATTTTACACTCAAATTTTAATATGAATTAATACCTTTTCAAAACACAATAGCATTTTAAATTTATACCCAGAATTTGTAGTATAGTTTTAAAAACTATGTAAATTTCAGCTTCTTTCATTCCTTTTTTCAGTCAAATTACAATACATTACCTCCAGCACCATCTGATTCTTGTTGTCTGTTTCTTCTAAGTAGAGATGTTGGACTGAAAGCATTATTCCAAATATTCTGATTATGGAAACTGCCGAACAGACCTCCATCATTGTTTGGTGGGACTAATCTCTCAGCATAACCTTGAGCCATTTGTTGTCGATTGTGAAAACGCTGTTAAAAGAAGAGAGAAAAATAACTATATATAAAGCTAGTCACTTAAGATAAAGGCATGTTTCAAAATGTCAGTACACTGATTCATATATTACACAAATGCTTCTTGAAATAACATATTAAACTGAAGATTACAAATAAAATTCTTATAATTTTTTTACCTTTTCATTTTTAAAAATTTTGTATCAAATAATTGTTAAAAAGTTAACAAATATTTTAAACACATATTTCATGTGCAGCAAGCATTTATCTGTAAATAATTATTAATTACAATATGAATATAATATATCAGGACATTTATTTTAAGCTGTTAATAAAATAGAATTCTTAAATATATTCCTTCCACTGAAAGAATAAAAATAAATTTTATAGATTTAACTGTATAAGTTTACAACAATTGGAAATTATCTTTTCAAAAAATCTAATTTACATAACACTAATCATTCATAAACACAGCAAGGATTTGGGTAACATATCAACATTTAACCAAATGAACACTGCAATATTAAACATAAGTTGCAAACATGTTTGCTACATAAAAAAATACTAACTTACAGGATTCCTTTTTATTTGTCCTTTTTGACTACTTTAAGTCTTTTTCTAATTTCTAAGAGTGCTTTTTTATTTGTTTTGAAAAAGGTCTTTCATTTAAGATTTCTGTTTAGAAGATAGTTTAACAGTTTTTAAAAATTTATAACAACTATTTTTAAAATAATGAATAGTAATTATAATTAAATGTAAATCTTAGTTTACTTCTTAGAGAATAAAATGTTTCTCAACTTGGCTTTTATGCTAAGAAGGCAACATTATGTCCATTGTTCGATTGCACAAATGTTACTTTCATTAACAAGGATTTACAGCAGGGATAAACAACCTAAGGCCCGCAGGCCAAAATTGGCCTGCAAATGTCTGTAAAAAAAATTTAATCTAAAATGGAAAGTTAAATTGTCGAATCGGCCACTAGTCTGCCAAATTTTCAAAAATAGCTAATTTGGCGCATTTTTGCGTGTTGTGTTTTGGAGTAGCAACCGTACAACAACACAATCCGACTTCTCCCTCACTGATACAAAAATCAAAAGGGTAACCAGATTTGGTGAGAAAGCAGTTGGCGGAATAAGTGGCTGATTTGACAATCCAACCAAATAGAATTGACCTTTGTTAATTAAACAGGGAAAAATCGTATACCAAAACAGAAGGACAGCAAATAATGGTTTTACAGTTGTTCATTAACCCCTTCTGAACCAACATCGCACCCGCGCGCCAGCACGAAACACAGCCAGGAGACAAGAGTACCAATCAAAAGTACCTATCAAACTCCCATTTTTCTTCATAGTGAGCATTACCAATAATAACTTTAACTCCTACTCAGCTGCTACGATCACTCTTATAAACAACCACGTGGTTTTGCTAGATGGAGAATGTAGAAATCGCTGTCACAGAACACGGATTTGATATTCTTTTTTGATTTCACATGTTTAATCTAGTATCATTTATTTTTTAAGTCACATAAAATATTTTAGATAATGGGAGGGAAAAAAGGTGACTTTAAAAATCGGAAATTTCAAGATGCATGGACAGATAAATACTGTTTTATCTATCACAATGATACAGTCACATGCTTAATATGTAGCTGCAGGATTGCTCTGGCAAAATAGTATAACGTAAAGTGGCATTATGAAACAAAGCATAAACATTTTGCATCTATGAAAGGGTATGAACGATCGCAAAAAATCGAACCACTGAAAAAAATTTCAGTAGTCAAGCAAATTTTTTTCAAAAATGTACAGTTATAACTTGGATTTATATGTGGAAGTGAGCTTAGGTGTCGCTGAAATTATCGCTAAAGAAGGTCGGCCATTCACCGATGGTGATTTTGTTAAAAAGTGTTTGTTAATTGCATCTGAAAAACTTTGTCCTGAAGTAAAATGGAAATTTGAAAATATCAGCTTAAATAGAATGACTATTCAAAGAAGAATTCAACAATTGAATGAGGACATTGAAAATCAAGTAAAATCAGCCGCTTCAAACTTTTTATATTTTTCTTTAGCTGTTGATAAATCTACAGATCGAACATCAGTTAGCCAATTGCTTGTGTTTGTTCGTGGGATTGATAAAAATTTTTGTGTTACGGAAGAATTTCTTGGAATGTTTCCCATGAAAGGGCAAACAACTGGAAGTGAACTTCTTTCCAGTTTGATACATTTGAGTGCGATGCAGCTTCCTAAAACATGAGCAATTGTGTTAGCATTACCACAGATGGAGCAAATCAATGATTGGCACGAAAATTGGAATGGTTACGCTGCTAAAAGAATGCCTTGCCCATTGTGGTGTAGAACTGTTACAGCTTCATTGCATTATTCATCAAGAGAATTTATGTGGTAAAGAATTAGGATTTTCAACCTTAATGCAGTGTGTATCTGAAGCAATTAACTTTATTCATGGTAATGCCCTCAAACATAGATAATTTAAAGAATTTTTATAAGATTTTGATGATCTGCCTTCTGATATTCTTGATTACCCAGAAGTTAGATGGCTCCCAGTCGAGGGGTTGCCCTTAAGCATTTTATGGAACTATTTGATGAAATTGTTACATTTCTAAGTGACTGTGGTAGAAATACTAGAAGGTTAAAAGAAGCAAGTTTCCAGAATGATTTGGCTTTTCTCACAGACATAACAGGCCATTTGAATGACTTAAACACACAGCTGCAAGGAAAGAATCAATTCATTTTTCAATTGATAAATAACGTAAATGCATTTAAACAAAAATTATGTTTATTTCAAAACCAGCTGAAAACTAAAAATTTTGTTCACTTTCCTTACTACCAAAAACTGCATGAAAAATTTCCACACATGAAGATGCAGTATGAGGAACAAATTCAAATCTTGCGCAATGCATTTGATAATCGGTTTTTAGATTTTAAAAAGTGCCAAACAAAAATTGATGTCTTTTCTTCTATATTTTCTGCTGATATAAATCTAGTGGATGAGAGTATGCAGTTAGCCTTAATTGATTTACAGAATTCTGATGATCAAAAATCAATTAAAAGAAAAATCGATATTAGAATATTATAAAAACTTTCCCGAGGATTTTTCATGCTTAAAGCAAAATGCAGCTGCATGTGCCACTTTCTTTGGCAGCACTTACATTTGTGAGCAAACATTCTCCCTAATGAATTTAAACAAATCAAAATAAGAAATAGAATAGCAGATGAGAACCTTTCTTCTGTTCTACGTATTGCCACAACAAGTCTTAGGCCCAATCTAAAATCAATAATTTCAAATATTCAGTCTCAGCCATCTCATTACATTTTACAAATTTTTAGTACTCATTTCTTTTTCAAAATTTAAATTGTGTTCTCTGTATAATTAACAAAACTTTTCCTCTGTTGTATACTTTCAAGTTTGTTACCTTTTTAGCAGGAATATTTTTTTTTGAGCTTAAGTATTTTAATCATTCCGAAAGTGTTTGTGTTTCATCCATTTATCAACTGTATAATGTGTTGTGTTTCATCCATTTATCAACTGTATAATGTGTACATGAGTAAAATAAGTAAAGTAATAATTGTGATAAATGCGTATTATCATAAAACAGTGTTTTCACGTTTATAACATATTTGCCATCGCGTAATACTTTGGTCCTCGATATGATCCTATTAAATTTTTTGGCCCCTCGGCCTAAAAAGGTTGTGCACCTCTGATTTACAGTAATCAATTATTACAATAAATAACTAGTTGTAAATTTTTTATTGCCAAAGTAAGGATAAGATTCTTTACATAATGACAATCTGTACATTTCGATGACAGAAAAGTCTCCTGATTTAAGCATTAAACAAAAAAATGTTTTTATTCTACAAATGAAATTATTTACTTTTATCATTTAACTTTCAAGTCTCGTAAAAATATTCATTAATTTTTTTCCCCTTCATAACTTCAAGGTTATTTAACCAATAACCTTGATATGATAAATTTTTCAAAAACAAAAAATTCTCAATTATGCCTTTTGATAAGACAAAAAATACTTATTAAATTAATATTAAAACATCTTTATATTAAGGACTTATTTGTTTAAGCTCATACAGAATATAAAGTTTTTTTTATGAAAATATAATTATTCACATTTGAATAATTTTACAAAATTAGACAAATTATTCATACAAAAAATACCACAGAAAATTCAAAATGAAATACTCCTTTCTAAAACTGTTATTTAAGCATATAATTATTCATTCTGTATTTAGATAAATGTAACGCAGATATACATAAATCACTATCAAAAGAGAATTTTCTAAATATTAAAAGACTGAAGTCTAATAAGGCAATTATTTCAGAAAGTATTCATTTCTACACTAGAAAAAGCATTTTCAATGCATAATAACTTTGCATGCAGCTATATAAATGCTATCAAATGGAAGTTTACAAAAGTAAATGCAGAATTAATAATCAGTAATCCACCATTCTTTGAGTGAGCTTCCACTGTCACAAACGGTTTGAAAAAAAAAAGTGTTTTTTTCATGAGTTTATTTGCAAAAAAACTACAATCACATATACTGAAGAATCTCAAATGTATATTAAGATATATTGCAATACAGAATAAAATAATTAATTACAAGTTGAGTTTGTAATAGTTTGTTAATAAAACTAGCCACTAATTTTGATGCTTTCAATAAAATGTATGAGCATTATAAAGTTGTCTTTTTCAGCAGTTAAATGCATTTGTTCAACAATCTTAAAATTTCCAAATCATGGATACACGTAACAAAATATGTTAATCACAAAATAATGTTTCAAAAGATTTAAATTTAACTTCCACATCAATTACTTTCTACATGCCTCTTTTATACATAATATCCTACTCTTAATAAAATTTCCAATTTAAAAAAAATTATACTGTTAGGAGATAGAACACAGCTAAAATATTTTAAAATGCATTCAGTCAGTGGTGTAAATGAGAATATTAAGCCTCCCATGATGGGAGGGAGTATGTTTCGCCACTGCATTCAACTCAATAATTTATTTTAAAAACCAAACAAATGAGAGAATTTACTCTTAACTCATGAACAATGATTAAAAAAATAACTCACTCCAGCATTTCCTCTATCTCTGGCATCTCTTGCCCTGGAAAGCAGCAATTGCTGCTCCATCATTTCCAGTTGTTGGTGTCTTTGAATCTCCAAAGTAGCACCCATAGGCACAGCATTTTCAGCTGGAGGAGAAGAGTCCAATATCCAGCCAAGGCAAGTTCCAAAGCACTTAGCAATGATTTTTGGAACCTTAACAATATCTACAACATGCAAAAAGTTCCACCGGCAAATAACTCCCGCAAGCTAAAGGAAATAAAAATAACTATTAGTGAGCGTTATAATTAAAATTCATAAAAAATTAAAAGTTTTTATTAATTATAAAAGGAATTTGTTCAGTGAAAAATCTCACTACAATGCACAGCTGTACATAACACTTACTAGTATGAAATTTTATTTTAGTGGGCAACAAAAAGTAACAGATTCTAAAACAGATTTAATAATATGTACATTGCTTTCTTTTTAGCAGAGAATTATTTACAATAGATCAGAAATTTTAAAAAAAAAAAAAATATTAGTTGAATTCAACAACTATTTAAATTGAGCATGGGTCTACTTTATAATACCTATAAAAATTTCAACGTAAAACTTATTAATTTTCCAAACTATATCTTATTTGAATTTATTAATATTAGTAATTTTTTAGCAACTAGTAAACAAGTAGAAATCAGTTCACAAAGAAAATACTTTAAGAATGTTTGAATTCATACAATGCAGAAAAATAAATAAAATATTTACAGCTTAATGTCTCAATTATAATAATTTTAAATAGGAAAAGGAATAAGACCACAAATTTGGTGTTATTTCACATAAAACATAGAAAGTGAACATTGCATTATCATTATTTGTTTAGCTAACTTACTATTCATACATGATACAATCTAATATTTAATCTATTTTGATATTTGTATATATTTGGTATTAAATATCAAAACCAATAATATTATAAAAATATGTAAATAATTTTTTTCTAAATTTATCTTTGTTGTGTGTAATTCTTAGCTGTAATTTAACTCATTAGATTATTTTTTAAAAAATTCTAAAATTATGCATATTTTTCATCATTATTTCCAAAAATTTATTTCAGAAAAATGTTAAGTGGAATATTTCTATTTCATAATAAACAGAGTGGTCAAACATGAAATGAGAAATAAAAAAAAAAGTTTAAACATGGAGTAAAAAAAAAATGTAATTTTTTAAAGGAAAATTATGATTGAATTAAATATTTTTAAATACAATAATTGAAAATGCTATACAAAATTTTCAAATACCTAAAACAAAAATAATTAATACAAGTCTGAAATTTTTGAATTTCTCACCTCATAACATATTGAATCACAAATAACTCAATGATAAAAAATAATTAGATCAACTAAATGTATAAATTTCATGATATTTTAAAACAAACACGATTAACTGCTTAACTAACACCCACATACGGATATGGCTCACTCAGTTGTTGTGTTAATTGCCATCAGAATATATATACGCCTTCCAAAGCACAAACCTTTTTGCCTTGCACTGCTATTTGTAAAACTATTATGAAGACTTTGAAATGCAATATGACCTCGATGGTGTTTGTAAAGGAATTACTTCAGAGACGGTTTTACTTATTTATGCCTTTTCTTTTCCTCCAATACACCAAATAAGTGTGTGCGCCAGTGTGAAAAACAATCGCCCTGATGAGCATGTCGTGCAGCTTTTTTCTCGACAGTTAAAGGGTTAAAAATATATTCTTGAAATTAAAAAATACATCACAGATATAAATAATGAAAAGTAATTTGTGAAAAAATTTAAGATTGCAATAAATTTAAAATTTTGAATTATAACACTTAAATTTAAATAAATTTCATCAAAAATACTTACTAATGAACAAATACCAGAAATCATGGATTCTTTATTACTGCTTATTATCTGAGGAGAAATAACACAAAAACTTAAGAAATCAAACAAATATGAAAAATATATTTAAAAAAATCCTAGTTTTAAAGCGATTATGTGTAATTCTATCAAAAATGGTTACATTTTCCTTTTCCATAAAATGTATCTATAATTATGTTCTGATTAATTAATAACGTAAAATAATTAATGAAAAAGGATAAGCATGCAAATGCATAAAAATTTCATGATTATAAGTTAACTATTTAAATATTTCATACATGAGATTATACATATCTCAGTCACTTTTAACTTAAAATAGAAAAGAAAGGAAGGAAAAAAAAACATTAAAAGCACAATGCACAGTTGAATATTACATTAATAGAAAACATTAACAAAGAAATTTCAAACATAGTACAAATGGACAAAAATTTCTTAAATAAAGGTTTTAAAAAAATATTCTTTTCAGAGGTTAAAAACAAGAAACTTACTAATGATTTGTTGCATATTCATCAATAAAAACACTTGGGGGGGGACTTGTAAATTTTTCATAAAAAATAACAATTGTAAATGTTTTAAAACTGTAGGAAATCAACAGATTTTAATATCACTTGAAAGAAAAATATAAAAAAGGTAATTTTTCACAATAGCAAATACAACAGATTTATAAACTAAGCTACAGTCAAAACAAAGAGCATTACAACACACACACAATTATAATAACTCTGTACTATTACCTGAAGACCAACTAAATAGGTAAGTGTTTTCCCAGTTACAGGTACACCTAAGATATATGTCTGCGCAACTCTTGGAATGTCCATAAAATAATTAGCAAATAAAGGGAAAATGAATCCATACCTGTGAAAATATTTAAAAAAACAAAACATTTATATATATATATAAGATAATATGAATGAAATGAAATTTCATAAAGCTTTTATATTTTGAATTACACATATTAACATTCATACAAATAGCATTAATATCAATGGCAATAAAGATTCAGAAAAAAAAAAAAAAAAAAAAAAAAAAAAATAAAATTCAGAACAACTACATTTTGAAAAATCTATCAATGGCACACTTTAAACAGCAGTGAAAAAAGAATGGAAAATTATACAAAATATTTAAAATTATGCTACGTAGTTTTACAATTTATTGTTTAAGTGAATGAAATAATATTTTTATTAATCACATAAAATATTTTATCCGATAAAAAATCAATATTTAATTCTTTAAAGAATTCATAAATAATCTGTTGCTTAATAATTTTGTAAAAGAAAACATCAGTATATACAATAACTAGAAATATATAAATGCAACAATTAAATATTGCACTTAAAGCTTATAAAAATCTTTATTACTGTTTTGCATTTTACATCTAATTTGTTTTTAAATAGTGATTATAAAAACATGTACATACAAATTTAAAGATGATTTTAGTACCTTCAATAGATTATTCTCTCTCTCTCCCCTCTGGTTTTCATAATATAAAATTTACTACAGATTTCATTAAATTATATATAATTTAGAGATTAAAATGATATAGTGAAACTACCTTTAAATTAGTTTTATTTCATTTTAAATAATATTTTTAAAAATTAAGAAAACTCAATCAACAGGTAGTACAATATATAAATTTTTAATATTGTAGATAACATTAATTAAATTTTACATATCTTTTCCTATATATAACTCACACAAAATGTATATTTTTAATTGTCACTTTGCAATTCAATTTTACGAAATATTCTTTCATCTTTTAACAATAAAATTGCACTAAGAACCTCTAAGAATATTGGAATTAACTGTAAAATATAAATAAAAGGCTACAATTACTTACGGTCCCGTGGGAAGAAATGTGATGTGCACATCCAGGTGCTTCAGTAAATATACAAAAGATAGTTCAAGAATGGTAGAAACAGTACATGCAGCCAATAAATATGACTGAAAAATTCAAAACAAATTTAACGTGAAACTTCACATCCACAACAATGTTTTAGAACTAAATAATGCATACAATCTGAATAAATCAAATAAACTTAAAAAGTGTAAATAAAGCTTAAAAGACTATTAGCTTTCTTTTAAAAGGTAAATCTTTATATAAATAAAATAAAAGTATGATAAATTCTGAATGAAATTATAATACAAAGGTGGGGAACATGTGGCCTCTGTGACTTTCTTTTGAGGCTTTCTTGAAAGCCAACACTTATGATAATTAATATTTAATTATATAGGTTACAACAATTTGCAAATCAATGGAATTAAATAAAGAATTACATGAATGTATATATGTTTCAAAGAGACTAATTGTGGGAATAGCCAATTGTAAATTTGAAATGTTAGAACACCATTTGTGCAACACGGTAACACTACCAGACATGTTATATGATCTCTACAAAAAAACTATTCTCTTACTATTATTGTTGTAACTGACTGCATGTATATTAAAATGCATTATTTTTTCTACATGAATGGCATTTGAATATTAATGAAGCGTTTTATTATAAGTTTCTGTTGATTGAGATACAATAGTTATGTACCAAAAAAGATGTTTGTGACTTGTTGGGCCTCAAACATTCACAATCATCATAATAAGTTTTAACCCTTATATGAATACAAAAATATTTCATATTGTAATTTTTTATGTCAAATAATAAATAAATAAGGATATAACTTTTTTGTAATATTTCTATGAAATACACAAAGAGTTAAAACTATACTAACACTATAATAATTTCATAAAAGTCACATTGATAGGAACATCAACCTATGTGCGGCCTCCTGGATTACTACTTAATTTACATGTGACCTCTAAGGGTAAAAAGGTTCCCCACTCTGTTATAATATATACGATTATCAAAAATGAGTTTTCCAACAAATTTAACAATTACAATAAATAAATCCTAATAAATTAGAAATTTATTTTTATTTACATTTTGAAAGTCTGATTTTTATTAACTGTTTCTAAGGATAAAACAAGTTTAAAAATACTAGTTGCTAAGACACCTAATTTTGCAATGCCTAAACAAAAAATGTTCCCATATTATTTTTCTCCTTCAATTTTTTTTTTTTTTTTTGGATAACAGAATTATTTAAAGCTCATTATGAAATTTTTTTGATTTTTAAAAGTACCGATTATAAAACTATTAAAAAATATTGATTATAAAATTTGATTGGCAAAAAAGGTAAATAATAACAAAATTATCTAAAGTGTCATCACCTTAAAGATCAAAAGAGTTTTATATTACAACTGAATTTTAAATCTAATACTACTGCAGAAGTATGCAAATAAAAAATTACTCACAGCAAATTTATGTGAACCATATCTCCTTTCAAATATTCTAAAATAATATATCAATAAGCAACCACACACAAGATCTTTGGTTTCTAAGAATGTTAACTTGGATGTAATAACTCTCCATATCTGAAACATTAAAATATAAGTTAACAAATAATTTAACACACACATACATATTAAAGTTTTGGATTTAAAAGCATGAGACGCTTTTTCTAAAAAGAAAAGGGCTGAAGAAAAAGATGGGAATTTTTAAAAGTCAAATAAAAATTGAAGCTTAAAATAATTTTCTCTTAGCATTTTGTTTTTCATTATATGATATAGTAAAATAGCAAAAGCTATCTTCAAATATAAAACTACACAATCAGTTAAAACATATTTAAGAGACACTAAAGAAAATAAAGTGATTGAATTAATTAAGATAATTCAATTAATTTCAAGTATATCTAAAAATGAATAATATAAGTGATAAGTAAATAAGTGAAATAGTTAAAATAGGAATAATTGAATAAAAAACAAATTACCAAAAGAATTTTAATTAATGTACACAGAACATGAATTGTTACCAAGCACATATAAAGGGCACTAAATTAAATTGCACCAAGCACATTAAATTAAAGAATGTATCCATTAGTTCACAAATTCATAAAATACCTGCATTAAGTCCACACACACACCACTGTTATTACAATTAACAATAATTAAACTATTCCAAAATTAAACTTTCATATCAAAAATGAAAAATAAATTGGATTTAGATTTTTCAAAACAACATACAAAAATAATGAAATAGTTGCAATTTAAAGGCAGAATACCTGAATGTCCAGCAACTGTACACTGAATATTAAAATAAGCAATTGGTGAAAAATCCTTTGGCTGCAATACAGGCTAGCAAAGCTTTTAATCTCCCCCATTCCACAATTGATTTTTTCAGTCATTACCAATTGGTAACCTTGATGGCGAAAGAAGTTGAATATTCAGATATTTGCAAGCTGAACACAACCTGGTTTTTTTCAGGCAGGATCTGGCCATGAAATAAAATGTGGCAAAGAATAACATTCCAAAGGCTGTTATCAATACATAGCTTTGCTGTAAATTTATACAGACTACTCCAGAGGATGTGGCATAGTAAACGACAGCATTCTGTTTTAGAAATAAAGGTTGACTCCTGCCCATTGTACAGAAATATCAATCACAGCAATTTAGGATTGTTGCATAGTCAGCCATTATTTTCTTATTGTTAGTAATTTATTTCATCCTTATAAGAATGACATTCAACAAAGTAAAATGTAGAGTAAAGTTGAGAAGAAAAGTATTGGATGCATTCTATACTAAAAGGGACTGAAAACAAAGATACTCCAAGTCGTGTCATCTGTTTAATATAGCATTAGAGAAGGCAATTAGAGACTGGTATACAAACTCAGAAAACAACTTTTATTAAATACATACAACTGCTAGCATTTGCAGACAATATTGATATCATGGGAAGAACTAAGGTAGCTATAGCAGAGACTTTCAGTGAACTTGAAACAGCAGCAAAAAACATAGGATTGTTGGTCAAAACTAAAAAGAAAAAACTAAATTCATGGCAATAACAAACAGAACCTCAAATCTACTACTGTTGAAAATTAATGAATATGAATTTGAACAAGTGACTCAATTTAAAAACTTTGACACAATTGTAAATAATAGTAATGACATAAAAATTGAAAATAAAATCAAGATGGCTAACAAATGTTATCATGGATTGCAAAACCAGTTTAAATCTAAATACATTCTAATGGAGCTGTGGATTGGTATTTTTACCTTTGCAGACCTAGTACGTTCCCCAGGAGCTGGTATCACTATAAATCTAAATACATAAGTAGCAAAACAAAAATACAGTTATACAAGACTGTAGTAAGACCAATTGTTTTATACTGCAGCAAATGCTGGACAATTAACAAAGAAGACAAAGAGAAAATGATGACTTTCAAGAGAAAAATTTAACGAAAGATTTTTGGTGCAGTTAAGAAAAAATGGAATCTGGAGAATATGATACAACTTTGAACTTCAATCAAAATACAGAGAATCCAACATAGTCAAAGTGATCATGGCTTCCCAAATAAGGTGGCTGGGACATGTATTTTGATATAGTGATGGAAATCCTGTAAAGAAAATAACTTTCCAAACTCCAGAGGGAAAAAGGAAAAGAGTAAGAGCAAGAATACTGCGGATGGATAAAGTAGAAAAGTGGTTGAAGGACTTGGGAGTCAAATGATGGAAGAACATAGCATCAAATAGATCAAGTTGGTCTACTTTGACTAAGACTGCTTTATTTCATATTCCTGATTGTTGAAATTTCAGAGCTTTATTAAAAAGTAGAGGGAAAAAACAGTTTTCAAACTCTGTGCACAAACTTTCATAAGAATATCTTTTAATACAGCTAGTTTCCTATTGAAATACATATCACTAGAAATAGTTTGAGTGTATTAATATCTAAAGAAAAAAGGATACAATGGACAAAATTTGATACTTTACCTCATATTTTTTAAATATGCTGGGTACATTATACAGAACATACTGTTTGATGTGAGCAAGAAGAGGCACATTTAAGGCGCATGATGTTAAAAACATACAGCCAAGGATACCCTTAGACACAGGAGCTTTATCTATAAAAATAAATTTCAAGTTGTTACTTTTTATAAAAACATTTTTGCTTAAAAATGTGATGTAGATTGCATAGAAAAATTAAATTTTGACTAAAATATACAAAATTAAAACAATGAGAGAGAAAGAGGAAGAAAAGAACTAGATATTACAATTAATGTAATACTGAAGATAACAATAAATGAGAAATCTCGAATTTTAATTCACACACAAAAAGCATCTTAGTTAATATTATGTTCTTTCAATTTTCATAAACAAGGACTTAAAAAACAAAAATCGTCAATATTTCAAACAATATATACTTTTCTTCAGCCTCAGAGATCATAACTAGAATGAATTTTTTGCAATATCATCAAGTAAAAATAAACTTACTTTATTTAAACCATTAATTATTTTTTTTTCTTGCTTCAAACAATATTCCAACATACATAAAATTTAAATTTAATAGCCATGCAGTTTTATTCCTATAACTTCCAAATATCCCCCTCTTAGCTATATGAAATAAAATATTACATAAATTAGTAAAGATATTCAATTTTTAATATGCTTGTCAATAATTCACCGTAAACAATTTTTTAATACAAAAACTCAAAATGACAAAAAATCCTCATCTATAAATATCTGCAAATCAATAAATACGATACCAATAGACAAATGAAATGGTTTTCTGTTTATGCAAAATTATTCATAATTAGCAATTATTCACAGCTAATAATTGTTTAGAATTGAGTTTAAATCCTTGTTATAAAAACATAAATAGGATGACCTCAAAAAAAATGTATATATACCATAAAATCCGGCATATAACAATTATTTTATGTATTATAAAATAAGAATGAATGTTAAGGGTACATGTTATACATATAGAATAAAAATGATAGCTTTAAAAATAAAAAAAAAAGATGAGCATAGAAAAAATTAGACTTCTACATAGATCAAAATACTGTTTATTCAACAGAAATGATATTCCTCATGAACTTAATGGGCTATCGTTCAAGAGGTATACTATTTTTTTCTAAAGCTTGAAATAATACCATAAATAAATTATTTCAAAACATAAAAGCAAAAGTATGTATACATTTCAGGTTTCTTCATAAAAAAGGAGGGCATGTTACACAGTGAATATACATAAAAACTGCAACTTGAAAGCATACTAGGTGCATGTTATTCTTGATGGGATTTTACGGTATGCCAATATACATTTGTGGCCAAAATTGTGGACACTTTTTAAAATTGTTACGTTTTTTAAGTTTGTATGCTTATAGAAAATGTTACATTGCACAAAATGCAGAGTCTTTTATATCATTTTAAAGGGAATTTAATACTGAATTCTATGCAAAAAAAACAAAATTCAAATTTTGCCAAGACAAAAGAACTATGCCCTAATAACTATTGACATACATTATATACTGATAATACCAGTGAGTTATCAATACTTAGTGGAGTAGCCTTTATTTATTATTACAGCTGAAAATAGTTTTAAGGTCTTCCTTCATTATTACATGATGCCAGGAAACAATTATATCCTCAATTAGTTCCTGTTTATTTCATGGGTACCTCATTCGGACAAGAGTGTTCAAACGGTGCCACAAGTTTTCGATAAAATTGAGGTCGGGACTGTTTCCTGGCCAGGGCAACAACTTAATGATCTTAGAATTATACCAGTCTTTCGATTATACTGTGAGGCAATTAGCTGAATCTTGCTGAAAAATAAATGAAGCATTGTTAGTAAATAGATCCCTGATGAAAGGTAGAAGTTTGGGTTCTAGAATGGTGTCAATGTATTTTCTGACATTCAGTGTCTCATTGATGATATGAAGGTGACTGATCCCATCTGCTGGTATGCATGACCAAATCATAAAACTATATGGGTACTTTACAGTTGCTTGGATGCAGTACTTCTCCTATATTATATATGTCTTACATATTTTCGACCATCACTACCGAATAATGATACCTTAGTTTCATCCCTCTATATAACTTATGACCACTAATCATTTGACCAATTAATGTGTTCCTTTGACCACTGTAGTCTTTTTTAGTGCTGCTGTAAATTGAGATAAGGCTTTTTCGTGGAATTCTACCTTTTAGTCTAACTCTGCTAATTTTCTCTTTGATTGTTTTTGAATTGACAGAAACACGAGCATCATTCGAATAATTTCTGACGGCCGTTGATGACATTATTTTAACTTGGAGACATAGTATTTTTGTTCATCAACAGATGAGGTGCGCCTTTTCCTGTTTCTTTTAAAATTTAATTTGTCTCCTGAAATTTTAAACAAAACTTTCAGTCTCCTGATGTAGTCACTAAACTTGCACTTTTAACATAGGAAAGACCACTTTCTCATCACATCTCTTTCCAAGTGTCCAATCTACTCTTGTATTTGATGTCATTGCTTCTTGACTAAAGATCATTGTTGTCCTGACCAGGACATCAATGATCTCATTGAAAACTTGTGGCACTGTATGAACACTCTTGTCAGAATGAGGCACCCAAGAAATAAAAAGGAACTAATTGAGGATATAATTATATCCTGGCATCACGTAATAATGAACAAAGAGCTTAAAACTATTTTCAGCTCAATGAAACATCAATGAGGAGCTGTATTAAAAAATTAAGGCTACCCCACTAAGCACTGATAGCTCACTGGTATCATCAGTATTCTAATGTAGGGGAGACCTGTGTACCTAGGGCCACTCCACTTTATTTTAATAATATTTAATTCTAAGTTTCATTACTCAATTGGGTGAGTGGCAACACCAATTCCTACTTAGGCATTCATTTTGAAATTTTGTAAAAGAAAGCTGTGTCAAGTTATAAATGAAAAACATTTTTACATGGCCTGAAGTAAAATTCTGCTGCTCATCTCTTTTTATTGTTGTACCAAGGTAAGTCAAATATTTTTCTTTGAATTTAGTACATTTTATTTGTAACATTAAGTACTAAATGAGATTTTTAAAAAGTCCCCTCTTCATGTGGGTTTTTCTGCAGAAGAATTTTGTATGAAATTACCTAATCTTGTACCTAGGGCCACATAGTTGCCTTGTACCTAGGGCCATGACCCTAGGTACAATTGCAATTAAATTTCTTTGCGTTATTATTTTATTGAGAAAGTTTTCATAATAAAAGGAGGAAAATGGTCTTCATTATCTGAACCATTTTGATTTAGTCAAGTTTATTATTACTAGATGTTATTTAAATGAGAGTTTATATTTTGTTCTGAAACTTTCAATATTCTTGATTTATAAAAAATATCCTTGCTACCATTATCATTATTATTCAGGATTATTTTGTTTATACAACATAAGAATTCCTTTAATAAAGAAACAATTTTTATAGTTATAAAAGCAAAAGTATAATTCTAAATAAGGTTTTTATGATATTTTAATTAAATTTATAACCTGTATCCCACTGTTATACTGCAAATTTTTACCTCATCAGTTTTCCTTTTTATGAGAAATTATAAATTCATAACTTTTTTAGATGCCTAGAAATTTTGATGGAATAAAAAGGTCAAAATCTAATGCAGATAATATAACTGTGGCTGCAGAATCAGTTTTGAAGGATGGAGTTCCAGTTCGGACTGTAGTACAACAGTTTGGAGTAAGCAAAACTACACTGCAAAGACATATTGCTTTTTGCAGGAAGACTAATAATTCTGAAAATATGGAATTAAATTGTGCATATTATAACCGATGTGCTGTTTGGATGGTGTTCTCTAAAGATGAAGAGAGTGATCTTGTTCAATACCTTATTGTTGCATGCAATATGCATTTTGGGTTGTCAAAACAACAAGTTAAAAAGCTTGCTTTTGAATAGGCAAAAGCTAATGGAAAAAAATATCCCAAGTCTTGGGATGCACATGATGAAGCTGGTGTGATCAATGTTATTTTAATTTTCTAAAAATAAATAAGGTTCTTTCACTAAGAAAGCCCCAAGCCACAAGTTTGGCAAGAGCTACCAGCTTTAATAAAACAAATGTTGATACTTTTTTGCAAAGTATCAGGAAGTATTATCAAAATACCAGTTTTTGCCTGAATGCATTTATAATATGGATGAAACAGGCATTGCAATAGTACACACACTGGCCATGGTTATAGCCCCAAAAGGCAAGAAACAGGTTGGCAGCATGACTTCAGGTAAACGAGGAACTAATATCACTATCATCTGTAGTATAAATGCTATAGGAAATTTTGTCCCCCCCCCATGATGCTTTTCCCAAGGGTGAACTTTAAAAACGACATGCTGAAAGGAGCACCTCCAGGAACTGTGGGAACAGCACACATTAGTAGATGGTCAAATGCCAAAATATTTGTTGAATTTTTAAAACACTTTATTTCTCACATTAAATATTCAGTTAATCAGCAAATATTATTACTCTTGGACAACCACGAAAGCCATGTCAGTATTGAAGCCATCACTTTGGCTAAAGAACACGGCATAGTTATGCTTACTTTTCCTCCACATACCAGCCATAAGCTTCAGCTATTGGATAGAGGTGTGTTTGGTCACTTTAAAAAATACTACAGCTCTGCATGAAGTAATTGGATGCTAACAAATCCGGAAAAAACAATCACCATATATGAAATTGTGGGGAATGTTGGCAAATCCTATCCTTTGGCCTTTACTCCTGTAAATATTCTGGCTGGCTTTCATGTGTCTGGCATATGGCCATTGAATTCAAATGTATTCAATGATGATGAATATTTGAGTTCAAGTGTGACAGACAGACCAGATCAACCAATAAATTGTCAAAATAACAACTTTCCCAACGTAGAAAGTGAGTCAAACATGATGGAACTAGATGTTTATGTATGAAACACAGATACATGTTCTGAAGAATTTTGTGGGCCTCCTACATCTAACTCCATTTCATGTGTAACACCAGAACAGATACAACCTTTTTCCAAAGGCAAAATCTCGAAGTAAAACCAACAGAGGTGGCCGAAAACAAGGGAGAAGTAGAATCCTGACTGACACTCCTGAAAAGAAAAAATCGAAAAACAACATGCAATTAAAATAGCAAAAAAAAAGAAAAGAAAACTTGTGAAAAAATCCGAGTTTGAAATTGAGGCAACATCATCCGAAGAATTATCAAATATTGAAGATTCTGATTCCACTGATGATGTAAAGAATACTATTGAAAAGGGGGATTTTTGTTTAACAAGAATACAAAGCAAAAAAACTGAACATTTTTATGTGGCAGAAATAGAAGATGTTAAAGAAGAGCACTATACTGTTAAATTTTTGAAGAATATTGCTCGTTCAAATAAGTTTCTTTATGATAAAGAAGAAACTTATGAAATTGACATCAGAAATATGGCAAATATTTAAATTTTGTTTCTTTTATTTCTTTAAAATGATATAAAAGACTTTGCATTTTGTGCAACAAGACATTTCCTATAAGCATACAAACTTAAAAAACCTAACAATTTTTTAAAATGTCCCCAATTTTAGTCACCACTGTGTGTAGAGAAAAAATATGACAGCATGATTTAATCTACAATTCAATATATAATTCATCAAATAATAATTGCACAACTAAAGTTGTTCAATGTTGATACACAATCTGTTACAAAAGGCAACATACACTTCAAAAAGTTTTGGAAAAGTTGGTCTATTGTCTTAACTATTATAAGAAATTGCAAAACAGGGTGTACTTTTAATAAAACTCATACTAGATGGCTGTGGCTTTTAAATGATAGAAATGCCCAAACAGTACAGAGGAAAGTGCAGATAGGTCTGAAATTATCGAATCCTCAATTCCCAGAATATGTTGTTAAAACAATCAGTAAGTGTAAATGAGAAAACAATTTGATGAATCCTTCAACCTGAAGTATTTCATGGTAGAGCTGAGTGAAGAAAACCATCAAAGGATAAGGCTGAATTGAGGAATATATCGATAGAATTTCGATTTTTTGGAAAAACTATCCTTTTTTATCAACAAAATTAAATATAATGCTTTTGGAAGTGGAGGACATGATAAAATCTGGCAATGAAGGAATGAAGAATTGAAAATAATAAACAAATTTCCTGCAAGAAAAGGAGGTGAATCAAAGGGATAAAGGTGAAATATTTTCAAGAATTCAATTAATGGCCTGAAATATGTTTTTTACACAAAGATTTATCATTTTTGTTAACAAAAAGCGATGGTTGCATATGTCCACAATAGACACTGCAAATTTGGAAGGGATGAGTGTAACTCAACCTTGCGGTAGCATCAGCAGTCAGAAGTATGTGGAAACAAAAGTCATTTGAAAAAGCAGAAGAAAAAGATACAAAACATCTGCACTTCCTTTTAAAAGGCTTTCTTGAAACTTAAATTTGCTAAATAATATGGCAAAATTTTAACAAAAAAATAACCAATGTAAAAGCTGAAATATGATACATGTGAGCTCAGGAATAAGGTAATAGGAATAAATTTTATATTTCACCAGCAATTCCTATTTTTAGAAATTTGAAGCATTTAACAAAAGTGAAAAAGACAATTTTGTCAATTTTCATCAGTCATACAATCTAGAATAAGAAAACAACATAAATTTGAATGGTTAAGTTAAGTGAAGGTCTCCACAATTCTTGTTGAAGATGTACAATTACAATGATTGTTACATGAGAAAAGCAAAAAAGTAGCAGTAAAATGACACTGAACATAAAAACATATATAAAATAAAGAGTTCCAGAATGAATGGTAGGATGTTGCAGGAGTGCCTGTTTCCCACAGGGAAACTTAACCTCCAATCACTTGGGTGAATGAGTGACTTTAGTTGGCTTATTTTTACAATCTTAGCCCAGTACTGTGTAGGTATTTTAAGTTTAAAAATTTAGAACTTAAAAAGAGATTAAAAGAAGAATAGTGTGTGAAGATAAAATAATTTTACTTGAGTGTGTGTAAAAAATACTACTGAGTGTTAATTAATAATTAATGTAACTAGAGTGATGATTAATGAAGTGTGTAAGTGTTGTAATGAGTGGAGAAAAACTGTGTAAGTTACAAACTGGAACGGCGAGCCGAAGCGGTCCATAACTGACTTTGTATCAGTGGGGAGAGGAAGAAATGGCTAGCATGGGTTCCCGCGCGTGCGGTTTCTCCCTTCGGTCTGAGGGTTGCCCAGGAAGGGTGCCTTTTTATCTGGATTAGCTTGCCTCGGTGATCGACCAATCAGGATGGAGCTGAGCGTGAGTGCATTGGGTAGTAGAATCTTTGGTTTGAAAGAACTGGGCGCCAGAGCGGTACCAGATCGAGAGCGTTTATCGGCCGAGCTGCTCTTCTCCTATTGGAGGAGGGCGAGTTCGGATAAAGAAATAGTTGGTGAGATGGAGAAAAATGGAAATTTTGATGTGGAGGTAGGTTAGTAAAAAGGAAATTTTACTAAAGCAGAATGTTTCTTGGTCTATTGAATAATGGATTAAGTGGGTAATTTTCAATGCGCTTTATTGCGCGATTATCATGGGTGTCTATTTTATTAAAGAAATTAATGGAGATAGTTTTTATTACATATTTGATGGTTTTTAATTTTAGAAAGAATCTTAGATCTGAATTTCTCATATACCAGTCTGCTTTAGTAATCATTCTGATAATTTTGTTTTGGGCTATTTCAATAAGATTAATATTAGTATGGGCGGCGTGTCCCCAGATTGGGCACGCATATAACAGAGTTGGTCTGAGAATCGGCACAAAATAAGCATTTTATTTCTACGAGATAAAATGGATTTCCGCGAAATTAAGTGGTAGACTTAAGATTAAATTTTATTTCAAAACACACTCAGATATAAATAATTTTTTCTCCCAATATATATTTAAATACATCACTCCCCCCCCATTCAAGGAAATCAAGAGTTCCAGAAAGCTCACAACAGTCTGTGAGAGTAGAAGTAGTGCTAGATGTTGCATGCCACTAGAAGAAACTGAAAGAGCTAAAAATCTTTTAGATATTGTAGAATAAAAAAGGGTACTTTTCTGTTTTATCAGTGCAAATCTCACCAAACAGGCTTTATTGGCAACAACAGACACATAAAAAGAATGTTAGTTCTCAATGGTTTTTCATCCATTTTTCATGTATTACGAAAAAGATGTTTCTGATAAGTAAAGACCACATCTTGTTTTGAAAATGTGGTGGTAAAAGGTTACCAGCCAAGAATTTTTGGTGACTTTATTGCTTGTGCAGGCGAAACAGAAAAGTACCTAAAGAAGTTTCTTCCTGCAAAAAAAGTCATTACAATAATGGCATACTTTATTTTGATAGCAATTTAAGTGTGTAACATGTTTCATGCTAAGCATTAAAATACTTGCATAAAGTATGAATACTACGTTGGTCAGTTTAACAGTAACCAATACCTTAGATTGCCACCTGGGAACTTAGTATTAAGGCAAGGAGAAAAGTCATTGAATACTGCAAAATGAATAGCAGCAGAAAAGATTGTCCATTGTGGAAAAGTTGAGGAATTCTTCAAAAAAATTCTTGAATTTATAAAATGACTTAAAAGAAAGCCCTTTGATTGCTCATTTTGGTTTTAGTTATATACAAAATCTCCCCCTGTCAAACATTCCAGCTGATATGTTTTATCCGAATCAATTATGATAAATGCATTTTATACTGAAAATGCTGGAACTAATCATGTAAAACTTTATTTGTGTTCTTCATTATACTGATCCACACATACCTCAGTGAGAGCAAGAATTACATCTTTTTGCAAATTCACGAGGGGACAAATCAGAACCAAGCACTTGCATATTAGCAGTTTGTTCCTTAAAACCTACTAAAACTTTCACTTTATATTTTTTTTAAATTTTCTCTCATGCAACAGGGATTTTGATGTCTTAAAATGTCGTTAAAAAAGTAGAATATACATGACTAAGGAGTATTAAAAGGTTTGAAGCAGAATGAAAAATATAAGTTCTTTTCAAATCAAATTCATAGAGATATAAGATATTGTTAATGAAAAGGAGAAAAAAAATGGTGATTTTATAACTACTAGAAGATATGCTTCCTAACAAACACATGAAAATGGTGTTACTGCAAAAGATAAAGACTAATTTTTAATCTCAACTTACTACATGTTAAGAAAGTTCTGAGAATTTAAGGACAACAACTTGCAAAAATTATAGAGATGGATAGAAAATTGGAACATTTGGGCTTATAAAAGAATTAAAATCAGTTCTATGTCCTTATGTGCTACACCTTATAAAAATCTTAAGCTGGAAGAAATTGAATGATATCTACAGAGCAATAAAGTAAGTTGAACCATAGTACATTGACTTATATAAGGAATTTATCCAATGGAAACCAAAACATTTTTAAATAGTCATAGTGGAAATTGACTAATGTCAATACTGAATATTTTTGGGTTACAGCCAAAGATTTTTGCAACTCTTTCAAGGTAAAATTAGAGAAATCAGTTTACATAATGGATCTGCTAATTCCATAAAAAATGTAGTTCAGGAAAACAGGCTTTTTTTAAACACTTTTCCATAAACCATGCCCAAGCACCTAATACAATGATGTCCTAAAATAAATGAATAAATTTAGGAAGAAACTCTGCAGTACAATTAACATAATCTAGTGTTTTTATTTTTACAACAATGAGTTGATTTAGAATGTATATTACATCAGTATCAAATAAAGGGAAAGAGAATATTTTTAATTATTCTTTACAAACATCTCGGTGTTTATTAAATATTTTCTGAAAGGATTAAAAGTATCAGATTAAGAATTCCCAAGAAATTAGCCAAGCACATTCTTTAAGACCAGGCATAAAAAAGTACAAAAATGTTCACATATTAAGAACAGACAAAATTGCTAGTATGAAATTCAATACAATTTTTCAAAAGACTAACATGATTTTTAAATGTTTTTATTTGAATTAATAAAAAACAAGTATTTTTCAAAAATACTTGGTACAATTCAGAGAAAATAGTTTTTTGTTGTTAACACACATACAAAAAAAGGTCATTGGATCCAACCGATTGAACAAATATTCATGATAAATTTTAACAGTAATATGTTCCGATACATAAATGTTTACTTACAAAACCCAGTGGAACTGTTTTGAGACAATATTGCGGCCATTTTAATTGGCGAATAAAAACAAATGAGCTCTCAAAATTTAAATAATTTATATTAATATTTCAGTAAGGTAGAAACAATATTTAGAAATTTCAAACTTGTAAAGGAAATCAAACCAAGTTCTCTATAATTATTAATATTAACCATCATAACAAAGGAGGAAATACCAAGTTGTACAAATAGATACAATTTTAATGAATATGATATGATACGATCAAAATAATCTTTTAAAGAAGAAACATATATGTACTTTGAATTCGCCAAATATCATCTCTAGATGGCGTTATCACAGTGATCAAGCAAAATTTTGGTTTAAAGGGTACTAGAAATAATTAAATATAAAAATCAAAGTCTTTTTGAAGTCATTTTTAAAACCCTTAAAATATAAATAAAGTATTTTTGTACAAAAATGTATCATAAGGACATTTTCTTTTAAAATGTTAACTGTAATTGTTAAATTCACACGACCTATTTCTTTGTTTTGTCAGATTGCGCTGTATGAAAACAAAACATATTGAAATGAATTGGAGGTGTGTTTCGCTTCCTATTTAAAATTTGTTCCGCATTTCATTATTATGAAAAATTCATTGCTGTACATTTCCTAAAAACATGGAAGATAACCAAGAGTTTTCTCTTCCTTTTAATAAAAATAATCTCTTACCAAAGAATAATTTGGATAGAGGTCTTTTTATTTTAATGACAGTCGGCATACCATCGATAACACTATGGGAACTTCGGATATTGTTAGGCTATCATACTGAAGTCAATTTTATTTGCTTGATTCACTTATTATTTCACTGCATTTTATTTGTTAATGTATTGGGTAATTTGTTTTATTTGCAAAGAGTTGATTCATCTATCAATAGCAAGCATCTGCCATCTATATTACTCACAAATTGGAAATACTGCCATTTTTGTCAAAAGAATTCACCTCCAAGATCCTATCACTGCCCAATATGTGATGTATGCATATTAAAACGAGATCAACACTGCATGTTTGCTGGCTGTTGTGTTGGTTTCTATAATCATAGATATTACTTAATGGCAGTCTTATACATTATGATTGGTAAGTTAAATGTTTGTAACCTTCATTATTTAATTTCTCATTTAATGCATTTCATTCATATATATATTCAATTCAAAGATATTAATTTAAAGTGTTTTTAGAAGTTTATTAATGTCTCTTACTTTGTATTCAAGATAAACAATACTTTTGATTGAGTTAGTTTTAAACTAGTATCTGCCAAAAACTTGTTTTTTCTCATCTGGGAAATTTATTTCTTAGAATTTAAAATAAAAATGCTGTCTCGAATTATTTGAAAAGGGAAAATTGTTTGAAATCTTCCTTCCTTCTAAGTAGAATACTTTTAAAGAGTCTGCTACAGATTTGAGTCTATTTCAAAAGAGGTTGAAAATTAATAAAAATTAAGTGTCAAAAATGCGTTGTTGAAAAAAAGTACAAAATTTTTATTTTAAATCAATGCAGATAATTATTAAAAAATTATGAAGTTACTCTAATGCTCGTTACCTAATTTGCTTTTGTTTTACATTGTTAAATGTTACTAAACAGTGTCAATTTTTTAATATTTAAATCAATATATAACTCTGTTTACTTCTATGTGTAGAACGGTCAAGAAATGGGAGATGTAGAAAAAGTTATAATGAAATTACTATTTGTTGAGAGTAATTAACAGGAAAATTAGATGTACTCAAAATATGACATTTTATCTTGTTATTTTTATTATGTTTTAACCTCCTTGTTCTTTTCTAGTAGGTTTTTACCCCCATATGGTAGCATTTATAAATTAATAAAGCATATATGTCTTACATAATGAAATATTATTTTTGTGATTATGTAAGTATTTGTATTAGTAATGGTGCTTTTAAATTTAATTTCTAACATCACAAAATAGATAAAACTTATGAAAAGTAAGAAAACAAATTCAGTAGTATTTTTCTTAATTAGTTTATAGTCCAGTTCAAATTTCATGCTTTGACCTTTTGAAAATTTTAAAAGGATAAGCAAAACAAGAGAGAGGAGGGGGTGCAGGAAACTACATGCATCAAAACAGAACTTGAATTTAAAATTCTGTAGAGATAAAAATCATGTTTATACTATATGATTTCAAGGAATCTGAAAATATTTTGTTTTTCACTTTCAACTCATCAAAACATATTTTCCTGGTATCAAATAAATGCATTTTTCAAATACTTTGTTTTAGTGAAAAAGTAGAAAATGCAAGTATAAGCACCATTTGTTGTGAAACAATTGTTAAAAATGTAGAAAATTGGTAAAAATATGTTTACTGTAGTTTGCATACCTTCAACTATCCCTATAGATATTGCACATCATTGGAAAGTATTAAAAGAGCTTTTAAAAAATCGTAGTCATAATATTTTGTTAAGCAAACTTTCAGAATACAAAAATATTTTTTATGCATTATATTAAAATTGTATGAGTATTAAAAATCTTAATTTTTTTTTATTGTAAGCAGTATTTAATCTGTATGAAATGCCTAATGTTTGAAGATATCATGTACAATTCATGTCATCAATTTTTACCTAAATTTTACTCCCAAAATGTAAATGAATATCTGTGCTTTAGCTCTGGTAAAATTTTATGTATTTATATGTCAGATTAACTATTAATGTGTACAGATAATTGTTGTTTATTTAGTATAGTGAGCAATTTTTGGTACTTATGTACCAACATTACCACAGCCAAATTTGCATCACATAAATCATGTCTTTTTCCACTAAAATCTGAATGATTTTTTTCAAGTAAAATATGTAAATCACAATATTTTTTTTCCTTTAATTGTTATGATCTCAGGGCACAAACTTGACTGTGATGACGTTAATATGCAAATACTCAGTTTAATAATATAGTTAATAATGGGTTAAACGTAAATAAAAAAAACTTTAAAAAGTTTAAAATCCAATAATTTTTGATTTCCTAAAAGAAATGGCTTGCTCCATATAAATCCGTTTTGGGTAACATTTATGAAAAATATTTTATTGTTTAAGCTAATTAATTATTACCATAACTTAAAAAATAATCTCCTTGTTTTGCTTCTGAGGTTTAATTATTTTGTTACATTTCAGGTTCTTTATATGCTTCAGTATTACAGTGGCCTCATATGATTGAATCCATTGGTGGCTTTCATTGGATGTCTTTAATGTGCATGATTGCACCACATATAGCTGTTTTGGGCGGATTTCTCAGTATCTATGGCTTCATTTGTGCTGTGTCGCAGATCGTCTTAGCTTCTGTGTTTGTACTTACCGCTTTCTTACTTTTCGTACAAATGAAATGCATTTTCAATGGTCAAACAATCCATGAGAAAAAGGCTGAAATTACATTATATGATCTAGGATGGAAAAAAAATTTTATTCAAGTATTAGGAAAGAATTGGTATTTGGCTATTCTTTCCCCCTTGGCATCATCACCAGTAGATGGAGATGGTGTGAATTTTATGACTTTTTATGATTTAAATGAAATAAAGAATGTTTAATTTTTTATGAAGTTATATTTCAGTATAATGAGTTATCACTAAGCAAAGATTTTTGTATCAAATTTGTAATACTTTTAATTATTACAAAAAGGAAAATTGACTTTATATAAAAGCTACATTTTGACAATTCTTTGCAATTTAGAGGCATTTTGTGTACATTGTGTTTTTAGTTTTAAATTATGTTATTAAAAGATATTTGTGATCTTAAAATTAGCACTCCTATATAAAAGAATGTTTGTTATAATTCAGAAGTATTTTATTATGGAAGAAATGGATTAAAAAGGAAAATCTGTTTATCTAGAAAAGATTATATGAGTATAATGTTTACTTTAAATATAAACTAACTATTAAAAAATTAATTTTCATATCAATAATCAGTGACAAATATAGTTAATATTTATTGATAATGCTCCTAAAAATAAACAGGAGAGACAGTCATTTATGGCGGGATGATAATTATTGGACGAAAACATATTTTTACAATATTCAAAATTACTATTCTATAAAATTAAATTTTTTTACAGATATTTCAGTAACCAATTCAAAAATGTTCATAGTTTTAACTTTTATCAATTAGTAATTGTAAATCATACTAAATCTTACTGTTAACCGTATTTTAGCATAATAGAGTAATGTTACGTTTCTCTTGTTAAAATATTCAAGACTAAAATGGGTTTTTTTTATGGGGATTTTATCAATCAGTTATTTAAAAATTGTCTCATCTTAGATTTGTAAAAAATTTTCTTTTAAACCATAGCAAAATCAGACTATATCAAGAAAGTTACCTGTAATTATTACTCATACAAAATTAATACTCCATTCATTTGTTAATAAGAACAATCGCATTAGTTTATGTTTTCCGAGTAGTATATGTACACATTATCAGTCCTTATATATTAAATGATACATGTTTCTAAATTTTTTTACTTATAATGAAATTCATTTTTATGTTAAATCTGTTGAGACTGAAGTCATCATGTTAGTGTGTTGTGGAAATTTGGAGAATGGGGTTTCAACTCAGTTGTTGTCCTTGTGCCATTGGACCTAAGTTCAAAGTTATGAAGTTGGTTTCCAGTAGCCCTTGTGGAGCTTCAAAATGTACCGCTAATGAAAAAGTCAAAATCAGTTAATTATCAACTATATTAACAGTCAACTATACTTTCTAGTCTTGTATTAATATGCCATGCTTGTTTAATTTGTTACAGAAAGTTTATACAATATCATATATTCTTTTCTTTTAAGTTTGATCTTAGTTTGAGATATTTTAGTTTGTAGAAATATTTTTCATTTTGCTTTGTTTGATTGTGTGTAAAGCATAAATACTTTATGTGAGCTTTGTGTACCTAATACAGACAAATATTTTGATTATTACTCATTGTTTATTATATAAAGAAAAATTTGTTCAATGTTATTGTGTATATCGTCTTTTTTTTATTTCATGCTATGATTATTTTTGTTATGTTTTTAAAAATATAAATTTCATTTGAAAGTTAAATCTTGTATAATGGAACTTGTTTCAGTTTGAAAGAAATATTTATATTTAATTGTTTGGTTTTTCAATAGTATTGTTAAAAATACTCAGATGTTATAGAGTAGAAAAAATCACTGTGTTAAATGTGCCATACATTCTTTTCATTTATATAATTTGAATATAATTTGCAACAAAGAATTATTTTGTGGTGATACAGATCCTCCCAAAAGAATTAAATTATATGTACAGTCTAGTATAAGTTTTGAAATATATTTGCTCAAGAATGCTTTTTAAATATGATTTTGAAGATTTAAAGGTATTATGTTCTAGGTTATTAGATTACAACACTGGATTTTAAATGCTTAATATATACTCTTCTCAGACTTTCATCCCTTCATTGGGTTGATAAATGGGTACCAAGCTTGCTTGAGAACTAAACATCGGGGGTTTCACGTCAGACTGACCACCTGACCGATTATCTGCTCATGCACTTGATCGCCTGAGGACGCAAAAACTGAGATGGACCCTGTAAGCCTTGCCCTCTATGCACTGTTGCACTACTGAGTTTAGTTTTAATTTTTTCCTCTTAAATAAAATCTGTTGCATTGAACATCAGTCATATCTTTTGTAAGGATATATATGACAAAAAAAAGAATTTAAGAAGTTATCTGAGAAGAATTTACTAATCATATATATTTTTTGGAGAGTACCAATGATGAAAAAGAAAACCAGAGAATTTCATTGATAAAAGTTTCCTTATTTTAATAAGTTATGAAATTTAAATATACATATATAAAAATTTGAGAAATTTTTTTTCAATATAGTAAAAAGTGCCTAATTGAAAAAAAATGTAATAAAAATTATAAAAATTTATTATTTTTTAAAAATTTATTTTAAAAAGATGTCAAAACTGAATTTTAAAGTTGATCGAGTTACAGTTACCAACTAACATTAGGTAATTACATTACCTAATATACATATGCATATTATAATCAATTGGAATACTTTTGTTCCCATTCTGCTATCAAAAGAAAATACTTGTATCAACAGGACTTCGATGAAGCATTAATCACTTTTTATTTTTTGAGGTTTCTTTGAGATTAAAAAATGGTTGTGAAAACTTGTATATACAAATAAATGCTGTTTTCTGGTAATTCTTGTATATTAAGTATTTAATTCATGTTTTTGTGGTTAAAAAACTCATTTGTCTTCGTGCTTTTAGATATTTAGGCAAAAAAGATGTTAGTTTTCTACATTTCTTTGATTCTTCAAACAATAACATTGATTCCTAAAATTTTCCATTACATTCATTAGTGAATATTTTTAAATGTATGTGAATATAAAGAGAACTGTGTTTTTGTATAATGTTTTATAGCAGTTTATCATTGGATTGTAAAAAAAAAATATGACAGTTATTCATCATACTAACATTTGTAAACGATTTTCTTGTGAAATATAACAAATGAAATATTTTGTTCATTGTGTAATTAAAAATAATCAGTTGAAATTATTTAATTTTTTAAGAGTGTTGAATTTACTCAAATGAAGTTTATTTTAACTGAATTGAAGAATGTTTGAGAATGAAGAAATGTTCAAATTTTGTTATCCACACACAAAATGCTTTGTGTGTGTGTAACAATAACAGTATTATGTCGTTTTGCATGGTATTCATCATAAATTATTAAGTGTGATAATTATTTACAAGATGTTTTGTATTTTTGAGATTTTTTGAAATAAATAATGCTATTTTAAACTGTGTTATTTTTTAAACTTTATATTAATGGTACATAGTTTTCACATTTTTGTAAAATACTGTTGAAAATGTATTTTGTGATATTTCTTGAAAGTCGATTGGGTGGCGTAGTTGGTTTGTCGCTGGGGCCTTCTGCACTCCAGGTTGAGGGTTCGACCTTGACCCAAGTCGGTGGATTTTCATGATGCAGAAAATCGACAGCTGCCATGTTGTATGATTATGCGGCATGCAAAAGATCTCTTGAATGCCCATTTGGCTTGGGTGTTCGCCAAAATTAAATCCCTATGTGCAATTTCGCATCGTTAGAGCTCAGGTGCCTTCCTCTGAAGAGGAAATCAGGCGTCAAAATTTTTTGTGGCAATTGGTATTGCCTATATGATGCCATACTAAAAAGTGATACCAGATCCTATGTACTAGGTCTCTAAAGGTAAAAAGTACCAATCAGTAGCCCCATTAGAGAAAAAATAAATTTTCTTAAATGGAAGAGAACTTGTAATTTTTATGGAATTCACATTATAACAAAAGGGTTTTTATCAAAGGGAGAAAACCAACTATCATATTTTTTTCATCACATGAATTTTAAAATGTCTGTTCTGTATATCTCACGAGAACTTAACGCCAAAAATTCCTACTGAATTTTTTTTTAGTTCTTTTATAAAAAAAAGTAAATTTTTTTAAAACTAATTGTTTTTCTAAATTCATACACAATTTTTAAAGGTTTTTATTCAGCACTCTATTCTAGTTGAGCATTGCCATCTTTCACGTGAATAAGTGCTTTGTTTTTACACTTTTTTGTAGCGTTATTCAATGCTTGCTATTGAGCTTCAATCTTAAATTCTAATTAGCATGAAATTCGGCGTATAACGCACACTTTTAACACAAAATATAAGATCGAAATTTACGGGTGCACATTATACGTCGGATTTTACGGTATGCATATTCTTGTGTAATATATAGGTTCAATTTCCTTTAATAAAGGGGTTGTTTTCCTGCCAGCCTATTTAAATATATTTAATGTTCAATTGCGCAATTCTTTCTGAATTTTGATTTCAAAAATTGGTGGTTTGTTGTGCAGAATCTAGAGTTATTTATTCTTATGTGAGAAATTTTTTTGCATTCTAAAACTTTAATTTTTGCGAGCATTTTAGCTTAAAAACTCGTGTATTTATATGGATGTACATAAATTTGATGCTTACAAGTAATTTCCCAATCGATTTTTTATTTTTATTTTGTTATAGCTTCGTAAGACCCATTAGTAAATCCCGGAATACCGAGGCAGAACCTATAATTGTGGGAGAACTGAAGAGTAATCCAGAAAGTAAATTGGAAGGCTGGCTATGTACGAATCTAATCGATGGGTTCGAGTTCCAACTCCGCTAAAACCCTTTTGAACTAACGGATTACTGCATGTTGATTTGAACCAAAGTTCTGACCTGTAGTGTTGAACTGCAAGTTCAAAATTACTGCAACTTGGCGAAATTAAAATTTACCCCACTCTAATAAATTCAAACTAATCTTGAAATTGTACAAGAAATAAGATACCGTAAAATGCGTTTAACGCAAAAACGTTTAAGACGAAATATCGGTTAACACGAAATAATACAACGGTCCCAACAACTACTATGTATTTTCATATATTTTTTCTCTTAACACGAAACGAATATCGCTTAAAACGAAAAGATTTTCCTTCTGGGAAAAAACACAATCCGTGCAGGCGAAATTTAAGAGGGGTGGGAAATGAAAAAGAGAGGGTTTCAAATAATAATGCAGTAGATGATGATAATGTGTACCGTAAAATCCGGCGTATAGCATGCACCTATACTTTCAAGCTGCATTTTTTTAAAAAAAAATTAAGTATATTCACCATATATTGCGCACCCCCTTTTTTACGAAGAAATCTGAATACTCTTATGTTTTTGAAGTCATTTATACGACGCATTATCCTAGACTTTTGAAAAAAATTGTATTCTTCTAGAACTACCATCTTTTGATTCATGAGGCATGTCATTTCTTTTAAGTAAACATTAGAAGTAAATTTTTTTTTATGCTTACCTCTTTTATTATTTTTAAAGCTTTGATTTTTATACCCGGCGTATAACGCGCACGCTTAAATTTTCTTATTTTTTGCGCGTTATACCCGGATTTTACGGTATATACAAAGACAATTATGACAGAGACATTTTGGAGTTAGTTCAAAACTCAAAAAATATCATTGATGCAGATTCCGACGATGAAAGTGAAATGAATTATGCGGTTCCTGTTTCCCGTCATACGAAATGAGGAACATCATGAATTTAGACGCACATTCTAACGGTGAAATGAATAACAAAATGGGCGAAATCGAGCAATTTGTTGACAATTTGATACTAAAAGTGACAATGCAGATATTATTTCCCAAAAACTCTATAATTGTTTTTCAAAAAGCTTAAAAATGTTGTATTAACCCTTCGTCGGGAGCACCTCTGAACGAAACAATCAGGCGCATCGGGCCTGAAAGGTCCCTGATATATTTTGACTCCCCCCCCCCCCATAATCAATTTTAATTCGAAACACCGGTAAAGGAAAGCAAATGCATCAAATTGTATGCAAAAAAAAAAAACACCAGTTTAATGGACAAAAAGGAGCTTAAACTAAAACAACCAAAATTGCTAATATGACACAAAAGGCTTTTGTTGGCCTCTCAGTCCAGCTGCGCCCGACGGAGGGCTAAACTGCATTCAGCTCTTTTTGAATGTTTTTGTTTCATTGATGGCTATTAAATGCATGCATATATACATATTTATGTAAATAAAATATATTCTAATAAACTTAATTTTGTTGAATATGCATTTTTTTTTTGTCGTGATAACAGAGTGCTTATGGATATGAATTAATCTCCTGCCTTGTTTCCGTCAAGTCGTTGGTTTGAGTTCTGAAGCATCTAAAAATCAGGTGTGTTGAAGGTCTGATGCGCATTAAATATGCTGAGGCTGACGTTATTGTGTTGTGGAGATTTCGAGCCTAAGTGTGATATTCGAACCTTTCGAGTGTGATATAATAAAAAATCCGATAGTTCCTTAAATGAAACGGGCAAAAAAAGGAATTTAAATCGATAATCGTCTTCCAAAACTGAATTTTTTTAAGCCTTTTGTTTGAATACTTCTCAGAAGATACCCAAGACCGTCACACCACTGAAAATCGAGTAATTTTTTCCCCTTCTTACTTAGTAATGTTCCTAATTCATTTCACTATGAAACAAAATACAAGTTTATTGGCACAACTAAATAATTATCTTCCATTCACTTTTTTGTACTTACAAATTTTACTTGTTTAAAAGTAATAAGAAATGACAGTAATAGTAAACATCAGCATAAGATAATGACTAATATCAAATAACTTTTAAAAATGTGCTTTGTTTTCATTAATTCGTTATACCTCAAAAATTCTTAAGATAAGGAAAAATCGTGTGGCTAAAACAATGAAAAAAGACTGTTTACTGCATTTTCAGTTTTGATAGGAAGTATGAGATTTGTCTCTATCTTTTTAAAAACATGTAATTTTTTATTGCATTAAAAAAATCATGTACTAAAGCAGATATATTTGCATTTATATTATATTGAATGGTCTAACGTAAGTCAAACCGAATATGAAGAAGAAGCGCAAAATATTTCTGTAATCGACATAGCAGCAATCGAAAAAATTTCGAGTTGAGGATAGGGCTGTGCTACTAGTTAAGTTATTAAAGAAACATGAAAAAAAGTGCACCGATTTCTTCATGGAAGCAATACGTTTAGTTTATCAACATAACAAAAGAATATGCGCAATGTGTGTGTGTGATCTACAACCTATAGGATGAGAAACAGTATGTCCCACAGAACGCCTTCAACACGAATGCAGACTCAACATCTTTTTTAAAAGGGATCGCTTGATGAGTCGTGCTTTAACTGGCTAAATTTATTTCCTCCACAGCTTCAACAATTTTTTGGCACTGTTCGGTTACATTTTCAATTGAGTTATTTAGAGAAGTTAGAAGGAAAACATGTCGGACACTTTATTCATTAAAGTGTTACTAGAATGTTTTGCGTTTTATCTTTAAATTTATTGCTTAATTTGTGAGTTACACGCTTAAGATTGCATTTTTTTAAAAAATCAAATCATTTAGTAAAAAAAAAAGTCGGTAATAGAAAGATTGGAAGTGTTATGCTATTTTGGAATCTTAACTAAATGGATTATCTTTTGAAATACCCTGCCTAGGGTAGTACGTAATATTTTTATTTATTTAGGTGACATCATTTTCTTAAACTACATTAATTTTAACTAACCACCCAAGCCTTTTGCTCAATTTGTGACTAATTAATAGCACGACTATGTAAGATGCCGTTAGTGAAACAATCACAAGTAAAATTGTGCAATTTGTGGTCACAGTACCTAATGATATGATGGAGGGTGTCGAGGTGTTGTTAAAATGAAGATGTTCTGTAAATAAAGAAAAATGGCTGTGGTTGTCATGGATAGAAAAGGACAAGTGTTGTACCATTTTGAAATCTTAACTAAATAGGTCATCTTTTGAGAAACTTACCTGGGGTTGTGTAAATGTGTGTCTTACACAGCGTTTCTCAAACTGTAGGGCGCGCCCCCTTGAGGGGCATGAAAACACAATGAGGAGGGTGCGAGAATATTGAAAAGTAGAAAACAAAATACTATTTTAAAACATATTAATTTACTGAAAGTATACAAACAAAATACATTCTGACATAATAAAAAATAAAGTACACATTTAAACTGATATATTACACTTATAAATGCAACAGTGCTACACAATGTATCTTATACTTAAGTTAACAATACTAAGTTAAGAACAAGTTTAATAATTACCAGTGACCCCAAGGCCTTGCCTTATATAAAATTATATGCAAAAATTAACACTTATCTTGTTAATTTGTACGGTTTATAATTAATCCCTTAACTGCTGATTAAAAGTTATGTGATTCACTTTCCAATGCCAACCGTTTTCCACATAGGCGCGCGCATGTGATGTATTGAGGGTGGGGGAGAAATATAGAGGCAAATAATGTGAAACATAAGTAAATCCTTCACACAAACATATATTGTTAAGGTCCTTTTATTGGATTCCAAAGCCTTCGGAATAAGTTTATGGATAGCAGTGTACAGAAAAGATCGTACTTCGGAAAGACGTATATATACGTCTGGGGAAATTAATGCTTTGGCTGAGCGAGACGTTTATATACGCCAGTGGCCATTTAACAGATTAAAGTCGTGTCATATTTTTTGCGTCAAAGTTTAGTATTATTGAATTTAATATATTGTTATTGAAAAAGGGGAGCGCGAAGAAAATTATGGTGGAATATTGAATCGCGAATGTTGAAACTTTGAGAAGCACTGGTCTAATATTTTTCTTTTTATGAAGAATCACTTAGGCGGCGGCGCCATTTTTTCAAATTTCGATTCATACAAACAACGTTGATTTTAACTAAACCTGCAAAGAGTTTTGCCAGACTTGTGACTGCAATTAATAGAACGGCTACATAAGATGACGTCAGTGGAAAAAAGCATTGTGAAATTTGTGATCACAGTACTTAATAATGTGATAGAGGGTGTTAGTTTTCAACATTTTCAAAAAATTTCCAGTCACCATTTAACCAAGAGATATTGGAATCTAATTTTTTTCTCTTCAGAACTGATATTACCCTTATGTCACCCCGTATCCGCTTGACGGTAAGTTTCGGACACCCTGTGTGTGTTAAAACAGGGGTGGCCAACTTGCGCACGCGTGCCACAGTGTGGCACGATGGAGTTGTATCAATGGTACGCGAAGACTTACTGAAAACTTTAAAAAATTTTGAAAAGATAATAAATATCCATTTTTTGCAATTTTGTTGAAGTGGGGTTATCTCTAACAAAAAGAAAACCCTTAAAATTTAGATCAAAATATGCTTGAGAATAAATTTTTTCTGCGATGAAACGTATAAAATAAATATCAGTTTTAAAACTATATATACTCACTTCCAAAAGTTAAGCACGAAGATGTAAAATGCAAAAAAATCAACAAACCCTGCTTTGATTAACACAAAATTTGGCATATATATTTATGCATAAAACAAAATCAATAATTATATACAGAAATGAAAACAATATTAAATTTTTGTAAGTTACCAGATAATGTCATACTGGAGACTTAAACAGAATTATGTATAAAGTGAAAATAAACAGCATAAAATGAAAAAAAAGGACATTAATAGGGTATATGATCCTCCTCATCTGTATGCAAAATTTACACCTTTGACCATGCTTTCAATTACACGGTCAACCACCGCTGAATTAAGCAATCGCCATTCTTCTCTTAGAGCAGTTTCCAGCTCATAAGAGTGGCTGGAGGTGGGAAACGTGAAGTACAGCACGCGAGACGTCCAAAGATTTCAATGATTAAGGTCGATTGAATATGCTGGCCACGCCATACGGCAATCCCTTCACTCTCCAGTAGTCATCGACGATGTCAGCTATATGGGGACGTGCGTTAACGTCCATTAAAACAAAGTAGTGCCAACTACTGCAGCGTAAAATCTTACAATGGGTTTCTAGGAACTTCATCTCGATACCGGACAGCCGTCACAGAACCCCGTTTAAAGATGTGCAGGTCGGTGCGGTATCCTAATGAAATCCCTGCCCACACCATAATGCTTCCGCCTCGGAATGCATGATGTTCGGTGATGTTTTGGGGCTGATTGCGTGTTCCTTGTTTACGCCATATCCTTATACACTTGTCATCTGGCTCCAGAGCAAATCTTGACTCATCAGTAAACATGACATTGCCCAGTCAGACACAGTCCAATTGCCCTGTTCCCGGCACCACTTTAATCGTGCCCCTCTTGATTGGATGGATAGAGGAACACAAACTCGAGGTAACCAGGCATACAATCCATTCATATGTAACCTTAGGCTGCAGATATAACCTTACCAATGGACGCTGTAACCATAGATGTCACACGTGTGAGGTTGCTCTGCGATTCCGCTTGGATACAATAGCAATATATCGATCTTCCGCGGGGTTGTAGCCCTTGGGCGACCACCTACGGGCCTTCGGACAACTCTCTGTGTGGTTTGGAATTGTTTCCATAAACGTAAAATTACAGAATGATGAACGCCGAAGAAAAGAGAAACATCTGTGATCGACTGTCCTGCTTCAATGCACCCCACAGCACGCCAGAGCTCAGAATCTTCCATTTGGTTTCTGGAAGTCATAGAAACACGTATGTCTTAAAAACAAATTGTACGAAAGTTTTAAACACCTTCTATCAGCACTTACAATCAACTTCTGTTTCCCTTCATGAAGCTGGCTTCTTATAAGACTGCCCTTTTTGAATATTTCTTGACATGAAAGCACGATTGGCTGTTACCTAACATATTTGCATACTTCCATCTACCTCTGCAGCGAATTACATCCAATTCTGATTGGCTTCCGGAAATTAGCATTTTCCTCTCCGTGCTTAACTTTTGGAAGTGAATGTATATAGAAAATGTGCAATTACAATAACCTAATTTTGTTAGCATCTGTAAGAGCTGATCCTCAATAATAAAGCCTAAGTTTTACTTCATCTTATTTTTTATATTATTTTTAAATTTCGACTACACAGACTTGCATTAAAAAATGTGTTATTTGCGTAAAAATCCCATAATAAGCTTTTACATAATATTTTTTCAATTCTCCATATTTGTGTGTTGGAAAAGTTGGAAGTGACACGCATAATAATTTTTTTTATCAAATAATGGCATTCTTTCCAAAAAGGTTGGCCATTCCTCTGTTAAAAGAATGGGCCGAAAATAAAAATTAAATAGACAGCAAACCCAGAGAAATACAATGCAAATATAGGAAGTTGGGACAAGGTATCACTTATTTTTGGTTTCGCATTGCGTAAAAGAAGGTTAGAATGGCACGAATAGATAAAGAATTTTCTAGTATCAGTCAATTAAAAAACATCGCACTGTGTTTTTATTACATATTCCCTTAAAAAATATAAGAAAAAAATTATTTTTAAATTATTTTTTATGAAATTCTTTCAATTAATCTTATGATTTTTTTTTTTAGTTTGGTAAGATTTGAAATTTTTTTCCCCCAAGGAATTTGCAAGTGTTACATAAAATTGAAATATATAAATAAAATTGTCAAATTTGTTCTCCGATTTCGTGAAATCCCTGTGGTTCATTCATCTTAAAATTCTCCAAACTTGAATGATGTTAAACTTCTTCGGATGTTTCCACTGCATTACATGCGGTCAAGAGGAAAAACCAATTTGTACACAGAATTTGTTATGTTAAACACAGCTTTGCTTCATTAAATGTATCAAAAGATGAAGTTTTTCTTTCATATTGGTTAACCTCACATTTTCCACATATGTTGATTGATGCACATGGGTGTAGTATTTAATTTACAAACCCAGCCATCATTACTTAAGGATCAAATATGTATTTGTGCGAACGTTTTACACAAAATAATACACAGTTATTAAATGTTTCCGCGATACAAATCATGCGGTATTTGTTAGAAGTGTATTCAGTCGCTAAATCTCCTGTAATAATTATGTAGCCTTGTAAAAATGATTTACAACAATGAAATATTTTACTCACTTCCTCAATAATAGCACTACTGCGGCATTCTTGCGTGAAGGGAAAAAATCACTGCTGTTTACAAAGAAGAAATAAAAAAAAATCGCCAAGTAAAGCTTCAAAAAATATGGGAAACATACAAGTTGTGGTTTAAGTCACGATAATATTAAGTCTATCCATCAATGACATAAAGTCTACGGAAACTGACTCCATAAGACCAAAATGGAACACCTACTAAGCAAATAAATGAAATCTAAATACTTTTAAGAAAAAAATGCAAGTGTCACGTTTTGATAATGTTAAGAATATTTACTGCAAAATATAATATACGGGTTAAATGGAGAATGTCGTGAAATTGTAGCTGCATCATTCAATGTTAGAATACTCGCAAACGATTTTTAAACTTATGTAGAAAATATTTTTAACGCAATTTAATTTAACTACATTTGATATATATTTTTTGAATTTGGCAACGCGAAAAATAATAATTGTAACTATAACAGTATTTCCAGCGTTTTTGAAAAAAATTGCTCTTAGAATTATGTTTATTCCTCCCACCTGCGCGAAAAGGCATTTTTTTTAATGAATTCTGAACAAATTATACGCTTTGCATGTGTTCTTTTTTATTTAAGTATCCTCTTGTTGGATACCGAATGAATATGAAATTCAATAAAATGAAAACATAATGAAAAAGAAACAATTAAATTTTGATTTAATAATCTTCATCGATAAGAAACACAAAATTTATTTCATAAATCTCGATAGGTGCAAGGTTATCAAGAATCGTTCTTCAAAAATCAAAATATTTCATGGAGGAAGTATGCTGTAAATCAAAATTCAGTTACATTTAATTCGTTGAATAAAAATGAAATTAAATAAATACGAAGAAATTAATTTTTAGAATATTTAAAGTGAAATTAACTAAAATTTTCCGTAATTACGAAGTCAAATCTAGTAATTTTCTTTTTCCGTTCATTTTCTTCGTCTGAAATCTTTTAAGCAAGGAAATCAAAGGTTAAGCAAATTTTCCTGCTAATAGTTATTTTAAAACTGGATAGAAAAATCCATCCCTCTGTTCAAATTTATGATTTTATTTATGAACCTGGAGTTTTTGGCTATTTTGATTATTCTTCTATTGATATTTTATGACTCTGGAATTGTTTATTAAAAATTCGAAATATTTAAATTCGTTTTTAATTATTTTTTTTAAAAATTATTTACTGAGAGTTAATTTTAGTTTTTTAAAGTTACAGAAAAATCACTGTTTTAAAATTAAAAATGCTAAAAGAAAAGACATTTTTTTTTACATCTGACAGTCAAAACATTTTTGCCTATGTAATGTATTATACGATAGGTATATTTTTTATGTTATCGTTTATTTTGTGTATATTGTGGACGATTCTAACTTGTTCTTAATTCCTTAGCCAGGTAATAGTGTACACAAACTGCATATTAAATGGGAGTATATTAAACACATATTTTTTATTCGTGTAAATAAGTATTTATTTTATGAAGTTTTACTATTTTTTAATGCTATTTTTTGCTAATATATTGTTGTGGTCATTTATAACTTTGACCTATACTATTTTGTTATACTCCGATTTATAGCTTAGTTGTAATCTAGATTTACGATAATTTAGTATTTGATTAATGATTATATATATATACATATATATACAGAGAGAAAGAAATAGATAAATTGATTTTTTTCATGTAAATTTTAAGGGATTTCAAATAATTTTAGTTTATTTTTTCTACATTCTGTAAGTATTTTTTTTCTTACTTTTACTATTTTTATTTGTCCGCAAGATTAAGAGATTGCATTCGTTTGTGAGATATTTAATTTTTAATTTATCTCACTACTTAGGAAAAGAACTGTAAAGGTAATAACAATCATCTGCACATATGAATTATTACAATGTTTTACTTTTTTTCTGGGGAACCAACAAAACTGAATAAAACTTGAGGGGGGGGGGACTGAACTGAAACTTGTGAATATATAAAATATACTCAAGTTTCTTTTCTACGCATGATCGTTCCTATTTCTTTTTCTCATTTCTATAGCATCATATGAATAAGTAAATTAATTAATTTGCTAGGCATTAGTATTGATCTTTTTATTTTTATGTGTGAACTGACACTCAAATACATTTAAAATGATTTCTTCAGAACAAAGCGATTCAATAAATCAATGCTATCATTTTTTTTGTTTTTGTTTTAATAAGAATAAGAAAAATATGTATTTCTTCCACTTTTTCCATAAGAAGATTTTAACTTTTTACATCCTTTTCCTTATTTATTTATTTTATTATTATTATTTTTTAATGATGGAGGGTACACCAGCCAATTAGGCAAAGATATGAACTTCTTTCCTGATTCTACCGAAGCCTCGTCATATGAAAAACTAGTGTTGCCCCGAAAATCGCCATATGATGTGGTGTGTAACTTTGGTAAGTGAGAATGCAGCTCACGCGTCTTTCTTCTATTTTGACCGTGGTGCAAAATTACGAGTTCCAATGCCAATGCTTCCGTGAATCTCTAGAGAGATGTCAGCTCCTAACAACAAAAAATCAGATAAAAATGTCTTGTATAATGCTAAATTTAAAAAATATTTTGAACCTTTTTTCACAAACTATTTTATGAGTGAATGTTTACTTATTACCTCTGAAAACAGAATGAACTTATTACCTCATGAAATCCAGAATCGATTATACCTGACAAATAAGGTTTTTTATGCGTTAAAGAGGTTTTTAAAATCTAAATTTCTTTCAAGAAACGTAAAATTTTTAGTTTACAAAATCTTATTAGACCAGTTCTGACATATGCATCTGAGGCTTGGACGATAACAAAACTGGAAGAAAATCGAATAGCATCCTTTGAGAGAAAAATACTTCAAAATATACTTGAAGGTATAAGTGAAAACAATAGCTGGAAAAGAAGATGCAGTTTTGAATTATATGAAATTTATAAACACCTGACATCATTACTCACATAAAAATAAATAGAATGAATTGGATGGCCAATGTAATTCGAATGCCAGATGATAATGCTGTCAAAAAGATACTGCAGTTCAAAGTCACTGGGATTCGGAAGCGTGGAAGACCAAGGCTGAGATGGATAGACTCAGTGGAATCAGACTTCGGGATTATAAACGAGAAAACTTGGAGAAAGAAGGTGAACAAGAGGTCCCTATGGAGAAATTTTCAAAGGATGGCACTGGCCCATGAGGTGTTGTCTTGCTTGATATGATGATGACAAATGTTTACTAACGCTTGAAGCTAAATACGGGATATTGACGAAAGACCTCATAATTTTAAGCTATGGTGATGAGGACGATCCCCGAGCTGGTCTTCCACTCTCCAAACTTCCCTATCACGCCACCGTGAGGACTGTCTTTACAAATTTAACGTGTATCACCTTTGTACACGAAGTCTTCAGTTGTATCTACAACAAAACTAAAAACAGTTAGACTATATTTATTTCATTTATTAAGTAGCCATTGTTCTTTAAAGCTGATTTGAGAATGAGGGAATAATAGTGAAATTTGATTACATTTTTAGTTTCAGAACACATTGTGTGACGTAACAAAGTAATACTCAGTTTGAAATATTTTGAATTGAAGATCTTTAAAGACGCTTTTGTTAAAGTATACAGAAAGAAAGTCTTATATATAAAAGATTATAATCAACGTAAGAAGGTTTTTATTAGCATAAAATGGTTCTTTGCCCTTGGCTTACCCTATTAAAAGATTTGCGGTTGTTTTTTAACTTCCCTCTATTAAAAAGTTAATCCACCTTTTAATGTCTATTATAAGAAACAATTCATCACGTAAAACCAGATGAAAGTTTTGATAGAACTTAATATGCTATCAAATATTTCAGCGGGAGGTTTTCCCATGCATCTTTCAAGCCGGTATATTAATTTCTCCTTTTACGCACGTCTTGGGAGACAAAAAAAATGAGAAGGTTGGAAAATACTCAGAAAGGGTCGTGCCTAAAGCTTAGAATCGTGTTTCTGAAAATTTACGCAACGTATGTTTAAGAATGGAAAAAGAGGGTGTGGTTTTTTTGAGTAATAACTTCCGAGGTGTTGTACCAGGGAAAATTCATAAATTGACTGTGTGTAAAAGCAAAATTCATTTTAACCCTTTCACTTTTAAATGGTGTATACTTAATCATTAATAATCAAACGAATCAAGGATGAAAATAGTTAAAAACTGAATTAGAAACACACATCTTTACAGAAATACTGTTATTTTGCGTAAATTATAAAACGAATGCATCCAATCACAGTTCTTTTAAAATATTGCAAATTTTTTTTGAAAACAATGTAAAATTATGGGGATTAAACCACTATTCTGAACCCGTACCTCGGATATTTAGAGGGAAATTACAGTAAAATGCTGACTAATTTTTGAGAGTTGAGAATTCTTGATTGAAAAAGTTTGGTAAAGGTTTCTCCTTGCAATCCAATTTCTCGTTTTTGCATTTTAGGTTATAATAATATAAAATAAATGTATTGTAATAAATCTCCTAACATGAATGTAGTCGCAAAATATTCTGATTTAATCGACTGAGAGAGAGATGCCGAAGAATATTTGCTAAGCGGTAATTTTTTTTCGACCAAAATGTTCCAATGAAAGGCGCAATTTGTTATTGCATATAACTTAGCATAATACTTAACAAAATACGAAAATAGAAGAATTTTGTTTTAAATTTCAATTTTAAAGTTTTCACACTATTTTTTATTTTATAATTGTGACCCCCCCCCCCCCCCCAAATTTTGCTTTTTATAAGTACACTCTGCATGTTATGAAAATGTTTCCTGTATCTAAAAAGAATTTCTCTCATATTTACAAAAAAATTTCATGTTGGTACCTCTTTTTTAGCGGTTAAGGGTTTTGTGCGCGTGTGTGCATATATATGTATCTGATCACACAATTTGAAGCCTGGCGTAATACTAAGTCTAACATTACTATGGGGACAGAGATAATATCAGTTTTTTTGGATTATCTTTCCATTTTCATTTCTTCTGAAGCAACAAATTGCACATTGCCTTACCAATCCCTGTTCTTTATCGAATATTTTCAAAAACCTAAATTCCTGCCATCAATGAAAAATTCCCACCCTCACCACAAAGGAAATCCCGAGTGAGAAATATTTCAGCACCATGGACAAACTGCATCTCTTAAAAACACTAGCACTAATAATCTCTAATAAGAATTAAAAATATGTGCAAATCAAAGACAGGAAGAAGATAATATCAGTGCCCTTATAGCGCATGCGCAAACCGGTTTCGGTCTGCTTTCGATTGCCCGTATGGTGTACGGGCAAATCAGTTAATGTTTAATAACCAGTGTCTACATGGAAAATCCAATATATATGTGTGTGTATATATATATATATATACACTGGTGTCCAAAAGTTAAGCATAATTGATAATTATGTGAATAAAGAAGGAACTATAAATCAGAATGGCGGAAAACGTGATATGCGAGTGTAAAATGGTTATAAAATAAAGAAGCAAATCAAAAGAATGATAATAATTAATTTTATTATCCAAAGGGGTAGCAGTTTGAAAGAAAACTGAGTATAGCAAGGATTCACACTTTAAAGAAAAAATGAAAGAAAACATTAAATAAAATATTGATGCTGCCAGTTTAATAAGGCGTGTGGTCACCTCTGACAACCAGACACGCTGCACAGCGATTTACCATACCTGCTATGAGATAATGAATGAGTTGTGGGCTCAAACGGTTCCAAGCTTCTTGGAGAGCTCTCTTCAGTTCTGTAACGGAGCTTGGTGGGTGCGAAAGGGCTGCAATTTGTCTCCCGAGCATATCCCATACATGCTCGATAGGATTTAAATCAGGTGAGTTCACAGGCCACGACATGCGCTGAATGTTTTCCATTTCAAGGAAGTTATCAATCAGCACTATTCGGTGACATGGTGCATTATTATGGTGCATTCAGGAAGTCAGGACCGACAGCACCTCGAAACAAGTGAACATAAGGCCCAAGAACTTCGTCTCTGTATCTTTGAGCAGTCACAGACCCCGTATCAAAGAAATAGAGGTCTGTGGGGCCGTCCATCATGATGCCTGCCCATACCATTACTCCCCTTAATGGAAAATGATGTCTTTCAGTTATGTTTCTTGGTTTAAAACGTGTTCCACGTTCTCTCCATATCGTTACCCGCCAAGAATCACTACTCAGACTAAACCAGGACTCGTCACTGAACATCACATTGGCCCACTCTCCAATGTTGATGTTTCAAACTCCAGTTCAAACGAGCGTGTTTATGTGCAGACGTGAGGGGAATGCAAACTGCTGGTCTTCTGGCATACAGGCCAGCATGATTGAGTCTCCTGTAAACTGTTTGTCTCGAAATTCGTATTCTTGTGGCGACTGTGAGCTCCGAACCCCAGTGCTCTGGCAGTGCTGCCCCTCTGATGTCGCTCACTTATTACCGGATATCGGTCTTGGCGAGGGGTTGTGACTCTTGGTCGACCTGATACGGGTTGTCGGGTAACATCTCCCGTTCTTTGAAACCTCTGACACAGTCTTGAGATGACAGACTGGTCTACATTCAGAATTCGGTTTGTGATCGTGAGGATTCCAGCATTCCAACGATTCTTCCTTTCGTAAACATGTCCAATTGGTGTCTTTGTGCCATCATTCACCTTGTTTGATGTTTAACAACGTTCCTTCGCAAAGCAGGTGCACGAAACTTGTCTGAACTGCTTATGCTGCGTGAATGGGTTTCTCCGCGTTCCGACATGCGCCGGTGTTTCGCGCAGGACGCAGTCGACTGAATAGTTTTGCATAAACCCAATGTTTCTTCTTCACCCAATTAATATCCGCAAGAAATTTGGAATAATTTTACGAATATTTACTCAGTGTTTTTCATATTTTACGATTTGTGCTTAACTTTTGGACACCAGTGTGTATACGTATATATATATATATATCTTCTATGATGAATGAATAAATATAAGGACCCTTTTCTATACTCAGCATTTTATGTACAATTCAAAATTATCAATTTATTGACCAGAATCAATCAAACAAACAAAAACGTATGACTAATTCATTTAATCTAACGAAACTATTTTAAAATTATTTACCGATTACATTCTCTCATCCAAAAATGTAATTTGATACTCTTCTACGTACAAACCAATGGTTCGTGGCTATTTTGCCATTTCACTGAAGTACGGTCTCAAATATCCTATTTCATCAATAATGCAATTCTCGTGTATTTTTTCCGGAAAACCAACAAAAAATCCCTCCTAGTGTTCATTTTAAAGAATATTACGGTGGGAATGAAAAAATAGTGATATACCATAGCATATTTGGCTTGCTGTGATGTTATGATGATGTCACTCTGGAAGGATGTGAGATCAGATATTCAGTGTGGGTGGTAAATAGATAAATCCATAATGTTGATAAGAAGTGCTATTTTACAAATGATTATTGCTAGGAAATACGAAATGAAATATTTACATTTTAAAGGGTATTGTATGGTATTTGAAGCAATATTTAAGATTGGGTTTTTTACAGCTAAGTATATGGATATATCTTAATTGATTATTTAAAGTAAACCCATAAGAGTTTAAGAGAGAAAAACGTCAAAATCTAATCAGAATCATTTTTTTTTTTTGTTCAAATGTTTTATCAACAGAAAAATCCAAAATAATTTATATTTTTCTCCTTTTTTATTCTGATTATTATTTATAATGATATTGTCGCATAACTTATAAATGACAGGAAAAATTTTATATTGATTACTATTAATGTGTGATAATACTGTTGATGCGTTGGGATGAGCGCATGGAAGAATTTTTATGCACTTTCAATATAGGAATATTAACAAATTCTTTATGGCATAGCTATCTCCTTAGGTGAAATTTTAAAAATAATATATACTGGAAAAATAAGACGTAAACAACACACAGGGAATTCTCATCTTTGTACATATATATTATCTTAAAATACAACAATTTTTTGTGAAATTTATTAATATAACTTTCGCAAAATTTATTGTATATATTAAGGAAATTATTTTTATACTAATATAAGGTATAGAGTTGTTTTCAATACTTCGAAAATAATTTCAAAGATAAATACTAGCTGAAAATTTATTAGAAAATGCATAAAAATTGAGAAAAGTTACTTTTTTTCTTTGATTAATAATTTTTTTTCGTAAAACAACTTTTTTTTTTAAACTGAAGTTTCCAAATAACCTTATTTTTGACTTTTAAAAAATTACCACTAGATAATTAATGAATTTATTCATTAAAAGCACAAGATTTTAATTGGTTTTTATTATAATAAATTGATATATAGGAAATTACAGGATATACTATCTGAAAAAATTGGAGAAATCATATAGATAGAATTTATACATTCGCAGAATTAATTCATATAAGGAAAGATTGCTTGGAAAATAAAATATATAGTTATCCCCATGAAACTAGAAAAATGAAACCTTGTGATTATTATTTTTTAAATCTCATGTTTTTTTCTTAAAGCATCGTGCTATTAAGATATCGATGGAAATTTGTCATACACATTTAATACACGTTAATTCGGTTCTAGATGCCACAGTACAATTTGATCCCATGTTTAGAATTCAAATTACTAATTTCACAACAGAAAGAGAAAGCGATGCTGTAAATAATGCTTTTCTTTCCTTTTGTTTTTTCCTTGATTCCTTTCATTTAATAACAGCATTGAATATCACGCGGCCTTCCTTTTATTTTATTTCGAAGCGTTAAGCCATTTTTTCATTCATAACTTCAGCACTGTCGTAAGAGGCATGAATTATTCATTATTTTTACGTAACCTTAAGCAAAAATAAAAAAAAATCCTAAAATTTCTGTTCAAAAAAGAATTTTTTTATTGTCAATGCTTCCGAAAGTTTTATTCTACCCAGGGCCGATCCTAGCAGGTGTGCAGAGCGTGCAACGCACTCGGGCAGCCAAAACAAGGAGCGGCCACAGGCCGTATATATTTCTATCGATCAAGCATATTTTTTACGAATTTCTCAAAAAAAATTTTGTAAGTCGAATAAATATGCCGTACTTTAAATAATTAAAAGATCAAAATAAGTCCTGATTTCCCAATAGCATAATTTAAGATAAATAGAATGTTAGTACACACAGTGTGTTGATCCATTGTCCATTAATATGTCTACTCTTTACACACATCCAAAATTCGTGGCAGAGTCGGTAATACCTCAATAGAAAAAGTTTTCTTGCTTATCAGCGGTACTGGTGACACAGAGTGGACCGATGTTTAACAAAGGTATCTCAAAAATGATTTTTGCGAAAATTGCTTTGCGAAAATATTTAATAAGGGGGGTTAATATTACCTAAGGTATAGGAGTGCTTAAATCAATACGCATTTGGGGAAATTGAAAGTTTTCAATTTAATATAGACTTACAGTTAAGGAATACAAAATGGAGGAAAGAAGGGAATATATGTGTATTTGCATTTTTATTAATGTTTTATTTTTTCGCCATCTTTATTAATGTTTTATTTTTTACTCTAAAACAGGTAGATGAGTTTATAACGTCAACGTTAAGTATTAGTAAAAATATATAAAAAATTCTCTGGAGGGGCAACACATTGGGACTTTGCACTAGGGTGGCCGACGCCTTAGGATCGTTCCTGATTCTACAGCCTTTAAAAGTTTGTTTAGTATAAACAAAAAGCTTCCTAGCTCCGAAACAGCATCAGGAGTGAGTCTGAATGATAGGGACTCTTAATTTTTCGAATGTCTGTTCTATGCACAATGATGAATTTGAATGTATGAAACATTGGATTGTGTATGTGTCCGCTGTCCTGATTGTGAGCGATGAAATCGCAACTTTCTAGTCTCCGAGCCACTGGCGTAGTTAATCCTGAGTGGACCTCAGTGACGTAACGGTGAACATTAGCCCCCCCCCTGCCAAGTCAGGTTTGGGGCCCCAAGACGGATCTTACAAAGATAACGTACTTGGCGTCAGTCAGGCTTTTGGCCCCCTAGCACCCTGCCCCCCTCGCAATGCGGGGGTTGCAGGGATGTACGTTACGTCACTGATGGGCCTTGTATCAAAATTTCCTGGAGACCATTTTTGGGGGCCCTTAACATGTTACGATACTTTTGCTGATATATGTAAGGGCCCCTGTATTTTTGAAACCCCGTATCATTGATACGGCGGTAGCTACGCCCCTGCTCCGAGCTCTACAAATATCTCAAAGGATGTTGAATCTTTATACAAAATAATTATCTTTCAGTACTTCTCACCTTTCAATTGTACAAAAAATAGCAATTTGGCACAAGAAATGTTTAACATTAGTAAAATTTATACAGCATTTTACACCACCAAGAATGTGCCAGCAGTACTTTAGGCGAAACAATCGAAAATCAACACTCTGAAATATTATACGATAGAAATCTCAAGCCGTCAAGCTTTCTAAATGAAGACTTTCGCAAAAAATTGTTTTACTTTTATTTACATACTTCAGTTAATTTTTTTACTCGTCAATATTATTTTATCAAATCGTCAGTTATATTATCAAGATGTAATTATGGTGTTGTTTGCATTGAAAATCTACTTAAATATCTTCTCTGAATTTAATTTTAACAAGTTATATTTAAAATAAAAAAATTTAAAGTCAATTTCTACTTAGATCGATAAAGAAATTTTTTTCGTTTATTAAATTGAATTAATGAATTAATATTTGAAAAAAAAAATTGTTTTTACATCAAATTTTACATCCACAACCAGTTTAAAAAAATGTACCTGAAGCCACAAGAAAAAATTCGTTATAAAAACGTACTGGCGCCATCTGTGTTGCAGGTAATTAATTCTACGTCAAAAATAACACAGGCTAAATTTAAAATTAAAAAATGTAATTTAAATAATGAAGTAATATTTGAGAAAAAGAACTGTATTAACATCAAGTGAAATCCACTATAAGTTTAAAAAATATATTTGAACTTCAGTGGATGAATATAAAGTATTTTATTAATGATTGAAAATTTGAATAAGATAAATGCAGTCGACTCTCGCTAATTCAAACCTTCGATAATACGAACCTCTCAATAATTCGAAGTATATGCTCAGCCCCTAGAAAAACTCTTGATATTTCGAACTAAAACAATACGTTTTTACACTCAATATTTCGAAGTAAAATCTGTGGGCGGCCAGAATACAACACGCGATGATTCGAAGTGATCTAATAAAACTCTCTGCAATTCAAACATTCACTGTTATGTAGAGACCTGAAGCAAACAAGTTGGAGCTTACATGTTTTGAGTTTTATTGTCTCTGCTTGTCTCCCCTGTAACGTAACCCCTTTGATGACCATTGGAGTTGACTCCGATAACTCTGACAGCAGCTTAAGTGTCATTAAACAAACTACACAACTTTTCCCTTCAAAATCATGTGGATGTGGACGTTTTTCAAGCTTCATTTATTCTATAAAAATCTATTGTCAAAGTAAGATTGAATGCCCTAAAACAAAAAAAGATAAGAGGTTGTTCGTCAAAAAAATTGTGTACGTTATGTATTCTTTTAATAATTGTTTTCATAAATGAATTATTTTAATATAGGAATTTTAACTTCTGTTTAAAGTTTATGCTGCATAATATGACTTTTTAAAAATACTTTAAAATATGTTTATTCGTATGTACACACAATTGTTGTTGCATTACATAGTTTCAAATTTAAATGTGTTCGGAAAAATTTGTTTTCATGTATTTTGGGAGAGACTAAGAAATAATTTAACGGGGTAAGGTTAAAGGGTTAGAAAAAGTCATTACATACACACACACACACACACACACACACACACACACACATATATATATATATATATATATATATATATATATATATATGTAATGGATAATAACCAGGAGAAGTCAATATTTATGATTCGGAGTTTTTTTCATTTTGATTTCCATTATTTTTGCATAACCTTACTTACAAACCTTACGAATTGTTTTCAAATAAATAATTTAAGTTGAATAATTGTTACGAGTTTCAATATCTTTGTGGATACTTCGCATTTCTTAAAACTACTTACATTTACATTACGAAAATCTTGTTTTTACCTTGAATATATAATGAATTTTTCAAATTTTATACTTTTAAATCGTAATTAATTTTCTGAAGCATTATCAATAGCTTAGTGAAATTTACCAATACTGATCAAATCATAAGCTGATAAACACTAATTAAGAGTGGAACAGCCAAAATAGGCGGGTATCTAACCACGAATTAAAATTAACTCAACAACAAATTATATACTAGTACTTTTTCTTTCAGCTATAAAAATTGATGTGTTAAAATTACTGAATGTATTGGGGTAACTTCATACCGTTGTTTATGACGAATTTTAATCTTTGGAAATATGCAAAATTGCACCCATATTTCTCTATTAAATGAACCCATAATAATATAATTTCCACGAGTGACCTCGGATTTTGTACTGCGCACATGCAATTGAAACATAATAATAAGGTAAAAGTGTAACTCAAAAAATTATTTTGAAATCTTTTGGTTTTGGAAATTTGCCAAAGTAGAGACATATAACTATTATTACTCTCAATTATTGCAATAATTTACACATTAATTGAATTACCCAGAAATATTTATTTTATTCGTATACAATATCAAAAAAAAAATGTTTTATTGAATTTCTTGTTTTAACGGAATGCTGTGCATATGTTTTTAAATTGGCGCACATTAAATGGAAAAAATCCATGAAAAAAGTTAGAATTTAAAAAAAAAAAAGAATTTTGAAATATAAGACAGTGGATTCATGGATAAAAAAAATTGTTTTTGTAATATAATTTTTAACATTTTCTTCAATTTCTACTTTAGTTCACTCTCTCTATATATTTATATCTATATATACATATTTATCTCGTTCAAATTTTCAATCGTTAATAAAATACTTTTTATTCATCCAATCGAGTTCAAATAAATTTTTTAAAAACTTAAAGTGGATGACACTGATGATAATACAGTTTTTTCAAATATTAATTCATTAATTACATGTTGATTAATTAAATTAAATTAAATACCGGTTTTTGACACTAATTTAGATTCGTCTCCATTGTTGTAACAATATAACTGTTAAAACAATGACAAAAGTTGGCGTCGAAAACCAGTTTTTCAGCCAAACTAGCAAAACTGGGTGTGCATTGTTACAACAATGCAGATAAATCATGCTCTTTTTCAATTCCTACTATTAGTTCATTCTCTCCCTATATATATATATATATGTGTGTGTGTGTGTGTGTGTGTGTGTTGTTCAAATTTTCAATCGTTAATAAAATACTTTCTATTCATTCATTCAATGTAGGAATTGACTTAAATTTTTTTTTATGTATATTACTTGTTAAATATATGTTTAATTATAGTTAAAAATATGTAGTCGAGTATTATTGTGTAGTAATTTCTTGAGAGAGAACCGGTAACTAACAAAAACGTTTTATTGAAGTAAATTATGCAATTTATAGCAGTGGTCCCCAAACTTTTTGATCTCACGGATCAGTTAATTCACAGTTTAAATCCCGTGGACCAGTAATAGAATTTTTTAAGTAATAAGTATTTTTATTAAAAAAAATTGTGATCTAAGAACATTTAAAATTTACCCAATTAATAAAATAAAGCTATTATTTTTAAATAAATTATATAAAAGCTTTATTAATAAACCATAATAAAATAAACAAAAATTGCAAAAACAAAACAATTAAAAAATATATGGTTTTAGTTTATCAAACTTATAGCATTTTACATTCCTATGAAATGGCATTATTCTATGAAGTAGCGTTTTTATATATCTTTTCACGTATTGTAATGAATTGAATTATGTTTTAATATATCTTAAAAAGTAATTTAACGTGATGAATAAATATATTCTACATTTTTCTGGGGACCAGCGAAACTTTCTCGAGGACCACCACTTTGGTGACCTCTGATTTATAGCATCGAACACACACCACAAAATATTCGTCAACAAAAATGGAACAGTCTTAATTACTTTCATAATTCTTATAGCAGCTAGATAAATTTTATGTCTTTATTTACAGCACAGAAGGAGATTAAATTACGACTACAAATAATGGATTAATTAGCTTTTAAAACAAAATTTTTTCACAACGCAATTCGATTCGCTTAGAGCATAGTTTCCCAACATTTTTTGAACTAATGCCCCCTTTTCTGGAGAATATTTTGATACCGCCCCCTTTTCTAGTGAATATTTAGATACTGCCCCCTCCCACATAAGAGTGTACGTAATGCATGGTGAAAACAAGAGTTCAATTTTAAAAAAATATTCTATTACTAATAGAATATATTTTTTAATTTAATTTTTTTTAAATCCCCAATTTCTTTACTTGCGAATCTGAAATAGCTATTGCCACAAACATATTTAAATGTGTAATATTATATATTTTAGTCAGAGATAGGATATTGTTGGAATTGAAACACTTACTGAATTTCTTCTTCATTTAAAAGAATGGAATAAAAGTTTTACCTTACCTGTTATAAAGACAGGTAGGGGTTTTGATGATACGAAGTAATTCATAAAATAAACTATTGCCTTCAAAATAAATATAAATAGACAGTTTTAGCCTTTAAAGAATAACACGTTAATTCCTGGTTAATATATTTAATTGTGTTTCTTGAATAATATACGTAATGAAATGCAGTGGACGAAACATTTTTCCTACAGCTCCCAAAGACAACACGTGCACTACATAAATTAAAATGCACTGTATTATCATTCAATTAAATACAAGTCTGAATGAAATGTGATCTTTAAGTTTTTCATTCACTTCCCGAACTACCAAAATATATGAATTTTCGTACATGTGATATAGAAATGATTTAGATACATACAATCCACATAAGGTAAACAGTATTAAAGTTTACTTTTGTTAGTACATATTCAGCGTGTTTGTGTAGTCTTTATTAGACTATATTTGGTTAAGCTGTCCCCGTGCCATCTCAATGCCCTCTAATTTTTTCTGGGTCTTTTACTGCCCCCCTGAAAGTCTCAAACGCCCACAAAGGGGCGTTATCGCCCACGTTGGGGACCCATGGCTTAGAGTTAGGTACCGAATAACCTAAATAGCCTACATTCAAAATTTCACATTCGCATCTTTTTCATTTGTTCGAATTATATTCGAGAAAGACCATAAAAGGACCATGCAATGAATTAGTTCGCTCAAATGTTCATAATACTTTCTTGTTTTCAAAGATCACGTGGATAAGTGTCAATCAATAACTAAATATTATAAATAATGTCCTTTAAGCTGCTGGTTTTGTTATCGTGAGTTTTATTTTTCGAGCTATCAGAAGAACTGCATAAATCCAGGGTTTAGATGTCTCGGGAAGTAAGGAATCCAAGCATTTAAAAATTTATGTATATTACAGCTTACTTTTTGCTTGCATATTTAAGAATTCAAATCTGCAATGACTATATAACTTTTTTCTTTTCCATTTTTAAATATTGATTTGAATGCAGAAAAGATCATTTATTGATTGATGTAACACCTTTCAAACATTTTAACTAAAATATTTCTATCGTCTAAGATTTGAGGCATTCATTCAACATTATAGAAATCTCATTTTTTAAATCTCGCATAATTGAAAAACGTTCTACTAGAATTTTAGAGACTTATTTTATGATATATGTGTGTGAAAATGGGTGATCGAAAAAAGTAGCATCAATAAAGTAAAGCACATGTTTTAGAAATTAATTAGTTTTATTAATTAATTTAATTAATGCGATTTTGTAAAAAAACATTCCTTTGTACTATTTAAAACGATGTTAGTTTTATACAAATACAATGAGAAATGCGAAAAATTTTAAGAATGTCGTAAAAAAACTACGATTATTTATTAAAAGTCCACTACAGTGCTTAAGTCTTGGGATATCTCTAATAATGTCGTGTAGGACCTCCTTTTGCTTAACAACTCGATGTGGCATCGACTCCACAAGTCGTCAGGAATCCTTTAAAGAAATATTTAGCCATGCTGCTATTACAATTTCCTACAATTGCTTGTTACCAGTGCAAGACTTCTAGAAGAAAAAGTACAAAGAAGGCACAAAAAGGACAGGGTACAATGTGTCCCATACATATGTCTCGGCCCGAAGGTTACGGATATGAGAGGATTCGAGGAAGAAGCAAACATGATCATAAAAATAGCTACTTGTATTCTATCTTTAGCACTTTTCGAAATAGGCAATATTGTAACTTTTCTGGGAGCAAAATGAAATCCTAACCCGTCTTTGGATAGCTAAATTATCGAAGGTACTTTTGAAGCTCCTTGTATGATCCATCTCGAAGTTCAATAGCTCTGTGAGCTCTAAAGTTGATTACTTCACAACTTCCTAGTTGATTCTACTTCGACTTCTAATTTCGAAAGATGCGATCACTCAGTCGTTGTTCACCCTTACTAATACTTAGATTTCACGTTTAACGATCAATGCTTAACCATTAAATCACATACTCAACGACAGGTACTTAAATAGTAGATACATTTGCATAACATCAAGTCATCTCTACTGAAAGCTATTTTTAAACTAAAATCTCAGTTAAATAATATATTCCCCTAGAGGATTAGTAGAAGAACCCGAATAGTACCCGTTATACATTTTTATCGTGATTCTTTGGAGATCTAGCTGGCCCAAATCATTCGTGCTGGAATTGTTTAAAATGCTTCTCAAACTAATTACGACTAATTTAAGTTCAGCGAGGAGGTGTATTATCAACCTGGAACGTTCAATTGTTGTTTGGGTACATGAAGCTCACACTAGCTTGTTTTGTGCCCTAATCATAAGTTATATCAAAAGTAGATCATGTAGAATGCGCCACACTCGAGCCTTGTCATCAGCTTTTACCAACTGGAATCATGACGACGCAAGCAAAGTATTTCCAGTAGCCTAGGACTAGTATCCCTTGTCTTTTCAGACAAATACCAATTAGGAATAACAACTGCATGATGGATGTAACCGTATCTCTGGAGACCCCGAGGAGAATGCAAGTGGCCTGCTGGCATTCGATATTGTCACACGAGCCCTGCATCTGGTGTGATGGTCTGGGAAGTCATTGGGTACATAAAACGAACAGCTCTTGCTTGCATCGTTGGTAATTTGAACATCTAGCGTTGCATTTCTCACACTTTAAGGCCCGGTAGCTTGCCTTATCTTCAAGACATCGGAGACGTTATCTCTCAACAAGATAATGGAAGATCGCATGTTGCCCGTTACGTCCTGACCTACTTCGAAATAGGGGGATGTTTGATTGTTCTCTGTCCAACAAGCTCTGCAGATCTCTTACCTATTACCTCGTCATGAGTTGCTCGCTCTACAATAGCCTCTACAATTGATGAAAAGTGGCATAGACTTGAAGCAGTTTTGAATGACTTGCTCTTATCTATTATCCAAGTCAGACTCGATGCCTAACCGGATAAGAGCCGCTTTACCTGTCAGTGACGGCAGCTGTGTGTACCAATTTCTGTACTTTTGTACTCCCAAATTGCCAAAAACTTCAATCATATTTTGTTTCTACTGTGCTGTATACGTGCAATAAGGAAAGTTTTGTTATTTTCTGTGCTTTCTAATGTGGTAATTTTAATATAGTCAACAGTATATTTTCTGAATATTGCTTTATTCAAATGTAAAATGAATACTATCGGAAATGGAAAGAAGGCAGAGAAAGAGAAATATTTTTAATATCTTCATACACAAAAGATTTTCTGTGTCTGTCAATTAGTTATAGAAAAATGTAACAATAAATCCTTTGGTCACTTTCTCTATTGCCATCTAACTTAACAAGATAAATGAAACTCTAAAAAAATTTCTAACAATAATAATGCTTTTTAAGAAGCTTTTCTTCGTCTTTGAACTTCATTCGAGTTTTTAACTTCCTATTAAAAATATGCTTTCTCTTACATTTTTGCTTATATATACAACTCAGTATATCTCTCGGGGTAATTTGCTTCACATAATTCTTACATTGTTGTTAGAAACTTTTAATCTTAAATATATTTATTTTGGTAGATAATTTTCATTCCTTTATGCGCGAAATAAATTTATGAATATGAAATAAATGTATTTTACTTCCTTGCGTTGGCCAAACATTTTCCTAAAACTTGAGGAAAAGAAAGCCTTACTTTTCGATTTAATACAAAAAGTTGAAAATACACTGCTGGCCACCGTGGATGCAACACTCTGAAGGAAGCACGCAAATAACATGAAATTTACAATATGCATTAGCGGTGGTGAGATATGCAAATGATTAGAATTTCAGCGCGGACAAAACATCCCGCACGCATGTGGCACCACCTCAAAGCGCTATTTAAGGCTTGGAGATTTCGAAGATTTCAAGTTCGGCAATTGTGTTTTTCTTGTGGTTTTTTCAAAAATCGATCAGTTATGTCTTGTAGAAAACAGTGATCAGCTTTTGATCAAGTATCCGAGTTCGACAGAGAAAGGATAGTGGCCTAACGAGATTGTGGATTATCTTTCAGGAAAATCGGTAGTCGTGTTGGACGAAACCAAACAACTGTAATGCGGATATGTGACCGTTGGATGCAGGAGGGTACGACGCACCCACGTGGTCGATCGCATTCACCTCAGTGCAGCACTTCACGTGAGGACAGGCAAATTGTGCGCATGGCAGTGACGGATCGCTCAGTCACATCACGAACCATAGCAGAGCACGTTGAGCCTGTAACGCATCATTCAGTGTATGCGCGTACCATTCGACGCCGTTTACAGCAGAGTGGTCAGTCCGCAAGACGTCCATTGCTTGGTCTACCCTTGACGCAGAACCACAGACGTCTCCGCCGCCAATGGTGCGATGAAAGAAGGATGTGGGCGGCAGAATGGAATGAAGTTGTCTTTACTGACGAGACACGCATCTGTCTGCAACACCACGATGATCGGATTCGAGTCTGGAGACATCGTGGAGAGAGGATGCTGAACAGCTGCGTTATGCACCGCCACACTGGTCCTGCACCGGGTATTATGGTACGGGACGGTATTGGATATCACTCTCGCACTCCTCTGGTACGCATTGCCGGTACTTTAAACAGCCAGCGCTAAATCTCCGAGGTGTTGGAGCCAGTTGTCCTTCCTTACCTTCAGGGTTTGTCCACAGCCATATTTCAATAGGATAATGCGCGATCACACGTGGCACGTATTGTCCAAAGGTTCTTCGTCAATCACCAGATTGAATTGCTTCCCTGGCCGGCTCGCTCTCCGGATCTTTCACCGATCGAAAACATGTGGTCCATGGTAGCTCAGTGATTGACCCAGATTACATCCTCAGCTGCCACACCAGATCAACTTTGGCAACGTGTAGAATCTGCTTGATCTGCTGTAACCCAGGAACACATCTAAAGTATCTTTGAATCAATGCCGAGGCGTGTGGCAGCGGTGATCTCCAAGAATAGCGGCTACTCTGGGTACTGATTCTGGCAGGAACCACACTTCACAGAAGTCTATAAATTTAATCTTTTGATACTTGGTCAACATGTTATCTGCAAAATAAATTTTGTTGTGCTATCTCTTGTCTTTCTTGGTGTTGCATTTACGGTGGCCAGCAGTGTGTGTGTGTATTTTCGTTTGTCTTTTACTAGAACGTTACGAATTTCTTTTCTCTGAATTTTCAAGGTAAAAAAAAGGAGAGATGTAAGAGAAGAATTCCACATTGTTAGTAGACTTATTAGAATGTGTTCTCCATTTAATTCTTGAATGTAGTCTACCAAGGAGGTATTTTCCAAACTCTTTTCGTCAGGGTTAATCTATAATTTTTCGTGGAAAAACTTCAGCATAAGTTTTGTTTACGTTTTATTATTATTTCTTACATCATTCGTAAAAAGAATGGATTTGTTTAAAAAGTGAAAAGACTTACAGTCTGACCCCTATTTAACGAATTATTCGGGATTGAATATTTTGTTCGTTAATTCAAGGTTATTCGTTATATCGGGGTTCAAATAAAATACAAATTTTTTGCACTTACCTTTTGGAAGCTTTATAATAAACAAATACAAAAAGCATATTCATAGTTAGAAACTGCAGACTTTTTCTTCTACAGCTAAAAATACCATAAGTTAGTTATTACGCACCAGTTAACTGGAAATTTTAAAATATTGACCAATAGATGTTTGACAGTTTTTTTTATACCTGACTCGAAAAAGGTATTTTTCGTCATTATGCAGGGAAGAAAAAACTGCGTCCTATACGTTCTGCTGCATGAGGTATGTTTTGTAGTTTCCGAACTATGCAAAGCATTAGAAAATGTAAGAGTTTTGATAGGAAATTCATTATCAATTTCTGCATCAAAGTCATTATTCACTGGCTCCGACACACACAGGTCACAATTTCCTAAACTGCAATTGCACAAATACGCGCAGCCCATCATTAAATGTAAAATAAACCTCAAAATCTTAAGGCAATTGGTACCAGCTTCACAATTTCTTTTATTTTTAATATTTGATTTTTGGTTTTAATTGTATTTTATAAAAGTTAATATTCAATAAATTTCCATAGAACAAATTTTTAATTTGTTGCAAAATGTTTGCAAAATTTAAATTTTTTGAACTTTTTAAAACATTTTTTTAAATTACAAAGGCTTTTTTAAATATGTCTCTTTCTTTACAATATTTTTTCCAAGTACCTTATAATATACTACATAAAACTGTGCATGGGTTTTTTTCTGCAATTGCTCTTTAATTTTTTACTAATTTTTTTCTAGTTAAACATCCAAAAATTCTCAAAAAATCATTAATTTTGATTTTGAAATTTTTTATAAAAAGAACTAAGCATGTTAGAGCTAATTCCATGCACAGTTTTACAAAGCATACATTTTAGAACATGTGCAAAAAATTTTAAACCCATACTTCAATTATCAAAAACTCCTTAGGGTTTTGAATAACAGTATATGTACAAATATTCAACATGGAGAAATATGAGTTTGAAGTTTTCATTCCATGGATACCCTGATATAATATTCATCGAATAGTCTGAAACTCTTATGAAATATTAATTCGCTTATTTAAAACTACTTACCATAAAAAATTGCACAAATGTAGAACATTTAAACAGTGTACTGCCATAATGAATACGTAGAAGAAAACGAATGAAAGATCAATATTTCATAAAATTTTATCTTAATTATTATAAACAAAATAAATACTCACACTTCAGAGCAAATTCCATGCTCAGAGCTAATGCACAACATGTACAAAAGATGTTTAGGCCTTTATTTTTTATTTCCATGATTTTAAAAGCCTTCGAATGTTAAATATTGTACACGAATGAAAGCAAAATCAAATAGCAATTTATAAGTAAAATATATCAAAATCTAAGAACTGCATATGTGCATTTGCTTAAATAAATATCTTAAAATATTTTAATAACAAAAGTGTTGAATTTCACATACATGGGATATATATATATATCACCAAAAACAAATATATAAAAATGGAAGAGTTTTTCTATTTTTTTTAATTAGATTTTTAATTATTTGAGTTATCAAAATGAAATTTAGTATTTGTGCTTTGGGAGAATCCGTTTTGAAGTTTTAATTTCATTTATAATAAAATCATAATAAGCACGCACAAATTTTAAATCTTGACTAAATCCATTTGCTCCCCCCCCCCCCATAAACAATACACAAACTAGAATTTTTGCATGAATTGCACAATTCTTTCTTGAAATGATTTGTTACTGCATGTATAATGTCAGTCTCACTTACGCGAGGTAGAAAAGTAATTAATTCATTTTTTATCAGGCTCTTTTCTAGCAGATAATCTGAAATGCGGGCGTAGTAGTTGCTGTCCAGCATCAAATATTGCTCCATATTTTGATAAAAAATTCAGGTAAAGCTTTGAAATTTTGCAGGCATGTTTATAAAGATTTGAGGAATCAAATAAGCCAATAAAAAAAATTTCGACAGTATAATGATTTTTAGGGTACCATATCATCTTAAAGTAGTACCTCCTGCGTTAAGGAGTGGGATGAGATAAGAATAGAATTTCCTATCCTATTCTAAAGATCACATGATAGGTTACACTCATGACTCATCTGCACCTGTTAAGTCTAGTAATGGTCTACACCCTTTCCCGTCGAAATTCTCTGCTGACAAGACAGGTCTTTTTGTTCAGGACAAAAAAGATATGTCATTTTTGGGGGGAAAATAAAAAAAATTCTGATACAAACCAATAAAAAAACTTTCAGCTGTTTAAATAATGCGTTAATTCGAGGTTTATTATTCTTTAAATAGGGGTCCGACTGTATTTCCTCGAGTACCAAAGCTTTATGATTTAAAAGCTAACTTCGAAATACGCATATTCATATATATATACACCGCTGGCCACCGTAAATGCAACACCCTGAAGATGCGGATATGTGACCGTTGGATGCAGGAGGGTACGACGGACCCACGTGGTCGATCGCATCCACCTCAGTGCACCACTTCACGTGAAGACAGGCAAATTGTGCGCATGGCAGTGATGGATCGTTCAGTCACATCACGAACCGTAGCACAGCACGTTGAGTCTGTAACGCACCATTCTGTGTATGCGCGTACCATTCGACGCTGTTTACAGCAGAGTGGTCTGTCCGCAAGACGTCCATTGCTTGGTCTACCCTTGACGCAGAACCACAGACGTCTCCGCCGTCAATGGTGCGATGAAAGAAGGATGTGGGCGGCAGAATGGAATGAAGTTGTCTTTACTGACGAGACACGCATCTGTCTGCAACACCACGATGATCGGATTCGAGTCTGAAGACATCGTGGAGAGAGGATGCTGAACAGCTGCGTTATGCACCGCCACACTGGTCCTGCACCGGGTATTATGGTACGGGACGGTATTGGATATCACTCTCGCACTCCTCTGGTACGCATTGCCGGTACTTTAAACAGCCAGCGCTAAATCTCCGAGGTGTTGGAGCCAGTTGTCCTTCCTTACCTTCAGGGTTTGTCCACAGCCATATTTCAATAGGATAATGCGCAATCACACGTGGCACGTATTGTCCAAAGGTTCTTCGTCAATCACCAGATTGAATTGCTTCCCTGGCCGGCTCGCTCTCCGGATCTTTCACCGATCGAAAACATGTGGTCCATGGTAGCTCAGTGATTGACCCAGATTACACCCTCAGCTGCCACACCAGATCAACTTTGGCAACGTGTAGAATCTGCTTGATCTGCTGTAACCCAGGAACACATCAAAGTATCTTTGAATCAATGCCGATGCGTGTGGCAGCGGTGATCTCCAAGAATGGCGGCTACTCTGGGTACTGATTCTGGCAGGAACCACACTTCACAGAAGTCTATAAATTTAATCATTTGATACTTGGTCAACATGTAGTCTACAAAATAAATTTTGTTGTGCTATCTCTTGTTTTTCTTGGTGTTGTATTTACGGTGGCCACAGCAGTATATATATATATACATATATTCTTAACCTCTTTCAGTTAGTAACTATTTAAAAAATTTATGATTTTATATATACTTTCAAGTTCTTTTTGTAATTGTTACCTTCAAATCAGATAGCGATTTAGTTGACTGATTTTTAGCGAGAGATTATGAAGAAGACGGCATTTGGGTGTAGTGCCTTTGTGCATCACCCCTCTTGGGTGAATCTAATTTACATTTTTTCCGATCCGTCTTTATTTGGTGCAAATCAAGTAGTTGCGTGACCTTTATTCGACTAGATATACTCCATATTCTTTTCTTTGCCATGTCTCTACCAGTACTGCTTGAATTATAGAATCTTTTTCTCCCCTAATATATGTGTAGATATACACAAATGAATCAGATATAACAAGTAAACCAAATTATTCCAATCTAAAAATGTTAGTGAGTCGGTGGATAGGCGAACGAACGATGTATTTGTTAAATCAAGCGTGTTTGCTGCTGCGTCATTCGTGCGTGACGGCTTGAGAGTTACGTCACCATGTGACGGCTTGAGGGTTGCGGCACTATGCGACGGCTTTGGTTGAATTTGCGGTGGATAGATGGCGCCACGACAGTTCAGAACGTTGCGTCTTTCTGAGTTCAGCCAGGATCACCAATGAAATGGCGCGCTTATCCGATGGGATAGAACCAGGTACCTTTGGGTCCGAAGCCGAGTAACTTACCTACTACACCAAAATGATCACCATGGTGCGGAGGTTGTTACTGGCTTAAGTAGTTGATACCGCTACATATTATACATTACGCATTATCTTTAAGCGAATACACCCTAAAATTTAGGAAGACTGTGTGTACAAACATATCATGAATCAAAACGTCATTGTAAATGTGTGTGAGAGTTGATTTGATAAGAAAGAGAATGGAGACAGAGATAAGTTGATAGATAGCATAGCTGTACATATTACTTATAAAAAAATTACCATGAAATTGGGGGGAAAAGTCAGTATTTTGATATAATTTTTTTTAAAATGATTGTAAGTATTTACGGTATTAGGTTACTGATTGTTATAATAATTATTATTATATTATTATTTCTGAAAAATTGTCACGTTTTATTTTGCTTCCTAACTGTGGAGAGATTCCAATTGTATGAAAAAGACTCATTTTAGTTTACATCTTTCAGAGAAATATAAGTAAATACATTTATCAGATAATCTGAAATCAGGGGCAAATATATTTTTTTCTGTCCATAGTCTAAAAAAATAATTTTAAGAAAAATCAGATTTATTTTTAATATTTCATGTTATGAAGTGAAAGTATTTTGATTTGCAAATTTGAAAAACTAAAAGTTTCTTAAGTTTCAGGATTTTGTATAAATAACAAGAAATAGTTCGAATATTCCCACTTTGGGAATTTTAAGGAAACCCGCGGAGAAAACGAAGTAATTCACAATCTCTAAATGATGCTTAATGATTTGGTATTTCTAAAAGTAAAAGAACAGCTTTATTGACAGTAGAGATTTAGGTTTTGAAAAACCCCATTCATGTTGCTTAAGTTATTGTGTTCTTGACGATTGTCTGAAGTCCATTGTCTGGTTAAGCTTTATTATATAAGCTTTACTCCATTCATCACAGGAATAGGTGCTCATTAAACGCATTTTAGTTTCATTCATTGCTCACATTTCACGCCTTAGGCGAAATTTCTGATCCCGCTGCTATTGTTTTTGACACTAGCAAACCACAATTAATCGATCACGATTTAAGGCTAATAAATACTATGAACCTCTGATTCATGTGTGAGGCATCTTTTTTTTTTCTTTTGAGTTAGTCTATCCCTCTCATTGAATATTTATTAAAATAAAAACAACATGATGTCTTATATCAGTCTATTAGCCGGTATTTGTCCGCTTCGCTGGGTATTTCCTGATGTTATATGACTATATACTGTTTATAAGTCATTGATACCTAAGTCCTAGTATTAGCTCTCGATTGCATTGAAAAAAATTCTTATAGATCTCGCCTGTTGTTTTAAAAATGACAGAGCTAGAATTTCTAAGGAAGATCCTAATTTTCTTCGGAAGTGTTATTATTTTTTACGCTCCCGTAAGCCTGATCTAGAGTCTATTTTCAAAAAAACTCCTTTTTAGCCTATTCCCATTAAAAAAGAAACCATGTTTACTAAATATCAAGGCTATAGGTCCAGTCATTCAGAATCAAAATTTTTTGTCTTGGAATCAATTTATACAAAACCTATTCTTAGTGGATCTGTACTGAACAAAAGAAACATGCCCTCCGCATTTCAAGAAATAGATCGTAAAAGTATGGAGAGCTCGTGATGAATGAATGAATGAGTCACTTTTTCCTCCAATATAAAATAGGTAATATAAATAAACTAAAGAGAATCACCAGAAGTTTGAAGACATGAAATTTAAATCTTATACATCAATTAAAGAGTGGTCAAACACTTTCGGCTTCGACGTCTACAATAAGCAAAATCAGCTACTAAATGAATTTAATTATTTAATAATTAATACAAAAATTCTTCCAGGTAAACTCATTATAAAATTCTATGTAAGTAATATAAATTCAATTTCTAACTTGCTTACCCATAATGATAAATAATACGTTTAATACAGGGATTTTTCACTAAATTCTACAGTTGTTAATATTATAAATTAGAATATTTCTCTTTCCCTTAAAATGTTTTCGAGTGAAAAAAATAATTAACATGTTATTAAATGATAATACTTTTATATTAAAATGTACATTGCCGTATGCGAACCATCCATTTTTACTTTGACATTTTTTGAGCAAAAATTTCTAAAACTAAATGGCTAACCATCCAGAATGCAACTGCAAGAAGTTGAAAAGACAGCAAAGCCAAATTTGTTAGAGGGATTCAGTGGCGTAACGTACAACCCCGCATCGGGGGGGGGGGCAGGACTCTAGGAGGCCCAAAGCTTGAGTAATACCAAGTACATAAGATACGGCTTGGGAACCCAATGTGACTTTGCAGGGGGGGGGGGCTAATATTCTACGTTACGCCGCTGGAGGGATAACAAACAATATAAAAGTGAAACAATTGAAAATTCAACCTTTTGCGCGGAGATAAAAACTAGAAGAATCAGTACTGCGTGTTGCTATCATGACTGTAAAAACCGCTCTTATATGACTTGGCATTTAATAAAAGAATTGGATGCCTCATTGAAGTATAGCAGCATATGCTGCTTCCACACATTACAAAAGTTGATATGGTCTATCAACAAGTGATGTATGCCTGACCAGTAGTACTTCAATTATCGACTGGACGTGTTCAATAGTCGAGAGATCAGGGTAAACACTCAAACCAAAACAGTAATACAAACTGGTGGTTGAAGAACATTGAACATTGCGCATGCCACGTTCTCATTATTCTGTTGAAATGTCACTACCGGTAAGCTCTAAAGGTAAGGGAAAACAACAGGCTCCCAAACCTGAGTTATATAATATTTACTGGCCATTGTACTGCCAATGTGTATACTAGGGGGATATGAGAGTAGAATTTTAATGTACCACTGTAAAAGCAATGCCTAGTCTTTCGGTTGTTTATGTCCGCCGTTCAATGTACCATTGCATATTCAAATGCCTTTTGTTTTGAAACAAATACAGCAATGGAAGACTTTACGGATATTTCACTCTGTTGCAAATGACATAGAAATGTGTGTGCAGAACATCGATTCTTGTGCAACTGACCATATTTGGTGTGATATAACTCTTGATGTGGTAGAGTAATGTTTCTTAACCCCATTTGGGGTCACGTGACTTGAGGCTGGGGTGGCCAAAAATTTTAGGATTTTTTATGTGTCATCTTAGACTGGATCATTAAAATTTCCCAATAAAAATATTTACTTGAATATGTATTTCGATCACGAATATTAATTCAGTTTTTTTATTGTTTATAACTACATAACCATTAATGAAACGTAATATTTTCAAAAAATATATGGTAGAAACACATATGCAAAGATTAAGAACTAAATTCACACAGCGCGCCACATAATACCATAATAATTGCTTTAATCTCGATTTCCTAATCGAATGGCGACTTTATTCTTTATTTATTTGTGTCTACATTATTTAAGTGAGACTAGTATTTTGTAACATTTTAACTTTTTTATACATATATAATGAGAGGTTTGGAGTTTCCTTAAAATAAAAAAGAAGTATTAAAGAAGTCTGTATAAATAGCAAAGGCAGTCTTAGAACTATTGAGGAATCTTCAAATAACTCAGCCATGTATTGAGAGTCAGGGAGGGAGGTCCGCACACTTTTTGAGGGGGAGTGGGGGTCCACGATGTCAGGCTGATACTTAAAAGGAGGCCGTGGGGTGATCAAAAGTTTAAAAGCCGCTGGTTTAACACATTGTATCAGAAATCTAATCAAGATAAGAAAATACATACAACGAAGAACTTTTTGGCTTAAATTATAAAAAAACCCATTTATTCTATTTGTTTTGAGCATATTGCTTAATGCTCAGGGGATGGCACAAAAGTTTTGTACAAAAATTGGGGTCGCCACCTCGAGAAGTTTACGAACTCCTATGATAGAGGGATCCATCACTGTCATGTGTGATAATATACTTGACATCATGTATAGTGGTGCAAAGAAGCTTTTTGGTGCAATCAGTACCATCATTTTCACCTGAATCCATCGATTTCAGACCCGCATCGCTGTTACTTGATTACGTCTGACACAATTATCTATTTTTGGAAAAATAATCCGTATTCTCCTGACAGATGAGCTCAAATGACGTTCATACTGCTCACGCAAAACTGCATGAAAAACAATTTTAGTGCTTCAAAACAGAATTTTGTTCTTCCTTATATAGCGCTTATTGGTGACAAAACAGGAATTCAAGATATACAGGATTGGGGCGCACGAACTTCTTGTTTTGAACATGTTGCAGTAATGTACGTAGGGAGGGAAGGGGCGCATGGAGCGATTCGGTGGAAGGGGTGGATGAGTGAATATTAACGCCGCACTGTTCAGCTAAACGAGGGCTTTTGGTGACGGACTTCGTAATTTTGAACCATGGTCGAGTGACGAGGACGACACCTGAGATGGCCCCCCTCTCCTAACTACCACACCACACTAACGGAAGGACGTTTGAACTCACGACAGATTTAACGTGCATTGCTCCCCTACACGGCAGGTCTTTAGTGGTGCTGGGCTCGAACTTGTGACACGCCAGCCAAGATCCGATGCCTTGACCACCAGGCTACCACGGCCAGTGGAAGGGGTGGAGTGGGATATTTGTGTTCCAGCCCGCCTCAGTCTCAAACATGTTGTGGTCGAGGCAGCAGAGCGCTTTTGCCGTGGAGGGCGTATCTCTCTAACGGTCGATCGGTGACGGTGATTGCAGTACAGCATGCCTTTCGCCGTCACTTCGAAATTCCTCCACGAAGTCGTGTTCCTGATCGGAACTGTGTTTTAATGCGGATGGATACCTTCCGAGCAACGGGGAATGTCTCTTAAGAAAGATAAGGACCTCCGAAGACCGTTAGAACACCTAAAAATGTGGAGCGAGTTAGTGAGTCAATTCAGATCGATATGTGACAATGATCCAACAATTCTTCTTACCAGCTCTCCAAGAAAAGGTTCTTGACACCGTGTGATTATAACAAGATGGGGTACCAGCCCACACCGCCAGGGTTTCCATGAGTGTTTTAAGAGCAGTCTTCCCCGAATGGTTGATTTCCCTGCGAGGGGACGTAAACTGGCCTGCGCACTCACCTGATTTATCCCCTTATGATTACTTCCTATGAGTTTATCTCAAGTTCCTGGTTTACAAAAGTTTCTCCAAGACCCTGGAGGCTCTACAGAACATAATCCAAGCCTTTATTCACAATAGCCCGGTCGATACGCTTAAAAAGATGACTCAAAGTTGTCGAAATCGACTGCATCAGTGAATTGATAATGAAGGGTGACATTTAACAGACATTGTGTTTAAAACTGTGTAAACTCAAAGTTCCAATATTGTGTAGTAGGCGGAAAATAAAAATAAAGTCGAATGAAACATGTTGTTTTATTGCATTTGCAAAACAGCTCCCAAGCCCCGCCCTGTATGTGTGTTCAGAAATATCGATCATTTGCATATTCCACCTCAGTATACGCATGATGAAAATTTCCAGTGGTTTGGATGTTTCCTTCATTGTGTTGCATTTTAAGAGGTCAAAGGCGTAATTTTTATAAACAGGATAATCAATCATTGGCAGGGCCAAGTAATTTTAGCGCGTTTTTCACATGTTGTATTTTACAATAATGCAACTATGAACTTTTTACTAACAAAAATAGTACTATACTTAAAAATTTTTTTTTTTAATTTAACATTTTCTTTTAATAATTATTAAATTTAAATATGATTCGGCTCATCTAGGGCACAAATGCGACCAAATGCCGAAAAACCCGAGGTCAATCGGTTGCTTATTGGTTGAGAAAAAGGTACGACAAAATATGGAACGAAGACAAAGACGAAATTTGCGTCCTAATAGCGCTTTTTTTACACTACGTGAAAAACGCGCTAAAAAAGAAAAGGTAATGTATTAAACCAAACTTACTTCTTGAACTTTTTAAAAAGTATAATGGCATCATTTTCTGCTTTTTAAATGTGAAATTATTGATCTAAAGAGGATAGATATTAAGATTCCTTAAAAATCGTCATTTTTGCGATCTAGTATAGACTGACTAATATCAAGTTCTAGCAATCTGATGAAATATTCTTTAAAATAAAAATACTCAATGAGTGAAAAGTTATTCTGAAAATTTCTAGAAATTAAAAGAACATCTACATTTAAAATAATTAAATCAATACTTAATATTAATAAACCCTAAGAATTTGCTGCCTTATATTGAAATATAATTGGTAGTTATACTAAGTAATACATTAAATGATTGAATTGGTATTTGAATACATGTGAAAAATTGATAATATGTGTAATATAATTTTTTTATTGTGGTGGTTAGATCACGCAAATCTTGCAATAGCATGTCGTAATCTAACGTACAACGAAATAATTCTAGAAAGTTCTACATACCCAATTAAATACTTTCCATAATGACTCCATTCACAAAGAAAACCTCACACAAACTTTGTTTAAATACACAGGCTATAAAAAAAAATTTAATTTAAAAAAAAACTCTATTTTAATTATAACATTTACCATTGAGAAACAATTTATAAACACATTAAAGTCAGTCTCTGATTGGAAATAAAAGAAAAGGAAAAAAATCCTTGAGACAGAGAGAACAAGAAAGAAATTGAATAAATCGATAGTGAATTGTGTTTTTTCCGTTCGGAAAATTTTTCAAGGGCTTCAATTTACATCAGGAATTGCGGGATTTATGCATATCCCCTAGCAAGTGACCGTGAAAATTAATGGACATGCCAAAAACATGATGTAGATCGGCCTAATGTGTATTTTCGAGTTTGGAAACACCACCTTCTTTGGCTTTTTTTATTCTTTTACAGTATGATGGAATCCGTCATGGAATGACAGTGCGTTGATTATACGTCATAATATCTGCCTCATTGTGTGCTGAGAGTGAGCGAGCTCTTGCCCAGTTCCGCCTAGGATGGATTGCGTAGTCTCCTGCATGAGAGAGAGAGAGGTTCGGAAACTAACAAGCATCCGTTTATCGCTCTTTTGGCGACTTTATGCTCAGATTGTCAAATTTTTCTCTATTTTTAATTTCGATAAGAAAGAAAGAAAAGAAAACGTTATACCTTTTTATCGACTGATATTAATAACAATAAAGATATTTAAACGACTTAAGTTAAGTTTTCAGAAAACAATGAGCAAATTATGATCTATACAAGAGAAAATTAATTTTCAGTTCTGCAATGCATTATTTTTTTCAAAAAGTTGTCAAATTCACGAACTTGTTGGTTGGCGTGTCTTGAGTTAGAGCCTAGTACCGCTGAAGACCCGCCATGCCGAGGAGGCAGCGGCACATCAAATCTGTCGAGGCACAAAAGTCTTCCCGTTGTGTAGAGTGAAAGTTGGGAGAGGGGGCAGCTCAGGATTCGTCCTCATCACTTGACCGTGGTTCAAAATTGTGAGGTCCGTCGCCATTGGTCCTTATGTAGCATTTTTGTGCGACGTTAAAAAAACCCAGCTTTTCTTCAAAAGTTGGTTCTGCGCTCGTTAAAGCAGAGGTACGGATGCAAAAAAAATACTGTTACGTATTGTCTTTTTATAACTGAGCAAAGAAGCATATTTTGATTATTTAAATTACCTCCTTGAATTTATTTAAAATTAAATAATCTAAATTTTTAAAAAACAGTATTTACTTTGTTTTAAAAATCGAGACAGATTTATTTTTTTCTATTGTATTGTTGCTGGAAAGATCTCGTAAAAATCAAATGTCATATTTATTCGAATTAAGCCACATTTTTTTACAGTGTTTATGGTACTGTAAATCGGGGGGCGGTTCAAAATCAAAAGGCGGAAAAATTCATTGGATGTGGGAAATTGAACATGATACTCTGAAAATAAGAACAATAACAAGTTCATGTATAAATTCATAAGTTTTAATACTGGTAAAATAAATTAATTATTCACATCTTATTGATTCTCATTTTATGTTTTTTTTTTTAAATTTTGTTAATAACATTTTTTATAAACACTTTTACTCTATTTTTTAAATTTTTTTTCACAGAAACATGTTGAGAATTTGGAGTGCAGCTTAGATTCGAATAAATACTATACATATAAGTTCTACTGATGCTTATTGATTAGTTATATTTATTTCTAGCCGGCTGGGTGGCGTGGTTGGTTTGTCTCTGGCCTTCTGCACCCAAGGTTGCGGGATCGACCCCGGCTCAAGTCGGTGGATTTTCATGATGCAGAAAACCGACAGAGGCCATGTCGTATGATTATACGGCATGTAAAAGATCCCTAGAGTGTATGTTTGGCGTGAATGTTCTCGGCTAAATTAAATACTTGTTCGCATCGCCAAGAGCTCAGGTGCCTCCCTCGGTGGCGAAAACTGGGTGTCAAAATTGCTTGCTGTAATTGGTATCGCCTATATGGTGCAGCACTAAAAAGTGATACCAGCTCCTGTGGGGAATGTACTAGGTCTGCAAAGGTTTAAAAAACCAATGTGCAGCCCCATCGGAAAAAAAAATATATTTATTTCTATCTATAAGACCTTAAAAAAAGCACCAAAAAATTATTCCCATTCTTTTTGCAGTTGCCTGGATTTATTTTTGTTAAGCTTTGTGTGATAATTCAGTTATTAAAACGTTTTTTTTTTTTTTTTTTGCATCTTTACGAATATAATACAAGTGAGGAAGAATTTTCGTTCGAGTTTCGATAATACTTTATAAAACAACTTGATCCGGAACATATAGTTAATCCAGAAAGCACTCTAATTTAATTTAAAAATTATTTTAAAACGCATATATATTTTGTGGGTAAGAAATACAATAGAATAGTAGTTTTTTAATGATGCATCTATATCAGTTAAAATATTTTAAGCATGAAATCTGGAATAATCTTAAGAACAAATTAAAGCATTTAAGAGTGAAAGTATCGTGAACGAAAAAAAAAAAATTCTAGATTCTTATTTATCTAAGGATGGGAATTTTGACCATTTTTAAGATCTCCATAATCAAATCTCTAGCTGACCTAATTTATTTTTTTATTCGAGCATTGAATAATACCTAAAAGAATGAACACCTAAACTTAACAAATCGTAGTCCCACACAACACAAATGGATGTCAACGACCTATTTTTAAAGAGTAATTCTTGATTGCAACGTATTGAGTAAATAAAATATTTCATTTTTGCTTTTTTCATTGCATTGCTTACACTACGAAAGGCTATTTTTATTTTATTTTGTGAGATAATTGTTAAAATAGTTTGCAAATACTTTATTATCTATGTCTTGGTTCCTTTAAGACAGAATATCAATAGAGGCCATGTCTATCTTGACTTCAATGTCAATAAATGTGTTAAATACGGCTGTGTAAGGTAAGCCCCAGTCATCGTGTTATTTATCTTTACACTTGTATTGAATCGAAGGAGAAATATGTGAAACAGAAAACGTCCAGAACCCCGAATTGATTAGAAAAATAGGCAAATTTGAATTTGTAAGAGGTCCAACATTTTCCTCTTCGTATTTACTTATTATTGCAGTATATGTGAACTTATTCATTGCTTATTTTGTTATCTTGTTTTATCTTTTTATCATCTCTTGCTATTTAATTAAAAATTTATCTTAACATAGGCAATATGTATTTTGCTTTTAAATTACTGTTACAAGATGCGATCAGCCCTTTACCGGATAGTTTCTTTTTCTATTTTACACCATGTAAATATGAATGTTTATGGATTGCGATATGGTGTAACGCCCCCCCCCCCCAACCAAACTGTAAAACTCCGAATTTATCCTGTACTCTAGAAATTGCGACTCGAAACTGAACCAGCAGTAAGAGCAGTTACCAAGATACCAAACACCAGGAAATAACCACAAACACAAATGATCTAATTAATGAGATTTTATTACACAAATTGTCCCTACTCAAGAATTACGAAGACGATCAACTTAATACTAAAATAATCAAAAACTCACTTATCGGAAATATTTGTCTCCCACAAAATGACAGAAGCTCCAGTGATTACGATGAGATATCAAATCCCCTACTTTTAATAAGATTTATCAGAGAATTTTCCAAAATGAATTTCACTATCAAAGCCCAAGTGCCTGGGCTTAGGCAACGAAGTACTTACTGTGTGTGTGTGTGGTTAATGAATCTAATTTTAAGTCTGAAAATATCTGCAAAAATATAACATTATCCTCTCAACTAACTATTGGAGTGGTGTGAAAGTTTTGAGAGAAGGGCACCAGCTTAAAAGTCGTCCTCGTTACTTCGCTGTGGTTTGAATTTGTCAGGTCCATCGCCATTAGCTCTAGTATAGCTTCAAAGCGCGTCGTTAGTAAAGAAAAAACAATCAAAAACAAAATCAATATGAACTAGCTAACAGCTACATATTTTCACACCAATTTCATTCTCTCTCTGTCACTCATTTTGACATCTTAGAAATAATTTGCATAATCTGCTTCCACTGTCAGGAGGTGGCAGTTAAACTTGTGAGCGTGACCTATTTGGCACCGCTCCTTCACCATCTTGCCAACCTAAGGGTGTGGGGGGAAACAAAGCATCACCAACAACTTCCATAACTATTATTTTATTTCTCTTCAAACACACTTAATCAATCACAAGTGAAACTACGAAAGGAGACCCTAGGAGTGATATATAAAGAGAGCAATCTATTCTACGCGAACAACTCTAAGTAAACACGTCTAAGGGAACCAGACAAAGTGAACAAGTGCTAGAGATCTGATTACTAAATCTAATTCAATCTACCTTAGATCCTTAAACCAATAATTTATTATCTTAGCAACTCCTTCCTTAACTCGCGCTATGTTTGTGAAATACTCAATGAAATATTCTAATACTCTCACCTACGTATCACCGCAACAGCTCTCCTGCTCCTTCTATCTTACACCTACAAAACCTAGACTTTATATAGTCAAGCTAATTTAAATATCAGGGTTTCTTCTTGAGAGGCTGTGAATTAACGCGAATGCTGGCCCCAAAGTTTCTCCAAGAGGATTAGTGATTAAGGACGCGTACAGATCCGTCACAAACTTTAAATAAAATTTCAAAGAATATGACTCCATAATTTAAGAGGAAACATTAGAGACTGCTCGCTACAATGTTAAATGTTCTTTCCGTTACTTCCGAATGTTTTTACAAATTCCGACTCGACTGACAATTTATTGCGATTCTACAAAGACATGTATAGAATTTCTGAACACTATTGTTGATGTTGTTTCTGTTGGAGAAATAATGAAAAGGAAATATAACAAACTAATTGTTCATGAATTCTATGTGTAACTTTATAATACGGAAATTTACTTTTTTGGGTCATTCATTATAGTTTTAATTAGGAAATATAATTTCTTTTATGGAATTACTAGGTTTGTTCAGTTAAAAAAAGGTATATAGAATTATTTAATCGCTTATTTTTTACTATTTATGCTAAAATTTTTCATAAAACTTACCCGAAAAAATAGGATGTAGTTTGGTGCTCACAGATGGCGGTATCTTCAGATTTATTTTCATCCATTTCCGTGTGGATGCTAAATATCATGTATTTTGACAGTTTCCTGCATTATACAATAACAAAATATTTGTTTGAGAAGAAAAAAAAAACCATGTGCAGCTAAAAAATAAAACTGTTTTCGATAGATAAAAACTGCAACTTTCCGAGCCAATGAAAATAATTATGTAATTGAGGGATCGTACTTGGTCAATAATGAAAATACAGAAAAAGAATGAAAGTACCCAGAGAAGCTGATTGATAAGAACAACATTTTTTTTCTAATTTATACAATAAATTTAAAAAATTGACTGCGTTCTTAAAAGTTTTGTTTCAGTTTAAATGGTCGTATTAATGCTTTCAATAATTGTTTTGATTGTATAACATAGAAATTTTAAACAAGATTTATTTAAATTTCTTTCTAAATATCTTTTTTTTACAAAATCAATTCATCTGGAAAAAAAATTTAGTGAATGCAAGGAATCATAAATACGTGGAGAAAATAATATGTATTCTTTTTCTTTTTTTTTGCTTTATATAAAATAACTAACCATTTTCCCTTGGTAAAATAAAACTGTCTAAAAAACTCCTTGGTAGTTCCAAATATGCAGATCTTTCACTTCACATAGGTTCGTAAATTAATACATATTAAATGAATATCTAACTATATTATCGTTAATAATTTTTTATCTAAACCAAAGATCTGTTAAATAAATGATATTTTATTAAGTAGCCTATTACCCCTTCAAAATAGTGTGGAAAAGTAAGGAAAAAATCTAGATTTAAAAAATTGTTTTTCTCTACTAATGGTTTAGATATAAAATTATGATTTCTCACATATTTATATTTCAAACTTCTTGACATTTCCAACTTAACCAGAAAAAAAATTCAGGAAATCTTTTGCCATAGTTTTTAATGTCCACCTTATGTAATCAAAAATCTTAAATTTTATGAAATACTGAATTATTAGGAAAAGAATTTATAAAACTATGAACTAATAGTTGTAAATCTTTTTTATTCTTAAATGTAATTTATCCTCAAAGATTTTCATCTGGAAAAAAAAAAGAAATTGCTTTGTAAATATATTTATTAATTTTTGTTTGCTTTTATTAATATATTATAATTTAATTTCTGTTAATAATACATAAAAGCTTTATTCATCTTTTGTTTTTTATTTGTTTCGTTTCTTGCACTAAACCGTGACAAAAAAAAAATTAATGAGCATTTACATGCTTCACCACTTTAAAATCTGAACAACATAATGTACGATTAATTTTGTTTCGCTTATATATATATAAGATTTGATTTTATTTGCTCTACACTTTTTCATACATATAGTATCGCCATTCATGCAAAAATAAATTTTATTTGATTCTTTTAAAATAATAATTGTTTAAAAGATTAATAAATCGTATTCTAAAAAAAAATACTGACTATAATTTAAATACAGTGGACCACAAAAGGTGTTCGTATACTTGCAATTTCCAATAAAATTTAATGTTTTCCACTAATAGAATTTAATATATGGGAATAGGAATTTTTTTATGATATCTGAAGCTTGTTCTTAATGGAATGACATGAACAATTTTTTAAAAATAGAAAATAACTATTTTTTTAAAAAATTAATAGCAAAAAAAGCTACTAAAAAATTACACCACAAAAGTCTTCGTACACTTAACAAAAATCTCAGCATAGCTTTAAATATTGTATTTATTTCTTACTTTAGGCTTAGTAGGATATCTTTTAGTGTCCGCAACAACTTTTAAACGTCTTGGTATAGATTTAATCAGTTTTTTGTAATTTCTGCATCGGTTTTCCTTCATGCTTCAGTGATTATTGTTTTTACTTCACATTAGTGTTTATATACGTCTTTTTTTCTTTTTTTTTAATGAAATTTTTACCAAATATGTTCTACTGGGATAAATAAAGTGATCAAGAAGGTGTTTTCAGAATTTGGGGACAGTTATAGAGACATCAGTGGCGTATATTGAGAGCAGTAGCTGGGCGTCATTACTCTGTTAAAAAATGAAGTCGTCTCGAACATCCTTCACCTCCATCCATGCTTCAGCATGAAGGTGGAGGTGTTCTTGCGTGGGGGTGTAAATCGGCTTCAGGATTAAGTAATCTGGTATTTTTTTAAGCTATTGAGATCATGAGCTCTAATTAAATATTTTAAAGAGAAATTTTAAATTATCCACCCAAAATTTGGATATTGGAGACGACTTCATTTTTTAACAGGATAATGACGCCAAGCGCACTGCTCTCAATGTACGCCACTGATGTCTCTATAACTGCCCCCAAATTCTGAAAACCCCTCCTCAGTCAGTTTATTCAGCCCAGTAGAACATATTTGGAGAAAATTTGATTTAAAAAAAAAAACATGACATATAAACACATAATGTGAAGTAAAAACAATAATCACAGAAGTATGGAGGAAAATCGATACAGAAATTACAAAAAACTGATTAAATCTATACCAAGACGTTTAAAAGTTATTGTGGACACTAAAATATATCCTAAAGAAAGAAATAAATACACAATATTTAAAGCTATGTTGAGATTTTTGTTAAGTGTACGAAGACTTTTTTTGTGGCGCAATTTTTTAGTAGTTTTTTTATTATTAATTTATAAAAATGATAGTTACACTAATTTTAAAAAAAATTGATTATTTCATTCCATTAAGAACAAGTTGCAGATATAAAAAATTACAATTCTAATGTATTAATTTTTATTAGTCGAAAACATTAAATTTTATTGGAAATTGCAAGTGCACGAATACTTTTATGGCTCACTGTATATTTTATTCAATGTGTGCAACTACGAGCATCTATGATTAATGTTCACGAGATGCGAATCACATAAGATGAGAATCTCGCTCACGTGTTTCGTTGCAACTAAAATTTGCATTCACTTAACTTCCGAAAGGAAATACGAATGATGTCAAACGTTTTCTTTTTCTTATTACACATCAGTGCTCATCTGCTTTCTTTAAAACCCTCTTATAACGGAAATCATTTAACTTTTATGAATATCCGCTGAGAAATGCAATCCGACATAAAATTCTTATTATAAAAAGTGTAAGATCTGATGGATTTTGTATTTAAAGAAAGGTTTAATTATCGTTTGCTCATTAAGTATGTCTCCTAGCAGACATTTTTGTGAAAATAATATTAATTCTATAAATTTCTATTTTTTTTTTTTTTTTTTACCTTCTTAAATTTAAACTATTATGTTTGTTAGAGTGCAAATAGTGACAAATAATGAAAGCTTCTGCGAAACTATTCTTTGTTCTCGGATTTTAAAAGTATTTGTATGTTCATTCAATTGACTGATTTGAAATTTTACTTGATTATTTAAAATTGCTTAATTTTTTTCTTAATTTCTTATTTAACTTTTTTTCTTTTTAAATCCGAAATAAGAAATGCAAATTTATTAACATCATCTTCTGATTTCTGTTCTATTGTTTTCACGCATAAAGGATTTAAAAACATTTTTTTTTTTTTTTTTTTTTTACTTTTTTAAAATTGTTTTTGAAGACAGTAATGAGTTTGAGAATTCCTAAAAGTTTTTTTTCTTTTTTCTGTAACTTTACTTTTTAGCTTGTTATTAATTTCTTTTATCGTTATGTCATATTGAATGATTCCCTACCAGAACTCTTAATCTTTGCACTTACAGTAGAGGAATACACAATTCTTATTTAAGAAAAATTATCAGATTTTTATTAGTCAGTAATCGCAAATATTCACATTAAGAAAATTCAAAACTGATTTAAAAGTAGCTAGAGCTGTTCAAAGAACTTTAGAGTGCTGTATATATATATATATATATATATAATATATATATATATATATATATATATATTTCATACTTTATCGATCAAGTAATTGGTATTGTATAGAATACCTAGTTAAATCGTAGAATTCAATAATTTTATACAGTTTAACTGACTTGTTATTTCATGAAATACCTAGTTATTCTGTAAAATCACGGATTTCACTCTTTAACACGGTAACATATATACAAATATATTATTCGACGGAAAATGTCTTTTCCATCTACAGGTTATTTTTAGTTTATTTGGGATCAACATAATGCACTCCATTTACATTCCCTTCGGCGAATTTAGACCTTGACAATGGATTATTAGTCCTCTGGAATATTTTTGAATCCATCATGAGGGATAACCCGATTCGAACATTGACAGCGAATCGTTTTACGCCATTGGATTTTCCCATATAACTATATAAAAAAATAGAGAGACCTTTCTTCAAGTAATGGTTATTCTAATACCTTCAGAATGAGAAAACTTGATCTCTCGAACTGTTTATGCTTCTGACTTTTTGAACTGAAGATCTAACTCCAGATAATTTGCAAGTGAAAAACCATTTGACTTCCAGATAACCCCTTGTAAAAGGGCAAGAGCAGTTGATTTTTTCCCCGGTATAGTTTCTGTGTAATATGTCGTTGCAATGGGTGATGTAACTGGCCGACATATAAAACTATCAAAGGATCTTGTGAAAAGGATGGTTTGTGTAATTACATATGTTTTAATGATAATGACGTATAAGTGTAATATGAGCATGGATTATACGGGAGAGAAATTTGTCTATGAGCCCATCTATTTCCGTTTTTACTTAATGCTTGAGATGAAATCGTTATAATTAGAACTTAAGTCATCAGATGTAATCTAAATAGCATTTGGAAAAAAATTAATGTTTGGGAAATATGAGATGTAATTTACATTTTCTCCGAAGCTGACAATATATAGAAAACTATTTCGATAGTAATCTATATGTGAGCGTTTATAAATAAATTTTCATACAAGTTTAAAAGAAGATTGCAAATTAATAATACATTAACTGACATTTTAATTTTTAATGCAAAAATAAATTGTAATAGTACTTTTCTGATGACAAATTATGTCTTGTTTATTATTCCCGTGTATTAAATTTCAAAATTAAAATCGATTATAGAGTAATTAACTCTCTTTAACTATTGGAAGTAAATGAGGGGGAAAAAATGTAGTTTTAAAATAGCATATATAAAAGATTGTACGTATTAGATTTCACAGAAACTTATTCTCTTGTTTATTGTAGTAATAATAATAAAACGAATGAGTATGAATCAGCGATATAGCATGGTTCATGATAATTTTTTAAATCATGCACATTAAGCGATGAAAATTTCAATTTTTTCCATAGCAAAGAGACAGATTTAGCTTAGTTACTCACTGTTCCGTTATGGAATTCGAAATCGTGATTAGTCAGTTTAATCTATTGTATTAACATTTCAAAAATAACAAAGTATAAAATGGCGTTAAAACTCTAACAATTATTAATCCTCCATTTATTTAGTAGTTATTAAATCTCAGGAATAATAACAAACTTATTTTGTTATTCTCACAAAAATTAGAACAACAAAAACTCTACTGTTGCCATTAGCAATTTTCGGTTTCTAAAATACTCAAAAATAAAGATAGTAATTAGGTAGATCTACAACTGATACTTACAATACAATTACTTGTATAGCTAAATAATTCCTAAATGTGACAGAATAATATTTACAGTTTTATGAATATCTAATATAAATCATTACTTCTTTTTTAGCTTTAAAATTACTTCATTGAAAATAAATGCGCGATTTCAATCATTAGACAGCATTTTTACAACAACTGTAAAATAACAGCTTTACTTTTGAGGGTAACATTATTAAGTTAATGGTAATTATTAAAAGGATGAAACTATTTTAATAATTTTAGATTTCTTTAAACTTGTAAAAAAATGCAAGGTTTATATTGATTATTTTAATTTTTGTACTATTTTAAAATTAATGTAATTTTATCAACGTGTACAATTACTATAAACTATAATTACAAGGTTTCTATATTTGAGAGGGGGGGGGAGAGAATTTGAAGAGAAGAATGTGGAAAAATATTTTTCACAACAATAAGAGAAATTCAGTTCGGTGTAAAATAGAAAAAATCTGAGATTTTTTTGAAGTAAATTTATGTTAAATTCAGGTAAAATGTTAAATGATGTTCGATAGTACAATAGGACAGTTCAATCCTTTTCGTGTTGAGAAAAAAATGCATGAAAATACACAGTAATTTGTCGGGTTCATTGTATTATTTCGTGTTAACTGGTATTTCGTCTTAATAGTTTTCGCATTAAACGTTTTTCACTGTGTATATGTTCTTCTATATTATTATTATTACTATTTGGAACATATATTCCTCCCAACTATAGTTTTTTGAATTTATTACACATCAATTTATTTTTTAACTTTATACATTTCTATGATAAGATTATTTTTATAAATATATTTCTTTTAATATAACTTGAAGAATTAGTTTAAGATATCTAAGAATACAACTAAAAAACATTTAAAATATTCTTATTTTTCGACATTTACTATTGCTCTATAAACGAAACATATTTTCCGTGTTTAGTTTTGCTGAAGTTTTCCTACAAACTTTCTGATGTAATTTTGAAACTTTTAATTGTGAGCAATAAAGAAAAAGTCAGAAACCGAATTTATGAGAAAATCACGAAACAACCATTTGAGGAAATAGTTTTTAAGTTCTCTGAAAATATTAAAATCAATACCAAATAACATAACAGTTCAGTTTATTACAATTCTTTTTTCCAAAATTTTCTTAAGAATATTCTAAAATTTCTTATTGTTTTCATGAGTTTAATCATAATACTATATTGGTTAAACAAAGCATTGACATTTTTTTTCGATGACAAAATAATATGTATTATAGTTGACTTATCGGTTTTACCCGAAAGAAAACGATTTTTTTCAATTTGTTTGAACAGTTTTATTTTTATATAACAAACAAAAATAAAACTTATATTAATTTTTTAAAACATAACCATAATTAACTTGAGTATTTAAATCAACGCAAAACAAAAAAAAAGGCTTAAAAATAAAAAAGTCATGCATGAAAAACGTTTTTTAGGAATACTGACATTACGTCTTTCGAATTTGATTGTGTGTGTGTTTGTTCTATTTTATTTTCTAATTTTAGCTGAGAAATTCTTTATAAAACTTGATTGTCTTGCTTATCTTAAAATGTTATTTTTAATAAAGAAAATGCATTGCTTAAATGTTATGAACCCCTTAATATGACTTGATGACGATTCAACCAATCTGAAGAGTAAAAGAGTTATAGAGTAAAAAAATAGTCCAAAAAAAGATTATTTAAAATTATACACATATTGTATTAATTTATTTTGAAATGTATCTTCATACTTTAAACTTAGTAGAATTCTGCTACTGATTAGTATACAGAATATGGTAGCCACTTTTGCTGTTTTTGTAAAAATATTACTAAATTTGTGGTTTTTGAACTGCGGGTGATTTATTAACATCAGTACTCGGTTTCATGCCATACTTTAATTTTGTGCAACCGAAATGTTAAAGAAATAAACTACCCGTGGATTTGGAATTTTGTTTTCAAAAAGTCAAGAAAACGCAAAACAAAAATACATAAAAATTATACATTAAAAAAATGTCCATGTTTGTTTTAGTAAAAATTAGGAACCCCAAAACTCATTTTTATTTTAAATATACGTTTACAAGTATCGATATTTTTCGCATTGTAAAATATATATAGCTCCATTTAATTTCTTTTTCTTTTTAATTTTAAACTAATTTTTGATTGACTATTTAAATTGTACAATGGTTATAGATATAGCTGAAAATTGTCTTTCATATTATTATCCGTCTGCTTTAATTCAATCTATAATTTATGTAACTAATTTATCTGATTACTTAATTTATTTGCTGATATAGAATCGTCTGTCGTTAAAGTTATGTTGTTTAAGTTGGCATCTTTTGTAATTATTCTAAATATCTTTTTTCAATCGGAGAACAGAATTACAATACATAATCGACGCTGGTTAAACTTAATACGTATTTAATTTTTGAATATTTTCGAAATATTATCATTCATCTGGACATCTTTTTGTGCATTTGAGTGATTATAAGAATAAAAAGCACCCTTGGAATATATAAACGTTGGATAATATTAACCACAATTATTTTTAAACAATTATTATCTTGACTTCCAAAACCAATCAGTGAATCTGTTGTCCTTTTAGAGAAATAAGGTAAGTAGTATTTTGTGTTAAAGTCATTTTTTAAGACTGAGTTTATAAATTCCACTATATCTTTATTTTAAAAATGAGAGATTTGAATGCCAAAAGTTGTATCTTTTTTTTTTTTGAAGAGATTATAAGAAGTTTTTAATACATCACAGTTAGAGAGGAAATCATAACATTATTTTTAAACGTATACTTTATTTTCAAAATGCTATATAAATTATTATGTTTGTGAAAAAAGTTTATATAAAGCAAATTCATTACAAATAATACAAATAAGTTTTAACCATGTGGATTCGATTTGTGTAACAAAGTTTTAATTACTTTGCTTACCGGTACATAATACAATAATTATTCCATTTTTATGCAAACTAGCTACATCTGATAACTGTAAACATCAATAATTAGGATCTAGAAAATATTGAAAATTTTACAAGAAACATTATTGAAAGCTCAACTTGAAGGACCATTGAAAAACTGGACACGTCTAGGTAATGCTCAATTATTGATAACTGTCCTTTTGAATTGCATCGGATATTTAAACCTATAAGACATAATATTAATCCCTTAAAAAACTGACAATACATTTTGAAGATGATGCATACAAACTAAAAGGGGATTATGTGCATCTCGAATTAAAAATAAATGTTGAGCGGCAATTTGAAAACAATTCAGATGCTCTCTCGCGACACTCTCATCACGTAATCAAATAAATGGTCAAGTTGTGGCTTGACCTTTCTTATTGAAAGAATTTACCGAGCTGATTTCATCTTCAGAAAATTCAGACATTGCCCCTGGGAATATCCCTCAGCGCATATCTACGTTTCCTCTAAATATTTTCACTGGTGGTATTCTTTTGAATAGCTACCGACCATTAGCATACGGTATGAGTATTAGGTATTATTTGATCATTCTTTTTACATTCATGTGGATCCTGCTTACATACCAACGATGTCAATTTGCCATGAAGAGATAATTCAGAAAATTCTCTGATGGAGATTTTCTCTTTAAATTACAGGCCACAACAGCCTAGTGGTCATGGTCGCGAACTCGTGGTTAGCATTATCGAGTCCTGGTGCAATTGAGGACTCACCTTGTAGAGGGGATTATGCACGTAAAATACACTCCTGGAGAAAAAAATTAGCGCTTCAAGAAATAATTGCAGGATCGTAACGAAACTTGGCATGAAGGTACATGTCGGGGAAACATGCAAATGATTAGAAATGTAGCGTGATTGCGCCTTACGTATAGCCGGTAGAGGGCGTTTAACATCGTTCTCCGTGGAGTATAAAACGGGTAACCAAAGCTTGTTTGAGTGTTCTGAATCGTTTACAAAGGAAACGCTGAAGTAGACATGCCATTCCGCCGTTTTCGAAGACAATATGAACAGCTGTCGCAGTTTGAGAGGGGGAGAATCTTCGACATGATGGAAGCTGGGTGGTCAGCTAGACGAGTAGCTCGTCAATTAGGACCCTCTGATTGTGTTGTGAGGAGGTGTTGGGACCAGTGGATCCGAGAGATGTCATTTTCACGAAGACCAGGCTTATATAGGACGCCCTCGACAGACGGGTCGTCAAGTAGACCGCCCCATCGTAAGAAATGCACGCGCACAGCCTACTGCTTCATCAGCCGCCATCCAGGCATAGGTAGCACCTTCACTAGGGGCCCCTGTGTCTTCTCGAACCATATGAAGGCGCCTGGTGGAAGGACATTTGGGATCGTGGCGCCCATTACGTGAGCTGCCCTTGACGCCCACCCATCGACGCCTTTGTTTGGAGTGGTGCCGCGCATGAGGAAACTGGACAGCAGTGGAATAGAACCAGGTCGTCTTTAACGACGAATCCAGATTCAATCTCAGCAGTGATGACAATCATGTTCGTGTGTGGAGACCCCGTGGTGAAAGCCTCAATCCTGCCTTTGCTTTACAGCGACACAACGCTCCCACAGCTGGTGTGATGGTATGGGGTGTCATTGCCTACAATACACGGTCACCCCTAGTATTGATCCGTGGCACCATGACAGCCCAGCAGTATGTCCATGACATCTTGCAACTACATGTGTTGCCACTCATGCAACGGCTCCCAGGACCCATTATTCAACAAGACAATGCTCGGTCTCACACGGCAAGGTTATCGTAAGACTGTATCCGCACTGTTACTACCCTTCCTTGGCCTGCCCGATCCCCAAATTTGTCTCCAATCGAGCACATCCGGGATCATTTGGGATGGCGAGTTGGGCATCCCACAAGTTTGAACGAATTAGAGGCAAGGTTACAGCAAATATGGAACGAAATGTCTCAAGACATCGTACAGAACTTGTATGCCTCAATGCCGATCGTATCGCATCGTGCATTCGCGGTAGAGGGGGTTCAACAGGGTATTAAATCCTCCGTTCTTTCGCCTTTTCCTCTGAAATAAATGATCCATTTTCTTTGATTTTCTGATCATATACTTATATCAAAGTAGTCATTATGTATGTAAAATTTCGTTTCATTTTGACGACTCCTTCTTGTTGCGCTAATTTTTTTGTCCATGAGTGTATGTCACGGATCAAAGTCCTCACGTTGGTTTCTTATGGCAGTTAGGAGAGGGGTTGCTTGCTCATGCTTCGTCCTCGTCAATTGCCCATGGTTTAAAATCATGAAGACCGTCACCAGTTCCCCTCCTGTTGCTTCAAAGTACGAAGTTAATAAATAAGTATTTACTCGAAAAATTACAACATATCTAATTCCTTTTGCATACGGAATTGATGCAGTTTTAAATTTTTAGGCGAAATTGTGTTTGGATGGAATTGTATTTAATAATAAAAATACACAGTTTGAATAATAATAAAGATACAATTTAAATAATAGAAAAATACAATTCCATCCAAACAAATTGTAATGCATAAATAGCTTAGAAATTATTCTATACGGCGTAATATCAACTTAAGTAAGAGTAAATGTTATAAAGGAATAAAAGCTATATGTGTATAACTGAAGAGGCAACAGATGATGATGGGGCCATTCTCTTTATAATTTCTCCCAGTCTTAACTACTTTTTAGTTATGGTTGATCATTTTCTTAATCATTTAAGTAAATATATAGTTTAATCATGTGAAAATATTTTCGATTAATATCTTGTGTATGTAAGCTGTTTTTGTTAATTTTAATTCCTGTTTAATCCTACTAAATATCAAAAAAGATATAAAAAATATTTTTATTTAAAAAAGAAATAAATTTTATTTCTAATAATACAAATAATTTCTTGACTTGGGAAGTGAAAATATAAAAATCATTAATGCGTGTAAAGTTTCATTTTTCAGTTTTTAAAAATAATATCCCCAAAGGAAAAATATATCAAGTTATAGTTTCACATTATCTCTTGTTAATTTATTCATAACAAAAAAAAAACTGTATTATCTGACTATAATCCATGGATATTTTACTTTTTGATGTTTTAAAATGAAAATGGTGCGTCGGTTTAAAAGTGTTTCAATAGACACAGCCATTTCCGACTTCTGTGTTTTTAGTGTCTCGATTAGAGGTGCTACTATACATATGTTGATATGACAATCTTTTAAGTATGTAATGGGTTCTATTCGGGTTTTTATATTAATCGTCTTAGGGAAACTATTATTTAATGTGCTTTTAATTTAAAAACCGCTTTTCGGAGAGATAACTTGATTTTAGGCAAATGTAAAAACTATTTAAGCCCTGACATTTGGGTGCAGCGACTGGGAAGTCGCGTGGCCTGAAATTAATATTCATCAAAGAATACACCAGGAGTTGTGGAAGGAAATAGCATTGGAGCTGCCCGAGCAATCAGAGTTCGAGAAAAAATGTCTCATAAGGATTTCCGATCCAAGCCAAGTTATTTTGAATCATCATGTCAGATTAAGTGTTAGGATTTCAGATAGCTCCCAGAGTTAAACAATAAAGTTATATATCATTCATATATTCTAAAGCTAGAATAAAAGTAGCTGTTTTAAGATCATCTCTGTTTCTTCAACCCTCTTGCACCCGCGACAAGTAGCATAGAATTTAAAATGATATTTCAGGTGATTCAAATCTTAGCATTTTCCTAATTTCCTGGATTCTTCCCAATATATATGCAATCATTCTGTAATATTTTGTTAATCTTTTTGTAATCTGCAATAAAGAACGGAATAAATTAAGTTTTATGTCTTTTTGTTTAGTTCATTGTTTGTAAGAAAATATCTAAAACTAGCATTTCAAAAGAAATATGCATGCAAGTGGATAAATAAATATAGGTGAACTGATTTATTGTTAAAAAGAAAAAAAGTTATTTTCTCGTCTTACTTGTTGATCGATTTAGTTAAACAATGCAGGCTTTAACTATAGATGATAATCTGAATTTTTTTGTGATTTCATTTTTTATTAACATCATCCTGTAAAGCAATGCAAGGGTTGCGGGTGACAGACTTCGTAATTTTGAACCTCGGTCACGTAATATCGGTGACATCCGAGCTGGTACACACTCTTTAATTTTTCACATCCCACCAACGTGAGGACTTCGAGCTAAGACAGCCTCACGTGACGAAGGGTTTTCAGTGACCATTAGGAATCGAATACACCAATCAATTGCCCCGAGTTCATGACTATGATTGAATATTTACGTCACGCTGTTCAGCTACTCGAGGCTTTTGGCGACGGACCTCGTAATTTTGAACCATGGTCAAGTGACGAGGACCGAGTTCATGACTGTGACCCACGGCAATTTTGAACAAATACCATAAAAAAATGTGTGTTCCATTTGTGACGGATCTATACGCGTCCTTCTACTAACCCTCTTGGGAAATCTTTGAGCTATCAATCACAACCAACCCTTTTGGAAGAAGAAACCGTGATATGCAGATTAGGTCAGTAAAATGTAGTATAGGTTTGCTAGTTAGTGAGTAAGATAGAGGAGAATAGATGAATAGGCGGAGTTGCCAGGAGCTGGAAATACCAGAGAAGCTGTCGGTAAGGAAAGATATCTACCGATCAGATATTAATTATATTGATTGCTTGTTTCGGGCTTTAAATTGTTAAAGATATTTAAGTGACGATTGGTCACATAGCTGCATTGTAAATCAAATATTAGGGTAGTGGATTGGTCCATAAAAGATGGATCAATTTATTGGAAGTCTTCTCAGACTTCGCGACTCTCGTAGCAAAATTCCATCTGCCCTTTCTGGGAAAATCTCATCTTATTTGTTAAACTAAATTGTGTCTGTGATAATAAGTGGGCTGAATAAATAGCTAAAAAGTATTATGTCAAGTCGTCCTTCACTTCCTCCCGCACTTCTAGCCGGGTCCGGAAGTAGGTCCGGAGTGAAACAAATTTTCTAAGTTTATAAAAAAAAATGCATACTTTTATTTTAAAATTTAATCGTAATATTTATTTTCCAAACACATATTCGAGGTTTTTCTTTTAAAAAATAATTATTTGTTAACTCAGATAACTATTCATAGTTGAAAATGTAGAACAATAAATTATAATATTTGATATCACAATATTGTACATATGGTTGATGAATAAGCAATATAGTATGTATAGTTCAGCAGTATGGAATTATTTACTTATTATAACAAATACAGAGAAAAATTAAGAATAAAATATAACATATAAATCAACAGGATCTATTTTGAAATGCTTTCTGTAATCTCATCAAAAAGAGGCTTCTGTGTAATTCAGTCTTGTCGAACCGCAAATTTGCAATTTTATATACAAGAGAAAAAGACGATGGATAAATTATGGGAAAGAACTGATAATTTATCATCTTGTATATGAAACCGCAAATCCATTCTCTGTAATAAATCCCCACGGAGAAACTAAAAAAAAGCCACCTTTATAAAACATTTTAAGAGAAATTTTTTTTTAAATTTAATATAGTTGACAAGCATTTAATTGGCGTCTTTAAGATAAGCTGTGAAGACGATGATCAATTGGTTTTTCTGTTGGAAATTATTCTCATAAGCTATATCATTATAAATTTAATGATATTATTTAAAATGGTCGACTTGGATTGATTGCTGTTATATTTAAAGAGAATTTTAAGCGATTTTATGGGATAAGATTAATGAATGATTTCTACCAGATATTTTAAGAAGTAGTTTTAAAAGCCACGAGATGTGAATAGGGATTATATAAATATAAAAAAAAACTGTTGAAAGACAAATTTTGTGTTTAGTAAAGTATTTTTTTTTTAAATCTTATGAAAAAATTTCATTGCTGTATGTAATATAGATCAGAACAAATTTATATAATCAAAATTTGAAGTTTTGGGAATTATTTGCATGCAAAAATTTCAAATAAGATCTTAATGACTTAACAGTGTAAAAAGCTTCTGGTCTTTGCAGGGCTTTTTAATGAACTGAATTTTTTCTAAAGAAACCCTTTTAACACTTTTTTTAGTGTCAGTATATTTTAAAATACAATTCCAAATCGTCAAAAACCTAACATAATGCTACTGTTGTAGTCAAAACTTATTAAGGTATAATTATTCATTTGATTATCTTGCTAAAGAATTATTTTATTACTTTTTATATTTATGGTTGTCTCTAATTAGAATGGATTGAGTATTTGCTTAAGTAAATAAGCGTTTTTCTTATTTTAGAATAAAGCAAGAGAGTTCTTAAATTTTTGTTCCCAAAACCTTTTAACTTTTCTAATGACCATTTCTAAAATGAAATTCCTTTTCGTGTATATACACCTTTCCACTACGCTTATGTATAAAAAACATTCATGCATGAAGATAACGTACTGTTTGCATTAAAAAAGCAATTAGCCTGTAAAAGTAGAATTGGGAAGCTGTAATTGTGTTTAAGGCTAATGATACTTAATTTCAAAAAGCAATACGCTAATATCCTCAACTAAACTACAGAGTCAAAATTAATAGAATTTGTATTTTTGGTTGATTTTTGCTAGTTATATAGTTTTCAGCGAATATAGATCTGACTCCTTCAGATTCCTTCACCCATGTCGATGCTCTTTTTTGTGCACAATAGTGAGTGAATGTTGATAAAAGTGATGAAATGAGACCAACACGAGGGCTATTAGCGACGGACCTCGTAATTTTAAACCACGGTCATGACGTAGACGACACGAGCTCTGATACCTCCTCTCCAAACTACCACTTCCTGCCAATGGAAGGGTTTTGAACCACGGCAGATGTAACAGGCTCAAAGTCGCCTTTCTACACCAGGGGTCGTTAGCGGCAGTAGGGCTCGAATTCATGATGCGCTGGTCATGAGCTCTTGATCATGACCACTCGGCTACAGCCCAAAAGTGAGTGGGACTCAAACAAGTTTCCTTACAAGGGGACTCCATTATGTGGTCTTCTGGGGTCAGTAATTCTTGAAACTTTGGTTCTTACGGCTACATTAAGTTTATGATACAGCTAAGAATCTATGTTCCTATGGCATCTCATTGTAATCGACGAAGATCAGTTTTCATTGAAAATCGTGGCTCTTGAACGACCTTTCCCTGGCTTTCTTTCTCTCCATGTATCAAGTTTCATTAGGCTAAATTCAAAAGTTGATACCAATACTGAGAATTCCAGTAACGTCCTCGTAATCTCTATACTTGATATTGCCCTGCCTCAAATCACCCAACTCGCCACATCCTGCCATCATCCAAACTTTTATGGGTATTCATTTAAACTGTTTTCTTTTGAATCTTTAATTGAATGTTGCACAGAACCTCACGAAAATTACAAAAAGGTGTAAACGAACAAAGTACAGAAATTAGTACATGCACTAAGAAAGCTTTTCCCCTTAAATGTGCTGCCAACACGCACGTGTAATAGATTAGAAATTTGTTTTTAAATATTAATATAATATTTCTAAATTTTATCATTTATTCCATTTTTCTAAGATATTCGACTTAGGCAAATTCTCTTAATTACGAGCACTGATGTATAATGATACACAAGAACATTAAATCGATGATAAATTGAAGTAAAATTTTATTCATTAAATCCTGTCGATGCAAGGATTGTCGCAAATACCTTGTTAAAAATATATAACTGTGGTATCATATTCTTGGATGGATTATAATTCCAGAGATAAAGAATAGTAGGGGAGACGGGGAAAAGATGACTATGTTAACAATTTTTTATTGTTAATTAATTTATTTTTAAGGATATTAAAATTAATTTTACACGAACTGTTAGAGAACTCCTTTGTAGTATTAAAATATATTACCGTTTAATTTTTCAAGTAAAAGAAGTAAAGGATAATTTTATTTTTCCATAACCTTAACAAATCGTCATCTTGCCCGAGTACCGGGGCAAGATGACTTTAGCCTTGGGGCAAGATGACAACACTGAAAAAGTTTGAACATATTTTTTCTTTTGAATATGTTACATGGTTTAACAAATGATAACTGTGTTTTTACATCTTACAAAGTATCAAACTAAGCGTAATGTATTGTAACGTAATGTTGTTTTTTGCGCAGCTAACAATATTCACAAATAAAAATGCCATTTTCATAATTGGAACATTCCTCATGCTACCACTCTTGGCATTTACAGCACTGGATCCATTCTTCTGTTGGAGGGTCACAATATTCTTCTTTCAAGCAGAGCATCTTATAACACCGTCCTTTGAAGTTGATGCAACTGGAAATTTGGCCTGGATTTTGTTGACTTAGGCCTACAGGAGAACTTAGTTTAAGTCTTTTTACTCCCTTTTTAGTTTTACGCGAGCTACTTTTCTTTGTTTTTTTTAAAACTTCCTGTTCTTCCTTCTGCTTTTCCCTTTGTACTAACATTTCTTTGATGGGTGTGCTTGTAAGACTGCTTGAGCTCGATTTTTTGCCTTTTCTTTTTTTCTCACATTATGTTGCTTTAGGGAATGGTTTGAAGTAAACACTAACAGGCTTCTTTGGTGCATTGGAATCAGCATTTTCCATAAGTTCTGGTTCTTCTGGAGGGTTTATATGTTGAATTTCTACTACCAGCGTCTGAGGATTAGCACTATTATTCTCAGTTTCATCACCAACAGCATCATGGTCCGTAGTTTTTGCCGCAGCATAGTCATGTTTGCTAAATACAAGAGGATTATGAGGCTCTATCCCACATTCTTTAAACCCTTTCAATGCCATTTCCAACTGTAGCTGCTTTGAAGTGGTGCTCAAAAGCTCACCAATATCTGTGATAGTCTGTGATAGTTTGTTCTTCATGAGTGACCATAAAGTTGTGACATGCTTGGCTATAGTAGGTTTTTTTTCAATTGGTCAAAAAATGGCACAACAGGGGGCTGAAGATGATGCGATGTGTGGGGTGGCAACCCAACTATGATTATGTTTTTCGCTCAGCAATATAACATAGCCTGCAAAGTTATACGATTTTTGTGATTGTCAAAAATCAACAGAGTAAGAGATTCTTTGCTTGGTTTCATATGAAGATAAAAGTGCTTCAAAAAGAGAAAAAGGCGCCTTCATTGTTCCAGCCGTTTTCACTACAGGCCTACAGTTCCTGGTGCGGCTCTTTCTACAAGTTCAGGAAACATTCGTTTTCTCGCAAAAAATCAGAAAAGGTGGCAGGTAAAAGCCAATAGCTCTACAGCAACAAATTATTGTTACATTCTTTCCTCTTTAGTGGGGGGGGGGGCTTAGCGGATGGCAAAAATGTCTTCCTTTGGTCACCCCCCTTCAAACGAAACCTTTCTCGATCCGATGCTTCTCTTAGCCCCAGAAGAGATGGAAGCGCAAAGTCGTTCGGACATACACACAGACGAACAAGTATTCACGGGATTTAATAGAATGGACAACTATAGTTCAATAAATTCCGAAACACGGGGCAAGCTGACGAGGTCATCATCTTGTTCCGACTGTCTGCTTAAAAATATTCGTTCTCATTACCATAAAAGAAGGCAATTAATTGACATTTATTCATGGTAATAAGTAGTATTTAAACCAAGTTACTCATAAATATTAAAGAGAAACGATATATCTTTCCTGTATCTGTAGCAGAGGTTATTTAAACATGCATAAAAGAGTTATATCGTGGCTCAGAAAACAATCAAAGCTTCACAACTAACACAAAAATGGCGATTTCAGCGTTTCTATTCTATTGTTTAACGAACGGCCAAAAGGAGAATCAGTAGTGTTCGTTTCATGCTGCTACCTAATGGAATACGGACAAATTAAGACATTCGTCATCTTGCCCCGGTCTCCCTATTTGTGTTACACATTATAAATTATGTGATACTAGTTATAGAATTTATTATACATGGTATTTCTAAATGAATATCGGAGTTTTAACGCTTCATAGTATTTAATACATAAAACTTATAAGTATAATTCATACATCAAATGAAAGAGCAACTGAAATAGTTTTGTTTGTTTGCTTGTGTGCGCATGTGCCCGAAAGATCTGTTAATTGTTTCCCCTTCCCCACCGATCCGCGCGCTAGTAGAAAAATAACGACTAGTGAACAGAAAGCGTTTTGCGTTCTCCAGTTTGCAAAGATAGAATTTGCTATTACTGTGCAGCGAGCATTTTGTATTAAGTTCGATTGTCAACAACGAGGCTCACCTGAATTGAATGTTTTTTTTTTGTGCAATTTCTCCGCAGAAAGTGCATGGGCCTTTTGATTTCGGAAAACCAATCAACTTCAGAGCCTATCTTGACGTTCTACAACTATGACTATTTCCTCAATTGGAAGAAAGTGAACCAGATAACTTCTTTTTGGTAGCAAAATGGTGCACCACCTCAGTGGCATCTCTCAGTACATGATTGGTTGAACATCACTGTACCCATCCAATGGATTGGCTACAAAGGGCCTCACGATAAAGCTTGTTTCGCATGACCTTCACATTCACCTCATCTGACGCCACGAGGTTTTTATCTGTGGGGGTTCATTAAGGATTGTGTGTACTTCTGCTACCAGCTGATCTTAAAGACATAAGACACAGGATTGAAGCAGCTGCTGCAAGAATTAACTCAGACACACTGAACAAAGTTTAGGATGAGCTCGCCTATCGACTTGATGAGTGTCGTGTGACGAATGGGGCTCAGATTGAACATTTATAAGCTCGTAGGTAAAACTGTTTAAGTCACTCTTTCATTCTATGTATGAGTTATACTTGTAAGTTATATGTAATTAATATCATAAAGCGTTAAAACTCCTATATTCATTTAGAAACACCCTGTTTATTTATCAGAGGAAAGTAATGCAAAACGAGTTAATTGGTACTTAAAAAAATTAATTATTCTCACGCAAAATCACATAGCAGCCTTAATGATTTGATTACATTTTAATTCTTTCTTGAATTTCTGTGATTAAACATAAATTATTATAATGCATAAAGGGATGATTAAAAATTTGCTTCATTTTTAATGCAGTACAAATTATGAAAGAAAATCAGAACTATTATAACATGTTTATGAAAATTAAGTTCATTCTTGGTGAAAACAGGCCTTCGAGAAGCGATCAGGTACAATACATTTGCAGCTAAAACAATTGCCCTTTGGTGGCTTAGAATTTAATGTCGCTCTACAAAAGAATCCGAGAACTTTCTTTTTCTAGGTTGCACGTATATATTTAACAAGGAGTATATAAACAGTAGATTTAATATTTGCAAAGGTTTTGTATGAAATGAAAACGATAGTTAAAGAAGCGAAAAGTAATGACAACATTTCACTGTCAAAATCTTTTGGCCCCAAAACATCAAACGGAATACACTAGATTTAGAAGAAATAATTTGGTGGTCCGAGATAACTATTACAATATCACTATTGTCTAAAAATTTTGAATATAATAGGGTTCTAACTTCCTTTATTTTTTATTTTAGGATAGCAGGATACCTGATTAAATACGAGTTATAGCAATACATCCCATTGATATGTAAACACAAAATCCTTTTTATTACATATTCATGGGATATCTTCTCTTATAAAGCAGAACTCATGTTCTGCTTTATAAGAAAAGGTTTTCAAATATTATAAAAAAAAAATATTTTGATAATCAAGCTCATTTCTGGTAAAAGCAGACCGCCTGAGAAAGGATCCAGGACTTTCATTCTCCCCATAAAGGTGTTAATGGGACAAACAAAGCTTAAGATACCTGTTCTCAAAAGAGAGCGTTGTTAACATACAGGAATTTGATATTTCATCAAAAGAAGTTACTAAATGTATTTTCGATTAAAGATTATATTAATGGCCTCACACATCTCTCCCTGAATTTCTTAAAATATTTTTTTGAAACTATTTTCAATATGACAACACACACACACGTTACTAATTTTGTACTATATATTTTAAATATTATAGGCTTCTTGTGAATACTGCATTAAAAACTTGAAAACTCTGAGGGAGAATAGCACTATTATATTGTAAACAGCTCGCATTTTCAAAAAAAAAAGGAGAAATGAAAAGGAAATAATTCTGAACTAATAATAACTGAATTTTTATACGATCATGTAATAATACTTTTTGAAGAATTTCAAAATAACAATTGATGTTATTTATATCATATAACTGATACACGTGTAGAAATTTGAAATGAATACTTATGATAATTAATGCAAATCAGTAACCACACTGTGAAATTACCTCGATTAAAATTTTTTTCTACACGAAATACTTCCCAATTAAAAGTTATAATTGATAAATGACTATTTTTACGATTATTTCAATGTCTAAAGAAATCTAATTATCTATTAAAAATATTCGGAATCTCAGGAGGAGTTCCTATAAAAATGATTTTTTAATTTCTAATTATATATATATATAGTCTTCTTTTTTTTTAGTTTTAATCACTTCAAAAACTCTAGTAGCAAATATTCAACCTTTACAAAGGCTGTTTTTATCAGTAATCTATTAATATTGTAAAAATGAAATGCAAATTTGGTAGTAATAAGAGGTTAAATTGTCTGTATAGATATGCTATGATAATATATTCTGTTTATAATTTAAGTAAAAATAATATGTAGCTAATTAACGAATATGTAAAGTTTAAAATATTTAAAACAATACTACTATACTTGAAGATAAATCCCTCAAAAGAATTTTATTTACGTGTTAATTTTGATCCACTCTGGGCCTTTAAAGTAATCCTTCATTTGTTCCCAAATTTATTTTATTCTATTTCAAGCACTTTAGATTAATATTATTGATTTTTTCGTTCATTTTTGTTATTATTTCCCTTATGACTTAAAAATCTTTCGTATTACTATTTTCTTTGTTTTTAGGAATAAATTGGGTTAAATAATTATTCTTTACAATTGAGATAAAAAATTTCAGTATTTAAATTCTTTTATTACTTCAATAGTATCACTACTTATTCATTCTTAGTTTGACGATCCTGGATGTCTTTTCGACTGAGACAAATAATCAAAACAGAGGCCACAGGCTCAAGAAAATGGATTCCATTTAACAGTTGAGAATGAGGCTTGATGAACCGGTCAGAGACAGAAGAAACTTACTAAAAATTCTCATCATTCCTTCGACATAAACATGAGCGATGATAACCCATTTTTTAGAATCAAAACACAAATCCTACGAAAAAGGCAAAGTCATCTTTCAGAATGTTGTTCAGCTCGTCACCTGACTTTGAAAAGTTGTTGATTAAAATGCAATACACATTTAAAGATTGACAGGCATTATGGAGGGTAAAAGAACTTGACGAACTGTTTGTTTGAGTTCATTCGGAATCGACCATGTGTGGTTCTTTCATGTACCAATAATTAATTTTTGCTTATTTAGATGTCCTGAAACTTTAATCCCTCTCATTTCGGAATTTGTTCAAGTATTAGGAGTCATCATCTGCTGTGATTAATTTTACGAAATTAAAATCCTCTTTCTTCATGTCCATGAGATTTCGTAAATGGCAAACCATTTCCAAATCATGATGCTTAATAATTTCTTCCACAAATCAACAGGTAAGGACATGTCTTCAAATGTCTGGTAAGTTTTCAAGTAATGATATTCAATTATACAACCAACCTTAGTCATTGAAAAGTGTTGTGCTGTCCCAAAATTCTTTAATTTTTCGATATTTCCGATATGCGTGCTGCTGAAGAAAATGCTCTTCGATGTTTCCATTCTTCTAGTAAGTTCTTAACTGATTAGAATTTTAAACTTCAAGGATATAATATTCGTGACAATTTTAATGTGTGAAAAACTTCCAACTTAGCGTGACTTTCTTTGATTTTCCTAGCTTACCTTGGAATAGCAAAATGGCTCTTTAAGTTATTTTAACTGCATGCATTTCATCCGTACGTATTGTTTATACTCTTTGTTATTGAAATATACATCGCAAAACTAATCAAATATGATTATCTTTTTTTAAGCGGAATATATTAATCGCGCGCTTAGCTGTACAGATTATAAAACGTCATTTTTCAAATTTGATGATTACAGGTAGAACAATGATAATACATAAGAAGTCGTTCGCATTTTATGGAAAAGATATTGATAGTTAATTTTTATCAATAAAAACCGAATTTTTTGTGGAAGTTTGCTTCTATCTGATAGCCATGATTCTTGACAAAAGCTCTTGCTCGAATTTTTCATAAAAGTAAACTTTTGCTTAGTATATACTGTCACGAAAATTTTACTTCATTCCTCTTGAACCGTTTTTTCAAGTCCGTTCAGTGTTCTTGGATGCCGTTTTCCTAAGGCTCGTTTTAATAAACTGAAAGCACAAAAGTCCATTGGTAATTTTAGCTTAGGGTAATTTTACACGTATTTCATCAAATTGGATACACTTTATATTTTGTCCTGTTTCTGATTCTTCCTTTGTTAAATAAGCGGCAGTTGACAAACAATAAGACATGTGACTAGAGGTTTTGTCCATTTTAAGCTCAACTTCATCAATGTCCTTACCATATAAGGTTGGAGTTTCTTCTTCAAAAATTGGTTCTAAAATATTCTGCTGGTAGTAGAGTGAATTAATTTTGGCTTTACTTTAGACTGTTTTGATTTTCCATTTGCCGTTGTTAGAAAAACCTGTAACTATCATGAATCCCTTCAGGAACTTTGCTGTAAACTGGTGAAATCATTTCATAGGTTATTCCCGTCAGTTTTGTAATAGAAATTTGATCTTTTATTACAGTCACTTAAATATACCCATGCCATATCGAATGTTACCATAAATTTCCATTTTTCAGCAGCGAGATATTTTTTATATAATTTTCTACAATTTGCTTTTCTTTCAGCAATTTGTTTTTAAAAAAGGAGAAGAATTTTAAGTTTAAACGTATTTTTAATTTTAAATCTTTATAAATGATTTTAATTACAGTACCGGAAAACATTCCTAGCTTCGATGCAATGAATCTTTGAGTCAGCGGATTTTTTTTAGGATCATATACTTAACTTTCTAGATAGTTGCTTGAGTTAGAACAATCTTAGGATGAAGTTTCATCGTCATGTTTCCATTTTTACTTGCCTAGACGTTTCCCCCCTTTCAAATTTAATATATTATACACCCAAGAGCCAAAACATTATGACCACCTGTCAATAACGAGATGGCCCACCTTTGGCGCGCAACACAACTTCAATCCGCCTTGGCATGGATGCCACAAGTCCTTCGTAGATAGCCGGAGACAGATTGTACCAGACGTTTAACCAACGGTCACGCAAATCCGAGATATTGCGAATTGGTGGTCATTAAACTCTGAGCTGTCGTCCCATGACATCCCAAATGTGTTCTATCGGATTGAGATCCGGTGAGTTAGGCGGCCAGGATATTAACTGGAATACAGCATCATGTTTCTGGAACCACTCCAACACAATTTTAGCCTTGTGACACGGGGCGTTGTCCTGTTGGAACATTCCATTTCCAGCTGGAAAAACAGAGAACATGTAAGGATGCAACCTGTCCGCAATGATGTTCAGATACCCTGTAGCATCATGGACTGCTTTACCCCAGCCACGGGTCCCAAAGACGCCCAAGAGAACGTCGTCCCCCAAAGCATAATACCGCCACCACCGGTCTGTGTATGATCTACTGTACATTGAGGGAGCAACTGTTCGCCTGGAAGATGGCGTATCCTGACACGGCCATCGGCGTGATGAATGACAAACCGTGATTCATCTCACCAGGCAATTCTCTCCCACTGATCCATGGACCAGTCTCGATGTTCCCGTGCCCAGCGCAGGCGCAGTTGGCGATGACGCTTGGTCAGCAAAGGCACACGAGTGGGACGTTTGCTGCGTAGCCCCATATACAACAGTGTCCGCTGAACAGTGTGCTCCGATACTATTTTACTTGGCCCTGCATTGTATTGGGCTGTCAGCTGTGCCACTGTCTGTCTCCGGTTTTGCTTCACCATGCGAGACAGTCTCCGACGACCTTTTTCTTTGATAGCGTGTGGATGTCCAACACCATGTCGTCTACTGCTGGTTTCCCCATCATTCATCCACTTTGCATAAGTACTAGCAACTGTAGATCGTGAACAACCCACGAGTCGTGCAGTTTCGGAAATACTTGTTCCGAGCCTTCGAGCCATTGCAATCTGCCCGCTAGGAAAGTCGCTTAGATCCACAGCCTTTCCCATCACACACAGAAGTAAGTAAAAGAATGATTCTTCAGACTCTCCAGCAGCAGTTAAATACCCCTTCTACCTGATCACGTGTCTTCCTCATCATTCAGGCGAGTTCATTGCAAAATGTAGGGGTGGTCATTATGTTTTGGCTCTTAAATGTAAATACTTTATATTGAAATGCAGCAACCGAGATTCTTACACCGCTTTATATTTTGTTGATACTATTTCTCCTCGGAAAGCGCAGTTAAGTAACATACTCCTATATCAATTTAAGAAGTCATTTTTAAAATAAATATTTTATTTTATATTCCAATCAAAATAAAACATAAGCAGACGATTATTCTGAAGTTGCCAAAGTTTTTTCTCAAAATGCAAACAAGAAAATGAATTACAAAGTCATTTCCAAAGAATGCCATCACAGGTGCTGTACACTGGTGTCCAAAAGTTAAGCATAATTGATAATTATGTGAATAAAGAAGGAACTGTAAATCAGAATGGCGGGAAACGTGACATGCGAGTGTAACATGGTTATAAAATAAGGAAGCAAATCAAAAGAATGATAATAATTAATTTTATTATCCAAAGTAGCACTTTTTAAAGAAAAAATGAAAGAAAACATTAAATAAAATACTGATGCTGCAGTTTAATAAGGCGTGTGGTCACCACTGACAGCCAGGCACGCTGCACAGCGATTTACCATACTTGCTATGAGGTGATGAATGAGTTGTGGGCTCAAACGGCTCTAAGCTTCTTGGAGAGCTCTCTTCAGTTCTGCAACGGAGCTTGGTGGGTGCTAAAGGGCTGCAATTGGTCTCCCGAGCATATCCCATGCATGCTCGAAAGGATTTAAATCAGGTGAGTTCACAGGCCACGACATGCGCTGAATGTTTTCCGGTTCAAGGAAGTTATCAATCAGCGCCGCTCGGTGACATGGTGCTTTATTATGGTGCATTCCTGAAGTCAGGACCGACAGCACCTCGAAACAAGCGAATATAAGGCTCAAGAACTTTGTCTCTGTATCTTTGAGCAGTCACAGACCCCGTGTCAAAGAAATGGAGGTCTGTGCGGCCGTCCATCGTGATGCCTGCACACACCATTACTCCCCTTGATGTAAAATGATGTCTTTCAGTTATGTTTCTTGGTTCAAAACGTGTTCCACGTTCTCTCCATATCGCTACCCGCCGAGAATCACTTCTCTGACTAAACCGGGACTCATCACGAGCATTACATTGGCTCACTCTCCCACACTTCAATGTTGATATTTCAAACTCCAGTTCAAACGAGCGCGTTTATGCGCAGACGTGAGGGGAATGCAAACTGCTGGTCTTCTGGCATACAGGCCAGCATGATTGAGGCTCCTGTAAACAGTTTGTCTCGAAATTCGTATTCCTGTGGCGATTGTGAGCGCCGAACCCAGTGCTCTGGCAGTACTGCCCCTCTGACGTCGCGCACTTATTACCAGATTTCGGTCTTGGCGAGGGGTTGTGACTCTTGGTCGACCTGATACGGGTTGTCGGGTAACATCTCCCGTTCTTTGAAACCCCTGCCACAGTCTTGAGATCACAGACTGGTTTACATTAAGAATTCGAGACACTTCGGTTTGTGATCTTGAGGATTCCAGCATTCCAACGATTCTTCCTTTCGTAAACATGTCCAATTGGCGTCTTTATGCCATCATTCACCTTGTTTGATGATTAACAACGTTCCTTCGCACAGCAGTTGCACGAAACCTGTCTGAACTGCCTATGCTGCGTGAATCGGTTTCTCCGCGTTCCGACATGCGCCGGTGTTTTGCGCAGGACGTAGTCAACTGAAAAGTTTTGCATAAACCCAATGTTTCTTCTTCACCCAATTAATATCTGCAAGAAATTTGGAATAATTTTACGAATATTTACTCCATGTTTTTCGCATTTTACGATTTATGCTTAACTTTTGGACACCAGTGTAGTTAGCCGCAATCTAAATATATTCATAATAATAGTCCAGAGAAGTGAGTCCAGAGATATCTGCGTTAACAGTTGGGATACTTAAGATATGTCAAGGAGCAGGAAATAAATTGAAGTTTGTGCTTAATTTATCTCTGGAGGAAATAAAATATCAACAAATGGCGGAACTAAACGTATTCTTATATTACCTCGCGATTCGCTTCTGACCATCTCCATAAAACAAGAATACATAAAAAAAAATTCATTTATAGCAGTTTTTGAAAAATTATATTTTTACTTTTGATTAAAATTGTGTTATTCTCTAAAGTAATGCTCTAGTTTGCTGTTACATCATAGTTAAAAGTATCTCTCTCTCTACACTTTTTTTAAATAATACCTATTCACCATTGCTCAACTTTACTTTTCATTACAATTCACAAACAAGATATGCATGAAAATCAACATATAGCAGAAAAACAGAGAATGAAAGTGTTCAAATCTAAATGACTTTTTTACTTCTCAAATTCTTGAAACTTTTTTTTTTAAGATTTTTTTTTTCTAATATATTATTTTCATTCAAATGAGTTTTTAAGCAAACACAATTTAGCATATAGATGTATTTAAAGAATATTTTGGTGTGTAAAACTAGCCAAAGGCACATATGTCAGATGAATGCAAATTAATCTAATTATTTTTAAAAGTTGTTCGTGTAGCTGTTTTTTACATTTGCTTTTGTTCCAACTTATTTTAAAAAATGCTGTTTTATTTGCATATTTTTTCTGTTAAATTATATTTATTTTGTTAAGATTCATTTTTTTTCTAATTTATTACAATCGAGTTCCCACAGATAAATTTATTGATGAGAATGTTGCTTTTTCTAACTTTCAATTTTAATTTTTTAGTTCAAGGAGGGAGGGGGATATTTTCGACATTTTCTGGCAATTCTAAAAATAAATGTGTCTTTAATCTCAATTATAAGCTACCGCTTTATTCTACCAAGTTTTGCACGGACATAAAAAGGAGCATTTTTTTAGAATTTCATCGTAGATTCGTAAAATTTAGCAAATAGATAAACAAAATCCTTTGCTATGACATAAAACTTCGTCCGATCCAGCCATCCTAGGAAGTTTTGGAGAACAAATAGTGGCATAAAGAAAAACATAATATTTAAGCCAAAAAAAATTGCAGTCTGTTACAGTGAAATACGTTTAACACGGAAAAAGTGTAAGATGGAGTACCTATTGACATGAAATAATGCAACGATCCCAATAAACAACTATATATTTTCATGCCTTTTTTCTCTTAACGCGAAACGAAAATCACTTAACACGAAAAGATTTCCTTTCTAGGAATGAACAAATTACGGCAAACATCAACAGCGTAGGAGAGATTCAAGAGGTGGATAAACAAAAGAGGTGGTTTCACATGTGTCATAGAAAGGAGGCTAGCTTGGTTTTGAAATACCCTCGAAACAGCCTGTGACACGAGCCTATTTGGTTTATCTAAGCTACTTTCACTCTTCCATCCCTACAAATGCCACACAAAAACATCTCATCTCTCATTAGTTGACTGTGGAATTCGGTGACGGGTACATCGAAGTGAAAGTAAAGATCGGTGAGTTTGGCTCGCGCCACAGTGGTGACAATTTGATACTAAAAAAAAGACAACGTAATGAAAAATATCAGATTATTTTCTAAAAACTCAATAAATGTTTTGTTTTTCAAAGAACTTGAAAATTTTGCATCAAATGTCATTAAGTTTTTGTGTATGTTTTATTTTCTCGTAATCAATAAATTGTAATCATGTATTAAATAAGGAACTTTATGCAATGTAGGTGAATTTTAGTTCCTTGATTGTTTTATAACATCGCACATTGAATCAACACAAGGATTATTAGCTCGTAATTTTGAATACGTTCTAGTGACAAGGATGACACCTCGTTATCCAAACTTCCACTCCACACAAAGACTGAGTCTCGACAGATTTAACCTCTCTTCATGGCAGGGTCATTTTTCTTTAGTTTAAACTTTCCATTTTATCAGAAACTAGGTTTCATTCGAAATTTGATTAATATCACACTCTAAAGCAACGTAAAATCTATAGGCGACGTTACCTCGTGATTTTGAATCTCTTTCAAGCGACAAGGACGACAACCGATCTGATTTCCCACTCTTCAAGCGTCCAAAACTTGCCAACAGTGAGTGAATGAGTGCATATTAAAGTCGCACTGTTCAGCTGCTAGTGGGCTTTTGATACGGAGGTAATTTTGAACTGTGATCAAATGACGAGGACGACACCTGAGCTGCCACCCATCTCTCATAACATCCACGTCATACCAACAGTAAGACAGTTGACATATTTAACATGCATCAGTCCCCTCTGCACGGCAGTACTAGGCTCGAACTCATGATATGCCGGTCACGAGTCCGTTATCTTGACCACCAGGCTACCGTGGCCATCAAACCCGCCCACTTGTGATCTTTGAGCTATGATAGATTTAACACACACAGGAGTCTCTCTATACGAGCCTTCAGCTACACCAAGACTCGAATGAGTGAGTGAATATTATAATGTCGAACACTGTTCAGCTACTCGAGAGCTTCTGGCAACGGACCTCGTAATTATGAACCTCAGACAAATGACGAAGACAACACCTGAGCTGGCACCCCACCCCCTATCCTAACTACCACACCACACCAACGGGAGAATGTTTGAACTCCCGATAGATTTAGCATGCATCGCTCCCCTACACAGCGGGTCTTCAGCAGAACAAGGCTCGAACTCATGACACACTGGCCACGAGTCCATTACCTTGATCACTTTGTTACCACGGTTACGACACCAGGACTCGAACCCGCGACTCGACAATCCTGCCACGAGTTCCCGACCATGACTACTAGGTCACCACTGCCTCCTTTGGGAAGAATACAAATAAATATATTTCCATATGATAAAAAAATAAATCTTCTGAAGACTTTACACAAAATTTCTGCAAATACCTTAAAATCATTTTAACTACAAAATGATTTTTAGCTTCAATTAAAAAAAATTTTTAATCGAATTAAGTCATACATATGCAACAAGTAATACAACAGAGACATTTTTAAATTCAATTTCTCACGAAATAGATAAAAATGATTGAAGTATATCTTTTTAAGAGTTTGTTCCGATAAGGAAGATCCTGATATATAATGTGTGAGTAGTAAGGTTTTGGGTTGCATGCAAACACCCACTGAAGATCAAACTTTATTCCTGAAACTTTAAACCTTATCTACCACCATTCTGAAGAGTATTACTAAGGATTTCGACCTACGATAGAATTCGTTTGCAATGTTTTTGTATTGATATGACTTTTTTTCGGTTGTTTTCTTTTCATTTATCACACATTGACAGCTTCCGTTTCCGTTGTCGAAATAAGTCTTTTTTTTCTCTCTGGAAATTCGTGGTAATGCTGGCAAATGAAAAAGAAAACAAGTGCTATTTTTTTTCTGACATTCGAGATATTTTTTGCTTTTTCGTTGACCTTTCTACTTTTTTTCTCTAGAAACTTAATATTCGGTGCATTATGTTTGAAATACAAATTTACCAAAACACATTTTTCATGTCGAAAGTGTGATGAAAAATGCTTTCGGAAAATTGTGATTGTGAAACAAAAATAAGTGAGAAATTATTAATTTTTTTTAAATTAAAGTTAGTGGAAACTGCGCATTCGTTTTAGTCTTATATTATTTTTTCCTATACTTTTTTTTTAAAATTTGAGTTTTAGTTACAACGTTAATTTGACAGTTCTTGTAATAAATATTTTTGAAAAATCTGGTTTTTCGATGCTTTAAATGCAAAAATAAAACTATGTTTTCGTTTGAAATATTACAATCTTATATAATTTATATGAGCAAAATTATATCAAGTTCTTAAAATTCAGCTATATTTTCCCGTTCATCGAAAGTAAGCGGTAAAAATTATACGAATTATATATTTTTTTATTGAGAACATTTATAAACCCCGTGCACCACAAAGTATCACATGGGGGCTTACAGAAGTAAGCGTGAAGCACACATCACAAAGGAAAAAGGAATTTAAAGTCATAAAGGATTATAACACAAACATCCATGCCTTCTCTGGAATTGAATCCCAGGCCCTACAGCACCACAATCAGCGTCACTAAACATTATACCGGATGGGCGGCAACGAATTATATTAAGCCAAAAATTGGAAATAATTTTATATATTTTTTCCCCCAAACACACTTTATGAATCACACACAAAGAGAAATAAAAATGAATAGTAGTTTTCTTTAAACTCGCATAAAAATACTACTTCAATTTTTTAATAACTCACAAAAAGTATTCAAAATATGTAAGTCTGTGAATTAGTGAATATTAACGTCGCACTATTCAACTACCCGAGGGCTTTTGAACCACGGTCAAATGACGAGAATGACACCTGAGCTGGCACTCCCTCTCCTAACTTCCACACCACGCGAATGGGAGGAGGTTTGATCTACGACAGATGAAATGTGCATCAACACTTTCTACACGACGGGTCTTCAGTGGTACTGACTCGAACTCATGACATGCTGGTCATGAAGCCTTTACGCTGACCACTAGGCTACCGCGGCCAAGTCTGTCAGTGAGAGTTATATTAACGTCACACTATAAAGCAACACGAGGACAATTGGCAACCAACCCCATAATTTTAAATCTCGGTCAAGTGACGACGGCGACACCTGAGCACTGGCGTCTTCCCCCTCTCCTACCTTTCATACCACATCAATAGGACTACTTTCAGCCTTGACAGATTTAACATGTGTCAGAACATCTATGCAGCGGGTCTTCAGTCACTCGAACTCATGACATATGGCCACGAGTCCGAGACTGTGACGTGGCCTCGGTGGCCGAGTGGTCTAGGCATCGGATCATGGTTAGCGTGTCATGAGTTCGATCCTAGTACCACTAAAGATCCGCCGTGTAGGGGTGCGATCCATGTTAAATCTGTCGAGAGCTCAAACGTCCTCCCGTTGGTGTGGTGTGTCAGTTAGGAGGGGGGGGTGCCAGCTCAGGTGTCGTCCGCGTCACTTGACCATGGTTCAAAATTACGCGGTCCGTCGCCAAAAGCCCTCGTGTTGCTAATCAGTGCGACGTTAATATTCTCTCATTCTCCCGAGACTGTGACCATTAGGTTACCGCTGCCACTATGAATTCCTAAGTTCTAACGTGAGGAAGGACTTTCGTACCTTGAAATCGCCAAATATGTGGAGCGTAATGGAAGATGATGGAACATGTCGTATTTTGGATAGGTCTTGGAGACGGACCTCGTAATATTCATCATCGATCAAGTGACGAAGATGACACCTCAGCTGACAACCCTCTCACCAAACTTCCACAGCCCGCCACGTGAAGACGAGCCTCGATAGATTTAAAGTAGATCAGTCCCTCTGCACGCGGTGAGTTTTTAGTAGCACAATGACTTGACAACACTGGTCACAAGTTCGTGACCACAAATACTTGACTACCTGTACCACAACCTCTAACGGGGGGTCCTGTTTTCATAGAACGTTTCTTCCACGTATGCATCGTGCCCGCGGTAGTCTAGTGGTCAAGGCAACGGACTTGTTGCTAGTGTGTCATGAGTTCGAGCCTGGCACCGCTGAAGACACGCCGTACAGATGGGGCCGATGCACTTTAAATATATCGAGGCTCAAACGTCCTTCCGTTGGTGTGGTGTGTCAGCTTAGGTGTCGTCCTCGTCACTTGACCGATATTCAAAATTTTCCTTCACTAGTTGCTCCTCATCAATATTTAATCAATCTCACATATGTATCACTGTTTTGGCGCTACACCCTGTGCGATTGGCGATTTCGCTATACGAAAGTCCATCCTAACAGAGGCAGATTATGCTTCCCCGTTCGAACTTCGTTGGTTAATCACATTTACATAGAATTCAATTTCTGGTGAGGCATATTAATATCTAATAAATTATATATTTGCTACAATTAAGTGATTATGCAGATATTTCAACGTATATTTATGCTGCTTTTTACACACAGCTCACTAGGAAATTTAAGAGTTTTTCACTCATAAAAGATCACTTTGTAATTCTTATCACTCGCGTAGCCTAACCTGTTTTGTATTTTCTGCCAGTCTCCATTTCATAATTCCGTCATAGTGTTACAATTTTTACAAACAGTAGCGTAACATCAATTTTTCCCACGGAATTTTAAATACCTCAATTTTATAATATAATCAAAACAAATAAAAGTTATGTTTGGCAAAATTTTGAGTATACCTAAATTAGTTAAAGATAATCCGCTAAAGTATTTTTCTTTTTCGATTTCTTTTTGAAAATATAATTTTTGAGAATTTTTTCCAAGATGTATGAGAAATTATATTCACACACAGATAATAAAATTACTATTATCTTTATTAGAAATAAGTCATTTTATATAGAAATTTATATCAAATACAAGAGTTTTCAGTGTAAATAAAAATTATATTTAAAAAAAACTAAAAACATCCTTTTATAGTTAATCGAACTAAGTTGTAACTTAATCTGTTATCACCAAATCTGGAAATGTGATTAGAAAATGGGAAATAGTTAATGCTGATGAGGACAATGGAACAAGATTATTGAATTGTCATCGGTCCTGTACAAGTGAGCAAAATTTCGAATTAATCTGACCTTTTAAAGTGGGTAAAAATTGAGTTCAAAGATTCCGTTACATACAAGTGAAATTTATAAAAGGGTGTTAATAATGATACAAAATTAAACTTTATACTCAAGTCAAACGGCATTAAAAAAATGCAGCCGCTTTAAACCTTTTAGTGTTTGGAACCTGATTTTCCATACCATTTCTAATCCTATTTCTAAAGGGGCATTTTTCAGCATAATATCGACTAGAAAAAATGTGTATCTTCCATATCCATCTTCTCTTGTTACTTTACTCTATTTATAAAGCATGTTGCACAGGTACAGCATCACTAACGTAATGAAATGCATATTCGTCATAAACGTCCTCTATACCGAAAAAAAATATTAAATAAAAGTATGTAGAAGTAGTTATGAAGTTGAGCAAGTTAAACAGGTTATTATTTCACTACTTTGTATAGAATGATTAAATTTATAAAATAAATTACTGCATTTTTTATTGATTCTTCACGTTTATCTCATTAGAACTTAATGTAAATTATGTGAAATAAAAACTACCAGATTTTTTTATTTCAGTATCAGAAAAATCATCAGATGCCTTAGTAGTAATAATAGCATTTTAACCCTCGTAACAACTTACGTTACATTATTTTAACACATGAACTTTAATTCCAGTATATGATATATGGAAAAATCATAAATAAAAATCCAATTATCAACAAAGAAGTCGTAATTTTTGCTGTCATTTTGATTATAAAAAGAATTTTTATCTGGATGCATTATCAAACATGTGAACAAAAATTTTTAAAAATTTAAGAAAATGCGATCAAAATAAGAAATTTTACAAAGGATTAATATTGTCTTTTGTAAGAACGTATTAATTCTTATAACACTTACGTTTTTCGCTCAAAAACACCAGGTTCAATTTTTTAATTGAAATACATTTTCTTTTTTTGATTTATCTATACATATGGTTAGAGGCCACGTTAATCGAAAGCAGTAATACTCAACCCTTTTTTGCTTTGTTTTGTTTTTTTACAGTTTACTTCATCAAATTCAAAATTTGGCGGCACACTAACAACAAATTAAGTTTAAAGTAATTTTATTTATTTGTGTAAATAGTTTGGGAATAATTTTCAATGTTAAATAAAATAATATGTGTGATAAAGACAACAAAATGTTTTTTTTGAGTAATTGATTACAACTTAACTGTGAGAATATATTTAATGTGAAATTTGAGCTTGATGGTTTTTGATCATTTCGTTTATATTTAGTCGTAAAAATGGTAATGCCTCTCTTATTTCGTCATCTACATTTAAAAATCTCGATCTTTTTTTTTTTTTTATCATTTTTATGTTTATTAACGCTGAAGTTCCGAATTCGCATGAAGAAGAAGTAGGAAATTGTAACAATATTTAAAATCTTTTTTTGGCTATTATGAGATAATCGCCTTTAATTTTAATCCAAAATGAATTAATCAACTCTTCCAAATATTTTAGTTCGAGCCCAGTACCAATGAACACCCGCCGTGTAGGGGAGCGATGCACGTTGAATCTGTCGAGAGCACAAACGTCCTCCCATTGGCGTGGTGTGGTAGTTAGGAGAGGGGAGTGCCAGCTCAGGTGTCGCCCTCGTCACTTGACCGATGTTCAAAATTGCGGGGTTGTCACACTATAAAGCAACTCAAGCCCTCGTGTTGCTATAGTACGACGTTAATGTATATATATAATTCTCCCTCTATATTAACCATGGCAATCCCGATATACATGATAATTAATCCTTGACATGCATTCAATTATTTTATTTTTTATAATTCAGGTCTACTCTTCCATTTTCCATCTTGCTTCCACAAAAACAATGAAAAATTTCTTACCGCATCCCTATACTATAAGTTGTACGAAAGCGATTTAAAATTATCAAAAAAATTCACGCCAAAACCGATTGGCGACCAGTTTGTCTTGGCGACCGAATGAAAGTGACAGCGACGAACGGTAACCCTGATTTCTCTATCAATTTCAGGAGAGCGGTGTTTTCCCTGGTTTATCCCAACACACATGGAAGAGATATAAACACAAGACTTTTCGCCTTGCGGTACACAAGTCTTCTCACTTAGTAAACCAGCATAGCTCTTGGAACATCTGCAGTTCTTGTCATCGAACTCTCTACGGGTTAATAATTAAATCATCGTTCGACTTCTGATCGCAGGTGAATATACCTACATATTCTACATTTCATTTTTTAAATGTATTCGTAAATGTTGGCCTTATTTCTCTAATGTATTTTTATTCGAATTTATTTATGTTAATGGTACCATATTCGTAGACGAAAAAAACTTTTTAAAATGTCGTAATAAAATTCGAATTCGCATTAAATAATCCGGGACGAAGTTCAGAATTTCGTCAGTGCAGACGATTTGTTTTTCCAAAACGCCATCAATTTTGAAATTTATGAATTAAAATATATATGAAATTTTCCTTTCTTTCGGTTGTCTCATAGGAATAATTTATTTTAAATAACTATAGAATTATAGAGCTTTTTTAGAACAAAAAGTTTTCCTGACACTAAGAAAGAAATATTTATTTTTAAAAATAGTTTAAAATAAAATAGATTCATAATATATTTTTTATTTCGAATTCTTTTGTTATTTAATGATGAAACAACTTTTCAACTCTTGATAAGTTTAAATTTTCAATTAGGATTTTCCAAATGTTTTTTAAAATCAAATTTTGTGTTATCGTGTTTGTTGCCTTGTATAAATGCATCTAATTATAAAGCATCAAATAACGGAAAATAAAAGTATAAACTAATCAAAAATTTAACTTTTTTTCAAATGAAAAATATTAAAATTTAAAAAAGTATTGAAGATTCTGCATAGGGATCAATTATAATTCATCTTTAGGCATCTTAATGCTATATAAATTCCTTCTCTTCAATTACTTTTTCAGTTTTGAAAACTAATTTTGCTATATTCTAAGGTACCCTTATACAGTAAATTCCTAGATACTTTAAGAAATATTTCAAAATATATTTAAGATGTTATTTGTACTTTATCAATTGTGTTCTACCAAAAAGGATTTAACATTCTGATTGTATTACTGCATCAAAAAGAACAATCCTTATTGAATAATCCGAACAAAATGATTACTTTCCTGTTTACATTTAATCTCTGATTTTACTTGACTTTTTAATCCTATTACTTGTTATTGACTCGGCTTTATTATTTAATGTTTTAATTTTCACTCAATTTAAAACGAAAAGTTTGAGACTCTGACGTGGGCTTTAATAGGGAAAATAAAGATACTATAATAAGTAGTACCTATATCTTGCTGCCTAGGTCGTTTTATAAAAAATCTGAAAATGTGCATATTTTTAATTCAAAAAAGAAAAGGAAAAGGTGCAACGAAAAATCAATGTCCAGTACGCTATCCGACATAAAATGTTCGTATAACTCTCATAAGCTATTTTAAATTTCGCATTTCTTCCTGGAGATCAGGATTGTCTAATTGTAATTGACAAATAGTTTGTCAAAATTATAATTGCTTAAAACTGTTAATTTTTGTAAATTTCAATTTCAAGTTTTATCTAATTTTATAATTCGATATTACAATTACCAAAAATACTATTTGATTACCAAAAAAGCTATTTTTATGAATATCAGTATTTTGTATGAATTCAACATTTATCTATGCTAATAAGCATGTTAATGATAAAATAAAGTAGCTACGTAATGTTTTCTTACAAAATAATACTATCGTATAGTTTTTTTCAGTCATCCACTTATTTGATGCTTTTGGTACGAAAAGTGTTAAAAAATTAAAAAAAATTCTAGATCTTTATATAACAGGTCTACGTGAAAATTTTGATAATGCCACAAAACCTTTGATATCTTAAAGTCAACAAACTTTCCTCATTTCTTCAAATGTGCAATTGTGGTTTTAAGATGCAAAAATATAATTTTAAAATTTGTATACATTTGTAGCATGTCTTTTAAAAATATTAGAATATTCAATGTAGAAATAAATTTTATTATGGAGCATCGGTAAGCAAAAAAAAAAATTCGCGGTACAAACTAGGTGTTTGACCTTCGTCAACGAACACTCTAATCAAAACTGCTACATTATCAGAGCATTAACCTTTTTGTTTTTTCACTACTTCCTCTAAATGCCGACAAAATAATTTAAAATCCCTAATATGCCATATTTTATATTATAAAACTAATTCTACACCTACGTAAACTAGAACAACAGCAATTATAGATTGAATGAAAGTTCAATAAAAAGAGGAACGGAAGTTTTAGAGCTTTGAAACTTTCTAAATGACCTTAATGTTTCATACCGTTGATGGCCCACTTCCTTTTAAAAGAAATGTTTGTATAGTTTTCTTCAGTCGCCTCTGGGACGCGAGGGGCACTTCACATTCTACCGCTCTGCATCCTAGACAATGGCGCAACCGACTGCTGTTTTTGTTCTTGTGCACTCAGCCCTGTTGGACTGGTTGAATCATTTTGTTTTGCTTCTGACTTTTGTCAGCATTTGGAAATTAAAATGCAGATCATGTTTTTCGTTTACTTGTGTGATCTTATCTGTGAATGTTTCATTTTATTGAATTAGAGAGATATCAAATGGCATTTAATGTGTTCAGAAAAGTGGTTTTTAATTAGATTTGAAATGATGTCCTTGGATTTTTATCGGAATTCGTGGTCTCACGACCAGGTCTTACCCTGAATTGTTACAGAACTTGTCTTTCTTGTAACTGAATGTAATGCTACCGAAATTCTTTCAAAACATATCTATTTCTTTTGTTCTGTATTTACTGAACTTGCCTTTAGTGCAGGAGTGGCTCGAAGGCTACATTGTGGATGTAGACCGACGGTCCTCGCCATTTTTTCTTAAATAAGTACATTAACATTAGTTGAAGTTTCATCTCGGAGAAAAGTAATCAATTATCTTAAATATATAAATTGATGTTAAATAAAATAAAAGCAGTTTTATCCAATTTATTTATGCTAATTTCATTTAATCTATAGCTGCAAGCACGTTTAATTTTTGAATCGGTTTAATGAGTCAAATGTACCCTGTCGTTTCTTTCTACCATTTTTTTTTTTAAAGTAGGGGTGAGATTGCTTGAAATTCTCATCACTCTCATCTCTGAAAGTTACTGTCACCCAACTTGCATCTATATTTACTCTTGTTGGTCTTCATTTTGGGGGAAATTTTGCTCACAAATGTCGACTTAAGTATAGAAAACGCCTTCTCTACATTTGGTTTTCTGTCTTGGCAGGCCACTACTTGCCCACCCCTATTTTAGTGAATGTCATTAAACATTAGATTTGAAAAACAATTTTTCAGATATTCTAATCTTTTAGATTTTATTAAGGAGGAATACAAAAATATGCATTCTCACTGTAAATCGAATCATAATTAACCTTTGGGAATTTTTAAAAACGTAATCTTGGAATACAAATTAACTTTAAGAAACCTTTTCTATCACTTTCTTGGTGGCAGTGGAAGCTTAGTGATCCTCATCATGAACTCGTGGTCGGCCAGCGTGTCATGAGTTCGAGACTTAAGCTCCACCGTATTAAAGGGCTGTTGCACCAGGAAAAGTAGTTTTAATCAAACTACTCTATCTCCAGTTGGCGTGGTATAGTAGTTTGGAAAGAAGAGGTGCCAGCTCGGGTATTGTCCTGGTCACTTGACCGAGGCACAGAATTACGAGGTCCGACGTCAATAGCCCTTATGTTACCTTATTGCGCTACGTTAATAAACACTCACTCATTTGGAATGATTTAACAGTTTTTCCAGCAAAAATTATAACTTGAACTGGTAAATATTCGCAATGAATTGATGTCGATATTTTGATAGATATCGAATTGAAAAGTTATTAATGTAACTCGGCGAGAAAGACTAAAGTTTATAGTGATTTTGAGCATTTTATCGCCTTACACTAAACTTATTATAAAAGATCAATCATCAGGATTTTTAGAAATTCTTTTGTCAAATCAAGTATTGAAAAGTGCTCAACCTAAGAAAAAAAATTATAGAAACAAACTAGTTTCATCTTAATGGCTTATTCTGTAATGACCATTCTGTAATTCTGATTGAAAATTCGAAAGGTGGAAAAGTAACGTTCGAGAACAAAGGAAATGTTTGTTTTACGTTAACTCAAAATAAAAAAACAAGCATTTCAGCTCAATGATAATAAACCTTGGTATTGAGCCACCTTGACGTGTAGACTCGACTTTGAACCTTGGCTCGCCCTTAAATTTATTTCATAACCTTAAAAAAAAAAAACTAAACGTTGAAAAGAAAAATGCCAGTTTAACGTAATTTATTCCGTGTATTTTCATTTTTTCCCAACAAATCTATCAAACGTGAGTGCTACGTATTTCCTGTCGTTTTAAAGCTTCTTGAGATTGTATTTGGGAAACTCCAAGGGCTCCTTTCAATATCAGTTTCAACAATAAAAGACCATTCCGTGTTTGAGAGAAAGACGTAAAAACCCAGCGTTAACATTTTAGACACGGTCGAACGATTTTCTTTTGAAAATCATGAATTTTATCATGCCTCTTTTGTTGGTATTCTTTCTGTTTGGTTGTATTCGATTAGTGAACATGAATTCTTACACACTGAAGCTGTTCAAAGAATTTTCTTCATACGAATTTGTTTACTGCCATGCTTTATTTCTCAAGAAAAGTATTATTCATCTAACAAACATGTCCAAAGATATCAACATTTCAAATCTACTTAAAATTTCATAAATTATAAAATGCAATTCCTTAAACACTGGTATTCGAAATTCAGAGAATTTTCACTTTTGCTCGATTATCTCCCGAAGTGCTGGGTAGACATTTATGAAAATAGATGAGTTTCGTATTGTGAAATATTTGGTTCTATTTAAACTTTCTTTATTTTGAATTAGTTACTATTTAAATTATAGATATTGTGTGTTTAGGCTAAATTCTCTTCCATATTATTGTCGTCTGCTCCAATTTAATAATTCATGTAACTCTAATTTATCTGATTACTGATTTTATGCTCATATAATATTCTGTTAAAGTTATGCTGCTTAGGTTGGCACCTTTTGTAATCGTTCAAAATGTTTTTTCAGTTGGATAAAAGAATTGTAATTCGTGATATCGACGCTGGTCGAACTTAATGTATAACCAATTTTTGTATGTTTTTTAATATCATTCGTCTAGGGAACTTTTTGATCATACACATTTGAGTATTTTATGAATGTCTTTTATTCTTATAAACTTTAACTATTATTCACAAAAGGTGATTACATAGGATATAACAAATTATCGAATAACAGTTATGGTACACATGCATGATCTTTTTCATGACTCATTGGCACTGAAAAAAGTCTAAATGAGAGGTTAAAAATAAAACATGAAACAAAAATAACTTAATAGGAGAACATGACTTCCCCCACATTATTGTACAGCTTTCTGAATGAGATTTCATGCTACAAGTACAATGTTTCCCGTCACAAGATTTGATGTGTAAACGGGCGGATGCGCGTTAAATCTGTCGTGGCTCAAAATCCTCCCATTTGGCGTGGTGTGGAAATTCGGTGAGTGAATATTAACGTCGCACTATTTAGCTGCACGAGGGCTTTGAAAATTCGGAGAGAGGCGGCCAGTTAGGTGTCATTATCGCTTTATCGAGGCTCGAAATTACAAGAATCATCGCCAATAGCCATCTCGTTTGCTTCAAGAGACTTCGCTGTTAATAAAAGAAATCAAACAAAATACGAAAACCGTTAATTTTGAAACATTTTGATGAGACGCATCCTATTTCAATAACTTACCAGCTATAAATTTTTTCAGAATGCTTATATTATTTTAAATTATGAAAAATTCTTCAAATATTTAAAGATATATTTTAATAAAATTAGAAATAATATAAGTATGAAATACAACTTCTCTTGGACAAAACTTCTATTAATAATGATGAATTTTAATGTTCTTTTGAAAGAACATAATTGTTGATTTAAAATAGAATTTACGAATTTTTTTCGACATCATTGCAATAGGCGAATTTCTTTTGAAAATTCAAGTAACGGTTGTACATCAGCTAATCGGAAGTTTTACATGAATGATAGACTTTAAGTAAAGAAAACTTTTTAGAGGAAAATTGTAAACGTTTAAAATCTGATTATATATTAATACGATAACTTATAAAACTTTATTTTTTATATTTTTTTTTTTTGGCAAGAAACTTTTTTAATTTTTAAAATCGAATTTTCCGCTGGCTGCTTTTGTTTCAATAGTTTCTTGTTTCAAATTACATGTATCAATGGCAAATTATCGCGTTTTAAACTAAGAGTTCGCATTACGCTTTAAACTCGTATAAAAAGGCACATATTTAAAAGAAAAGATTGATGTTGAATTTTCGCTCACACGATAATCTGAAGTAAAAACGAAATCGGAATTTGTGTATACATTCTTTGTGAAAACAATGTGACTTCTCAACTCGCACAACTGCGGAAGTATAGATAAAGAGCATTCAAGGTTTTGAAAACTTCCTTCCACCAACGAAAAATAGGTTGTGAAACATTGGTAACAACTGCAGATTTTAGTGTCAATTTTTATTTTCCTTTATTGATTTTATTCATTATTTGATTCTCTCGGGAAGTGTCAAACTAGCAGAAATTTGTGTGCTATCCTAAGAATAGATTATTTTATGAATGGGAGGAAATGTCATCAAAAGTTATAGATTCATTCTAAATTCAAAGTATTCTTTCTATTTTTCGTCATTTTGCAGCGTGGTAAAACCAAAAAATAATTTCTTTCATTTAAGTCAAACAAAAAAAATTAATGAAATTTTCTGTAAGATTTGTGCAGAAAGTTTTTCTTTAATTAGTAGTCTTCAACAAGACAACAGAATTTTAAACATCACAAAGGGAAAATATTTTTAAAAAATGTGCGCAATTTTTGTAAGAAAATTCTTTGTTTCAGAAGATCTGACGTTATTTATATTTGTGAAATATACGTTTATTATTTAATCACAAATGAATTAAAATATAAATATAGGATTAAAAAATTTAATTCCTACAAAGCGTTTCCTTGAGCAATATACATGATTTCTGAAATGTTCGAGTTATTGTCAATATTCTTCGATGTGAAAGAAATTCGGAGCATTTTTGCGTGACTTAATATTTAGCATAACTTTTTCTCCCCGTAAAGGCAAGTGCAGCACAACTTCCTCATAATTCTTATTCAATGACAAAACGCATATCAACCTAGACCTTGAACAATTCATGAATGCCGAACTATAAACTGTGCTCTGAACGCGTTGCTCTCGAAATCTCTTGAAGAGAATTGAATACCAGTAGGCTTTCTGGATATGATTTGCATACAGCATAAAATGACTTTCAAGAAGCGCGGAAATTTTGGCAAGAATGAATGCATCGCCATCTTATTGCAAGCGACCATGAAAAATGCATTCGCCACCATCATGCATTGAAAGAGAAAAACACGGGAAGATCTAACTGCCTAAAATGTTTAAGAAAAACAAATTTCATATTTGCTGTATATGTAAATATGTCGTATTACATTTATCTTTCAGGATGATGCTCAATTTTCAAAAAACATCAGGATGAAACTTGAAAATTTCGATTTTATTATGAGGAGTGGCTATTAAATATTCGAATACATAGATTATATATGGGAACCGTATAACTGAACAATAGTTCCAATGGAGCTTGGTGCAGTAGGAACTCTTGAAGCTAATGGCAGCCGCGGTAGCCTAGTGGTCATGGGCATGTATTCATGTCAGCAAACACTATATTCCAGCTTTAAAGCCGTTGAAAACCCGCCGTGTAGAGAGGCTGATGCACGTTGAATCTGTCGTGGCTCAAAGTGTTCCCATTGGCGAGGTGTTGAGAAGATATCACGACTTGTTACTTGAACATGGTTCAATATTACGAGGTCCGTTGCAAATAGCTCTGTTTTATATTGCGACGAAAATAAACTCTCACTCGAAACTAATATCTAGTATTTAGGGGGGGGGAATAAGTTTATCACTTATATTAGTTACAAAACTTTAAATTTACTTAGGGGAATTTATAAGATTTGCTTGAAAATTATGGCTTCAATTTCTTGCATCGAATTTCTTTACTTTATAAACTATATGATTGAGGTATAAATAATACAATTGAGCAGTATAAAACCTTATTTTACTTTACCTTACATTATTGCTAGACGCAACCGCGGAAACTAAATGCTTATCCTCGTAGCAGGCGCTTTTCAAGTCTAGTTTCGTGTTCGAGTCTTGATTACATTAAGTCTCGACGTGTGGAATGTTAAATCGGTCGGAATTCTTTTTGTAAATGTGGAAACTGGCGTACTGGCTCAAGATATCGTCTTTATCATTTAAGGTCCGCTGCCTTTAGAGATTCATGTTGCTTTGAAGCTAAAACAATCTGTTTTATACATTTCAAATGAATTCAAATAAAATTTGCAAGAGAGGAACTTACTGTAATTAATATCGTAATCTTTCTAACGTTTACTGTTCACTTTTTGAATCTATTTTGAGATTAGAATAATGAAATGGATTTAAAAAGTAAAGCACAAGCACTTAAAACTATTTTTTTCAATTTTTACTTTTTATTTTTATAACATTCAACATATATATACGAGTCCATAAAATGTTTGACACTTTTATATTTCTTGAACTAATATAATATTTATTTAATAACGTAAAGTGAAAATCATGTTATATATTTATGGTCTATCACGAATTTATAGCTGTATGAATAATGGTTAAGCTCGGCATTAAACTACATACAGATGATAATTGAAAAGCTCGCAAAATAAGTCTGTCCTTCCTTAATGGCACGACAACCCACGGTGGGCCTTGACCTTTTTAAGAATTATATTCCAGACTGCCCTGTTCTTGGCCTGACTTTTACAGTTTCTGACATTAGTAGTTTTTAGATCCTTCTCTAGGCAATCTATACACCTGAATCTTGTTCTTTTTTGAGTACCATGACTCTTATGATTCGATTGTCGCCCAATCTTATCTAGTGTCCTGTCCATTTTAACCTTTGTGTTGCAATGAATTTAACAATATCTGGTTCTTTAAAAATTTTATGAATTTCTAAATTGGTGGTTCTTCTCCAAATGTTATCACATTTTAAGCCTCCAAAAATACTTCTATGGAGTCTTCTTTCAAATTTTACCCACGTTTCTGCAACATATTGATAAAGCCTGTTCTCGCATGATTTGTAAATGAGTAGTTTTTTCGGCTGATGAAATTAGATTTAAAATATTTTTGTTCGTAAAAACATCTGTTACCAGCCGTGATTTTATTGCGAACCTCCGAGTGTGTTCAGTTCAGAGCCTAAATATCTGAAATTATTGACGGCTTTAAATCTGAATTCTTGTAGCCTAGTGGTCAAGGTAACGGGCTAGTAGCCGGAGTGTCATGAATTCGAGCCTAGTACTGCTGAAGACCTGCAGTGTAGAGGAGCAATGCATGTTAAATCTAAAGCTCAAACTCCTTCCCTTTGGTGTGGTAGTTAGAAGGGGTTGGGGTGCCAGCTCGGGTGTCCTTCGTCACTTGACCATGGTTCAAAATTACGAGGTCCTTCGAATTGCTTAACAATACGACGTAATCTCACTGAATTCTTCTATTTCAAAATAAGGTTCATAAAATAAGAGTAATTCCATAAATTTTGCCATAATTTTCACCATTATTCAGAACTGCTTATTCTTTACACAGAAAATTCAAAAATCTTCATGTATAGATGGATAATCATAATTTTGTCGATCACCCGAATTATATATTCAATGCTCCTATGACTGAAATAAGGAATTTCATTTCTTCAATATGTGCTGTCCTCGTTTTAGCGTTTCAACACTAATCTTTAAGTAAATATCTAGCACGTGTTTTGATACTCACTCTTTCATTATCATGATTCGTAGCTTATCGATTGATTGAGTCACTGTACAGGAAGCATTAAAATCACGTTTGAACACATCATAATGCACTTGATTTTTTTTTTATGAGTAAAATTCTTAATACTCTTGCTACATTTGTTTATTGGGTGAGATGTTGTACACAATATTGCTGTGAAGTCAGTTATTATTTTACTCGTGAAACTACTCATCACACACGGAATGTGTTCTAATTTTGCAACATTTGTTATAAAAATATTTTTATTTCTAATGGACTTCGGATTGGTGTTTTACCATTGCAGACCAAGTACATTCTCCGGGAGCTGGCATCTGTTTTTAGTGCGGCACCCTATAAGCGGATACTAATAGCCGCAGATAATTTTGACGCCCAGTTTCCTCCCTAGAGGGAGACACCGGAGGTCTGACGATGCGAACCTGAATTAGGATTTAATTTTGCTGAGAGCACCCAAGATAAACAGGCACTCTAGGGATCTTTTACGTGCTGTGTTATCATACATGGTCCCTATCGATTTTCTGCATCATGAAAATCCACCGACTTGGTCCGGGGTCGAACCCACAACCTCGGGTGCAGAAGGCTAACGACAAACCACCTAGTCGGCTTATAAAAATATTAATTCAAAGAAGTGTTCATTTTTCCATATATTAGATAGGCTGATATTCCATGACTAAAGGCCGTGGTAGTAGACTGGCCAGGGTCGCGAAATCGTGGCCGTCGTTGTTGAGTTTTCTTCGAGCCCTAGTACAGCTGAAGACCTGCTGAGTTTGGAGAGAGGAGTGCTTGTTCAGAATCGTCTTCGACACTTGATCATGGTTCAAAATTAAGAGATCCGTTCCTAATTTCTTTAGTGTTTCTTCGTTATGTTAATGAACAATCTGTTTCGTAGACTCTTTGAAATTTGGGAGATCTGTGGTTTAGATTGAGGGAAAATTAATTTGCGAAGACTATTAATATCAAAGCACACAAAAAAAAATTGCCTTTTTGATTTGATTCATCTCGTTCTTTAAAGAAACACGAGGACTATTGGAGGCTGACCTCGTAATTTTGAACAATGGTCGAGTAACGAGGACAAAACCCGAGCTGGCACGCCTTCTACTAAATCCCACATTATGCCAACAGAACTTGAAGCCTCGACCGGTTTAACTGGCACCAGCCGCTCTACATGGCGAGTCCAGTGGTTCTAGGACTCGAAAATGCGGGCCACAAGCTCGTGACCATGGCCACTCGGCTACCGGGGCCACATTGCTTCTAGAGGGGCTTGATTGATAATGTAAAATGCTTTGCGCTCTAAATTATTAAGGGAAGAATTGGAGAATGAGTTCAATAGGTAAACGGTCCATATATTTGAAATATGAAGATAACGTAAGCAAAATAAAACTGTATTTTCAAGATCTAAGGAAAATTTCAAATGAGCTTTGAGCGGCTGGGAAGTAGTTATCAATATTTTATTACACATTTCACATATATAATTTTATTTTTGAAATATATTTGAAAGCATAGCAGAGTAATTCTATGGTGTTTTTAAACAAATAAAAACTTTAAGGAAGAACGAACACTCCATGTGAATTCTTTCTTCAGACATAATTTGGCTTTTTTCTTAACATTAACTGGTTTTTAATGAAACATCATAATTACATCCTGTCCCTATAAAAATTGGATAGAAATCGTCACCCTAAAATTATGAGCTGTATATAATGAATCTGTGAGCCTAATTATATAATTCTACAAACCTAATCACCTGTTATCTTTTAAATTTCTCACTCGTACTATTTCAAAAAAAGTGTACTCCGGAGCAATAAGGCAAAATAACACTACATTTAATGTGCAAGTGTCCAAGGCCATTACAAGAGAACCAAAACAAAGAATGACTAAAGCACTCCTCTTCAGGGTCAAATGGCTTGAATTTTCAAGTGCTTCTTGGTTTTGGGTTTTATTCAAAATAATAGAGGACATGCTATGCTAACCAGACATACCATTCTTCAAAACAGGAAAAATTACTTGCACATGGAAAATAACTTCCTTAAATGCGTTTTTTTTTTAAAGATGTAAATGACGTTTTGTGTTCCTAATTATATTGGATTATTTCCGACCTTAATTACCTTTTGATATTAATTTACAGAATTTTAAATGAAAACAATTCATAATTTTATCCGATAACGTTTGAATTAATAGATTGCAAAAGATCTTTTTATTACTGGTGGATTAAAAAAGATTGTGCTCAGATGGAATTCTTATTTAATGGGCTAAATTTGCGATGTCATAGTCGCATGATAACAACCACGCGTTTCTAGCTAATCACTTTAAAAACTTATGACTTCATAAGTCGCACAATAATTCGGCCAATCAGTGAATCGTTTCCAGCCAATCAGTTCGAGCGCTTCATTGTTGCCAACTTTTTCTCGAAGCGGAACCTTTCTCTTTAAAAAAAAAAGTATGTATCTCTACAACAATAACACACATGGATATACAAAATGCTCTTTATTTAAAAAATACATGCATAAAATAAGATTTCTTTTGAATTTCTTAAAGTGCTTTGACAATAATTTGAGACGCAACTCAAAACACATTTAATGGTTGCTTACGAATGTATTGTGATTTTGTTTCAAATACTTCTGATTCTATTTCTTTCTCTATAAGATATGTTTCTCTTATTTAAATTACAATACCTTCATATTCAATAATCAGACTTTTTCTAAATGTGAAATACTTGTAAAAGTATTCTTCTAATTATTTAATGCAATAATATTTGAATATATTTAAGGTTATATTTACTTTGAAAGAGTATGCTATCTCTTTAAAAGTAAATTATTATGAAACAACGAACTCGGATACATTTAATACTGAACCATTCCTTTTATGTTACTGTTATTATCTGCTATTGGGTAATTTTTTGTTTAAAATTATTTTTTTTAGTACTTGAGCTAAATCTCTTTTGTCCTTAAAAGCAATGCCTCTTAAAAGACAATATAGATTACTTTCAGAGATCCTTGAGGTCTGATTAATAATGTAAATTACTACATGCACTTTAAAATGTTAAGAAAAGAATTTCACACGCATCGTCTTCGGCACTTACGATAGACTCGAGTAGAGTAACCTTTGTTGTATTGACTTATTATATACGTAAGATAAGTTGTTTTAATTCAAGTTCTTTCAATGAAGGTGGCAGTTTTCATAAATTGATGGCTATAATACTCTTTTAAAATGTATTTTCCCATGAGCAAAACTCTGTACAAAATCACTCCAATGCCCCCCCCCCCATACATTATTAAAAAATCAATTTTTAGAAACGAAACTAAAAATAAATTTCAAAGGGAACAAACTAGCGATACCCCCCCCCCCCCAGATAAATAAAAATTTTAAATTGTTATCTAAATATCAACGAACATAAAATTTATCGTAACTCTGGAGTTTTAACTTCTCAAATTTTGTGAGATAATTGAAAAATATATGAAATAACTTTCTGGCTAAAAAATACTTTTACTGATTTTTATAAATTTAAAATTGTAATGGTATTGTAGGTACTTAACTAATATTAGACAAATATAGATGCATGTTGAGCTGGTTAAAAAAATTATCTTAAGAGTATAAATGCTATGATGTAAATAAACGAAATTTCAAGCTAAAAACTAAGGATGCACTGTTATGAAAACATTCTTTTTCTTAAATTTCTTCCGTAGTATCGTAATTATTTAAATCTTACAATTACTAGTATTCATTAGTGCTGATGTTTTCTAAGCATAAAAAAAATCATTGAATGCAGTAAATAATTCTTAGCAATAGTTAACCAAGTCAACACAAAAAAATTTCAAAAGTTGATTTTCATAAATAGCTAAATAAATAATCCACAATAAAACATATCTTTAAATGAATTAACTTGCTGATTTTAGTTGGATCCATCGAGTACATTTTGTGTCGAAATAAACGTTATTCTTTTAGTAAATTTTTTGCACCTTAAAATTGGAAAATCCAGATACATTTTTTCTGTCCCTTCTATTCAATAGAGTGGTGAATGATAGGATTCGAAAGTTCATCCTAAATTAGAACAACTTCCTACATAGCTGAATCGGAAATAATTGCGCTGAAAGAATTTTCAACAAAGCGTTACAAACGGTTAAAATCTAATTGCGACGGTCGTTTTGTGTTCGAAAGTTAGGCTTAACAAAAGAATAACTCGTGCCTTTCAAAACATCTCTTTATCATTTCGCTGGGACTTTCAACTTCGCTTTCAAAGATCTTTTGAACAAAATGTTATGGCATCATAGTCAGAATGGTTTGAGGAAATGAATGAATTTCTAGCATCCGCTAATTAGGATCTTTGTTTTGGCAACGTTTCATTGTTTCAGAATGGAACGTTTGAATAGTAGGCCTTTTTCCTCGGACATATCATTAAAGGTCATTTGTGTGTCTCTTTTCAATGGTCGCCGTTTAGTTTGACACGCAATTCAATTTTGCTAAGTGAAAAATTAAGTGAACAACATCATTAAAATTATATTGAAGCATTTTTTATTGTGTATGATGAATTATAAATTATGAAGGAATTAAATGGGTTGAAATTGAATTGTGCTACTCTACTTATGTGATTTTACTTTTTGTATTTCTTATTTGTATTCTTTCTTTTGTATTTCTTTTTCATTGTGATTGATCCCCAGGTTGATTAGGTTCTAAGCATTTTGCAGCAAATTAATAAAAAACTAGAAATATATGAATTTAATTTTTTAAGAATATAATGGTCATCTTTTGGGAAAATATTTAACAGCAGAATTTTAATGACGTATTACCAAAATGAGCAATTTTTGTGTTATTGTGGCTTTAAACTGCAGTGACCTAATGCAGAGCTACCCAACCTTTTTATTGCCAAGGGTCGGTCAATGTTTGATAATTTTACCGCGGCCTACTGAGGGGGATGTTGATTGTTTTTATGAAGTAATTTTAATCTTATTTAAATATGCCTTCAGAATAAATAGTTACACCAGAAAACGAATACAAAGTGAGATTTAACATGGAATATAAAATGATTTCCTTGGAAAGTCGCAAAAAACCCAGAAAAATACAGCACTGTAAATAAAATGGAAAACATTTAATGTTCCTTGGTTGGCCCGATATCATTTGATCCATGGACCGGTAGCGGAACACGGCACAAGGGTTGGGTACCGCTGACCAAATAATTAAATTTTTCTTTTGCTTTTATATTCGAACAGCATTTAGAAATTTTCTAGGATCTTATAAACATGCAAATGGATAAGAAAAAAATAGTTTTGGTTTTACTTTTGTAACAAATAAGGGGAAAAAATGAATCTTTAGTTCATTAAATATATTACTATTCTTATTCTCGTATTTTTCTTTGGTCATGTGAAATATAAAGCCATTACAGGATGCAGTCAATTTAAGAATTTCCATCTTTTTAACATTAAAAACTTAGAAAATAAGTGTAATAATGGAAAAGAGCATTTATTTTAAAGACTTGTTCAATGAGCCTCGCATTTAATGCGTAATAGTTTTTTCTTTTCTTTTTGCTATGTGTGTCATCTCCGGATTACTCTTTATTGAAAACGTAATCACAGATCAGGAAATCTAGTAGAGAAAGGAATATATATATTTCAAATATTTCAGTTTTATAAAATAAAAGCGGAATTTCTTGCTTGACATCTTTTTAGTTGAAGTTTTGTTTCGAAACGTTTAGTTACTGGCACCATTCCATAGATGTCAAGAAAGTATTTAATAGTTTATTAAATTCTTTAAATTCTACAGTGAAAAAGAAATGTTTTCGTCGCGTTTCATGTTCATTAGAATTATTGATGGACATTTCCATTGAATTGCTTTTTAGAACGCAAGTAGTTATTAATTATGAAGCAAGTGTGTTCTTACAGGTTTTGCTATTTTTATATATTTTTCGAGTTAAAAACGGAAGACATTAATTTACAGTCATAATAATCTGCGTAAACGGTGTGAATTATATTTTAGTATTTGATATGCTTAATTCTAGAGTTTGTAAAATGAATAATTGTTTTTTTCCTTTAGTAGAATCGAAAATAATTTATAATTAAAAAAAAAGGAACTCTTCTCTTGGTGCACATAAATCGGTTACTCTTATTGAATTTAACTCCTCTTTTCATAATTTCTATCAAAGTTTCTTTTAAATTTTTTTTTTACTAAATTTATCCAATTTAGACGCTGAATCCATATATTCCATCTTGCCGACTTTTAAAAAGTTATACTGTCGAATCTAAGAAGACCCACTATACTTTAAAAAACTCGTTAAAATAATTTTAAAGCAGAATTTTTGATTCATTGTATGAAGAATAACCGATTTATGCGCCAAGAGTATTCTAAAAATATAATTATTTAAATTCTGCCATGGTGAAAGAAACGTTGGTATAGATTTAAGATATCAGTAAGATTAAAAATAAAGGTATCTTATGAGACAAAACTAGACATTTTAGGGTTCTCATAAAACGCAAGCAAATGTTACCATTTATTGCTTCGGAGACAGAGATTTAAACATATCAATTTATTTGAATGAAGAAACCTAATGGAGCTGTAAACAATATAACTCTCCGCATACAAATTTTAAAATAAATGTAATCTATTTATTTAATAATAAATATAATATAAATAGAATTTAATTATCATTCCTAATCTCTTTTTTTTAGACTCAAACATGGTAAAAGAAGTCCTCTTCACTGTCGCCTTAATTTTCTGCATTGCAAAGGCAGTAACTTCTCAATGCATTACTGCCAATGACATCATTGTAAACGAAACAAACATTGGTACAGCAGTTCGGAGTCTAATCGAAGGCAACACTCAATTCAGCCTGGATTTGCTGCGGACTCTAAATGCGGATCCAAGGAATAAAAAAGATTCGAATGGACTCTTCTTCAGTCCTCACAGTATTTGGTCAGCTCTCATTGTGACCTATATGGGATCAAGAGGTGCCACAGAACAAGAAATGAGAAATGTGTTAGGTTTGGGCAATTTGGATAAGACGTCAATCTGGGAAGCCTTCAGAAACATCCGAAACTGGGATTTTTACCAATCTGCTGACTGGGCTCAGGAGCTCGCAACACCACCTAGCCTTTCCAGTTACAACGCAGCGAATCGCATATATTTCCAAGAAGGTACAGAATTTAAAGACTGCATGCGAGAAATGCTAAGTAGGGAAATTGCTTTCCTCGATTTTGCCAACAAGGCCGAAGAATCCAGAGATGAAATCAATGCCTGGGTCGAGAAGGAAACTCAACAAAAAATTAAAGATCTGATACCAGCCAATGGAATAACCCCTTTGACCAGAATGGTAGTAGCTAACGCTGTGTACTTCAAAGAATCTTGGCAACTACCATTCGATGAGCAGAAAACCGCACGTCGAAGATTCACTCTCTCTAACAGAAAAGAAATCTTTGTCTCCATGATGAACACCAGAGGAAGATTTCTGTATGGAAAAAGTGAAGAATTGCAATGTTATGCCCTGGAGTTACCATACGCTGGAAATGCCCTCAGCATGACGATCCTACTCCCGAATAATCGATACAATGGAGTCGACGTTCTAGCGAACAACTTGACACCAGAGAGACTCAGAAATCTTCTGTACGATTTATATCCCAGAGAAGTCATGGTATCCATTCCCAAATTCAAAATGGAAGATAGCTTCGAACTTTCATTTGTGTTGAACAAAATGGGATTGAGAACCTTGTTTGATACAAGACGAGTGGATCTATCTGGATTCACCGGACAAAAAGAATTTTCTGTTGACGCTGTGCATCATAAATCCTACATTGATGTCAATGAAGAAGGAACAGAAGCAGCTGCTGCTACTTCAATAATTTCTTCCCGGAGTGCAAGGGTGATTGGGCCTGCTGCATTTATTGCAGATTATCCCTTCGTCTATTTTATTCGAGACAACCTTTCGAATGTCATTCTGTTCCTTGGAACTGTGCAGAAACCTCCCGAATTTGGAAGCAACTAGTCGGCACTGAATGATCCCATTAGCGGCTTCTTTCAGTTAAGTGGATAAAACTTTGCATGTGCATGGAGAATTCATTAGATATCGGACACGTATCTAGAATGCAGTGGTGAATTTACTTGGGTCTTGTACCGAACATTTTTTACTTTAAGTTATCCTACTTGCAGTTGCTTTCGGTATTGGTGTGTGTTTGATAGTTGTATAAATGAACTTTTTTTCAGTAATTTTTTTGTCTCCAAATCAATTCATCTTGCATGCCAGATTTTAAATTCTTCATAACAGGCAGCTAATGCCCACTCATCACGTTTTATATGTACCCACCAAAGAAAGTGTTATATGAAGTGTTTTGTAACAACTTTTTATAAAAATGAAATAAAAATTTTTAAAAAAAAACAACGAACTTTACTGAGTTGTAACAAAGAAAATATTCTACATAAGCGTATACAAGTCTCTTATGAGGGATTGCATTCTAAAAAACACAAGACAAGAGTGCTGAAGGGTAATGGTATGGTAAAAATTAGTCTGTTGGGTGAGGTTTGTGGGTTCACCCCCTCATAGACCTTGTGTAAGCCACACTGGAAAAATATTTACATGGAAGAAATTACTTTGATACATCATTGAAATAAAAAGTTGTAATTTTATTTCTACTAACTTTTGATCAATTTGAGATTTCAGTGCAAAAAATTTGATTTTTAAGTTTGGTTGCACATATATATATTTTTTTTCATGACCTTTAGTTAATTTTTGATTTTGTTGATGCCGATAGTGGCTTCTTTAATTTTTCCATTGTAATTCTGAACTTAATTTTCAATTTTATCTATTCAAAGACAAAGTGTTTGATCAATTAAAAGAAGTTTGCTTTATAATATATGTAATTAGTTTCTGGCAAAATAATGCTTTATTCAAGAGGTGAATAGTTCCTGTATAAAATTTAATTGCATGCCTTTTTTTGCAAGGTTTAAAACTTGAAATTAAATAAGATTGTGCACTGGTAATCATGGGATGCAACATATGAAAATGAGAAACGTATAATAAATTGGCTTTGAGTTGTTATACATGGGAATTAATATGCTGGCTTGTATATGCAAAATATCTAAATTTAAATATTAATTTATGTATTATATATTGATTTCCAAGTTGAATCAATTTATTCGAATTTTAACATTGTAGTTTATTTTTACAATCATGTGTACACCATGCAGGAATGATTGCAAAATTTAAAAATTGTTTAAAGTTTTTTGTGAAAACAAGTTTTTTTATTGTTTTTATAGTAATTGTTTATTTCCTACTCTTTAATTTTGAACTTATGGTAAATTATCTAGCTATTTTAAAAAAGAATATCTATATTAAATATAAACACTTGCATTGTATTCATATTTTCTTAAATCTCTTCACACAAAGCAATTAGTCTTCTTGATTCTAATAAATAGCTTTCACTACTGGAAACATGAATATATTGGAAAGCAAAAGCTAATTTAACATTTAGCACTTTACCACTAAAATCAAATTTTTGATAAATCAATAGTTTATAGCTCCAAATTGCTGAAGCTAATTTTCTGTTTACTTTCATGAACATTTGAACTAAAGAAAAATACATAAAAAAATAACAAGAGCAACAAATATATTTACATCAAATAAATTTATTTTCTCCAATCTATATAAATTTTGTGTCATGTGTAATCGTTTTGACAAATTTTATTAGGGGGAAAAATATCGACCAATGAAGTCAAAATGATTTATTTTCTAGAAAAAAAAATTAGATTGCATATAAAATAATGCTTAGAATATATTCACAGAAAATGTTCTTAAATCTGAAAGAAAAATGCTTCAGTGCCATTCTATACAAACAATACAAATTTTATACACTTTCTATAGAGAAAACACTTTTCACAATCTCACAAATTAGTAATACATTTTCCAAGATATAAAAATTAACAAATAGATTAAAATCAGTTTTAGAAATTACCTATTAAAGGCAACTTAGGGACTTCATTATGAAACAATCATATTGGAGCAATTTAATATAATTAAAGTTATGTTAATAATAACATACATTCAAACAAGAATTTTTTGAAACTACAACAAAAACAATATTGGAACAAACTTGCAAAGGTATACAGAAAATAAAGATATTAATGAAGTCTTCAAAAACGTTTCATTCTATATTGGAGAATGACTAGATATAAATACAAATTAAATTTTAAAATCTCAAACTAAGGTTGATTGTGCATAAATTAAAATTAAGAAAAACTGGCAAACTATTTTTACTGGCCAAATTTTCAAAATATTTGAAGCAATAAAAAGTATAAAATCTCACAATTAGGACTCTTATCACAGCTTTCACTAATACTGTTACTTATTCACTACAATGTTTATTCTTTGCATGAAGTTATTGCTTCATAGATACATTATTGAAGCCATACATTTATTAAATGGCTTATTATATTGACATGTAATTTCCAAATCACATTTTAAACAAGTTATTCCGATATGTTTTTCATTTATTGTTTTGTGATGATTGCAGAGTAAAAATTCAAATTAACTAATAAAACTCATACTTCATATCAGCTCAAGAAATTGTATGTTAATACATTAAAAGTATTTAGGAAAGCAAAGCATTAACAGATTTAATGCCTCGTTTCAGTATAATTCATAGTGGTCAGTTTTTAGTAATATTTTAAGAATATATTTAAATTATGTTTTCCTTTTATATGAAGTCCAATAGGGAAGAGAAAATCAATGTTAACTTGAGACTGGATCTTTAAACAATGATAAAAAATACTGATTAATAGAGATGCATTAAATAACAAAACAAATGCAGAAAAGCTGCATTTAATCAGATAGTACAAAGCAATTTTGGTATCAAACATTCATTTCACTTGTATTTTTCTCAAATAGGGAAGAAAAAAAAAGATAATGCAAGTTTTCATGACTTTGAGATCATTTCAATATTTAGATTTCAAAAAACAGTGAATCAAACACATCAATGCTACTTTATAAGAAATTATCTTTTCAAATATATATTCATATGTGCTTATACATAAAGAATATTGATAAAAAATGTAGCAGATTACTATTTTTACAGAATAAATTATAATTTTTTTATTCTATAAACATATATAAAAAATATAATTAATGAAGCGAACAAAATATTTAAAACTTATTTATTAGAAGGCAAATAATTTAATCACAAATATTCTTCTTTCTCCACAAACGTAAGTATCCAAAACCAAACTATACATATTATACACATCAGATAGACATTTAACTGGTTGAAACAAAACTCTGATAGCACAAGGAGATGTTTTCAAGCTTGTTCACTATATTGAACAAAAAATAAAAGTTCAATTTATACTTAAACATAGTTTAGATAAAAAATATAACAAATTTAAAAGATGGATTAAAGTTTATTATTTTTTTCCCAATGAAGAAAAAACAATTGCATACTAATTTAAAATAAAAAATAATACTAAATATCTATTGAGTTATATTTTCTAAGTTCATGAAATAAACATGGATACTTTTTACACACCAATGTTCCATTAACAGAACTTCATATTTAAATTTTTTTCAAATATACAATTTTATTCCTATTGTTCCTTAAAATTTATGTAAAAAAAAATATGGATTAACTTTTGAGTTACAAAAAATACTGCTTAAATATAATGTCTCAATGAAAAATTACATTTTGCTTTTTTAAAAAAATATTTGTCCAGGAAACTACATATTTAGCAAATGTTTTAAATAATTCAATGAGAGCAATAAGAATTATTTTGCTGATAGGCTATAAATAATCATAAAAAAATTATTTTTTATTGTGTTGGAAATTTAGTTCAATAAATGGAATATTGGTGTGTAAAGAGCTATCACTTTTAACAAGATACAGTTACTTTAATCACAGTACTTACAAAGAAAAATAATTCTGAATGCTGCATCAAAAAAAGAAAAGAATGCTGTGTCAAATCAGTGTTGAAAAGTGCTCATTGTTTTTGATATATTTTTAAATTTTCCTATATATATTCCTCTTTTACATATTCATGATGTACTTGAAGTGAATTACCCATAGTTGCCACAGAAAAGTATGTACATTAACTAATATAATTAGATGGTACTTATAACTCATTTGCAAAGGCACTTATATTAGAAAACCACATGAAAAAGGTTATTTTCTACCCTTGTCTCTAGATGTTTCTTCAGTCAGTGAAAATGCATTATGCTGATCAGATATCTCAATCTAAAGTCTTTCAAACTGCAGAAAAAGGATTCAGTTATTCTTATCACATTAGACGAAGATTGTGTTGATGTTTGTCAACACAACTAGATGACAGTGTATTTTTGCCTGAGGACGGAGATGCAAATCAAAATATTTTTAACCTGTTCTGCCAGCAGATGTTTGAGGTAAAATTGAAATTTTTACAAATGTAGATGATGAGGAAATATCTCACAGAACCATGTTTGGAGCGACAGACAAGTGTATATTTGCCATTAGGAAAGAGAGTACTGTAGTGGAGCTATAGGATTCAACAATTAAACAAATGAGTTTGTCACTAAAACCAAAAAATTTTGCTGAGCAGAAAACAAGAAAATTGATATTTCTCAGCCAAATTTTAGAAAAATGTACAAGGAAATGAAAGGATCACATAGATCTCTGTTTAGAAGCAAAAATATGGTATTGGAATCTATTTAGCAATATATTAAAAATGGCTGTTGTTGCTGGATGGATTTTATACTCACATTTGTACAAAGGTACAGAAGCAAAACAATCATCAAACTTCAGTAGAGAACTAACTTTGTGTTTACTTCATATAAAACCGAAAATTCACTTCTGTTTGGGATGTTGTGCGAAACGGTCCAACTCTTTCAATCAATCATACGCACATTGTGCCTTTGACACAAGAATATTCTGTGCTATATATTAGAAGAACACTAAATAAAAGTACTTTGAGTACGAGAAAAAATTTCTCAACTATCATAAACAGTAGAAAAAGATTTGAAGCAGTGATTCCCAAACCTTTTTGACTCGCAGCACCCTTTTTAAACCAATTTTTTATACTGCCCAACTTGAATCAAACTAAACTCAGTGGTGCAACAGCCCATGAGGGCCAAGGCCTACTTTGCCCATCTCAGTATACATGACCTTGGGTGCTGAGGTACATTAGCAGATGTCCCGATCAAGTGGGGAGTCTGAAGCGAAACCCCCCCCCCCCCAATGTTTAGTCGCCAAGCAAGCTTGGTACTCATTTATCTACCCACTGAAGGGGTGAAAGGCTGAGTCAAACTTGCCCAGCCAGAGGATAGAACTCCAGACCTATGATGTTGAAGCATGATACACTACCACTAATTGAACCAAAGTATGATTAAATGTAAGATAAAACTTTCATAAAATTCTGTGGCTAAAACTGCAAAAAACCACAGTGCACAGTTTAGGAACCTCTGCCTTAAAGCATAAAAGTACAAAGCTATAATATTTATTTTTTGTATAAATAATTTTGGAAAATATTTCACTTGTATTTTCATACATATGATTATAGATGCGTGAATTTTGATATAAAGATTATTTGCTGTTTCCTTCACTTTACTGTTGCTATTCTTATTTAACTATAAGGCTAATAAGTAACTGTAAAATTCTTTGAATGTATTAATTCCTGTCTGCCAATACATTTTTGAAATTGATAGGAAAGCTCAATTTTCTACCGACTCTTTGTTATCTCAGAATACAGAATATTTAAAAATCCATGCTTTCAAATATTGTATACATGAATTGCATTTTGAACATAAATATTACTGTTCATATTTTTAAAAGCATTTGAAAAAAAAAAGCATTAAATGTCAATGTTCCATTTATGAAACATAATATAAATGAAATACAGAAATTATGTGGGGGTGGGGTGGGGGGGAGTTACTAAGAGTTCTTATGTTTGAGTCAAATTCAACCAATAAATAGTTTGTGTTGTTTTTCAGTCATAGCATGGAGTTTAAAGAGTTAATTCTCTAATAATTTTAGAATTACTGACAAATCCAAATCTCTTATAAAAACTTCTTTAAATTTATTTACTCCCTAAAACACTGTCATTAATAGGAACAAAAAGATTATTCTGACAATATCAGAAGTAAAGAAATAATTAGAAAAAAATACATGAATTTTATACTTTTACAAATATTAATAATACAATATAGATTTTTATTGTTTTCAACATAAATGATCATTTTTGGATTATAATGTTTTACATACAGTAAAATCAGGTGTATAAGGCACACCGCAGTATAACGCACATCCATATTTTCATGTTTCAATTTTCAGGTATATCTGCCATATGACTCACACCTGCTTTTTTTACAAAGAAGCCCAAAATGTACGTGTGCAATGCTCTTATGTTTTGAAGTCATTTATTTGAGGTACCATTCCAAACTTTAGAAAAAAATAAGTATACTTCTAGAGCTATAACCATTAAGTCATTTCTTTAAATAAACAATATTTTGATATATGCAGAAGTCTAATTTTTTCTCCCATGCTCATTTTTTTTCATTTTTAAAACTCTTGTTTTTATACCCGGCTTATAACATGTACCTGTGAATTTCAATCTTATATTTAATTGTTAAAAGTGCATATTATACGCCGGATTTTACGGTATATTAAAAATGTTAAATACTTACATTTATTTTTTTGCAAGAGCCATTCCAATGCCTACAACACTTCCTATTGCTAAAGCAGCACCACCAACAATGGCCATTCCCAAAAGACCCTCTAAAAATTTCAGAGAGGAACAAAAGATTATTTAAATTTCTCAGCCAATTTATTAAAAATATAGCATGGCAGTAAATAGCAATGTAAACCAGCGTTTCTCAACATGGGGCATACAACCCACAAGGGGGAAATTTGATCCTTGACGGGGGAGGGGGATTCTAAAAAGGAGTTATTTGGAGTGTAATATAGCCAATTATAAAAAAATTATTTTCACTACTTGATTGTGTAATACAAGACAAATTGTAACTAAAGTAAGTATTAAATATCTGTCCTTGTGACGATAAATTATTCTTTCCAAACACAATTGTGCTATTGTTTTGAATGGTAAGAAATAATTCATGCCGGGATCTAAGTTTCTACAGTGTTTTTGAATATTGTTCATTATTAATCGTTGGAGCTAATTCAAAATAAACATCTGTAAAATTGTTATAAAAGACTTGTTGCTTAAAAAAATACATAAATTGAATAAATATTAGTGACATATGAATGGTAAAAATATTCAATTATTAATTTTAATAATTTTGCTTTAAGGAGCATCATTTCCCAGAAACATTTTTCATATAAAAAAAGTTAGGTTTTTTTTTAACCTTTGGGTATTTTAATTTATATCTCTCTGCAACAAATATCAACAGCAAGGATCTCACTAAATTTCTTATTTTTATTTCAGCTTTCCATTGTAAGTTTTGAAAATTTACTCACTGTAAAAATAATTATTTTCCAGTGATTTTCTAAGACCTTAAAGTTTAATATATATATATATATATATATATATATATATATATATATTTATTTATTTGTATATGTGTGTGTAAGAGGGGGACATAAGAATTTTTAAAAAGCTTATGGGGGCATAGTAAAAAAAAGGTTGAGAAACACTGACATAAACCAATTATAAATAATAATGAAAACATTCTTGATTTAGTATTTTGAAAGTTATGGAAGCAAAAGAGCAAACATATATGTGTTCTTTACATAATACATATATATAATGATGTACATTAGATTCTATTAAGCTTATATTATTTGATTTAATTGCAAATTAAAATTACTCTTGTCTGTTTAAAATGACAATAAATTTCCCAATTTTTTTCAATTTTTAAAGTTTGCATTTTTGTAGTTTTTTAAAACACTTAGCATTACTAAAAGAAAAATGAAAACTTATTAAAAATTTTCAAAGCTTCTGCACTTTTTTCTGATTATATAACTCTTTCTTAACCATTTTAACAATTAAAAGCATTTGTATGCAACAATAGTTAGCCCTGATTAACTAATTCAACTTGAATATATTTGAATTTACGTGTTCATATTTTCAAGTTCAGCTTTATTATTTCTTATACAGAGAATTTTTTTTAAAAATAAATATGCAACTGAAATGGAAAAAATTATCAACTGGCAAAAAAGAAAGCACTGAAGTTCTTCGAAAATACTTCATTTCGTCTATCAATAGAAAATGAGAAAATTTCTATTCTGTGACATTCAATTTTCTAAATAACTGAATTTTTTAGCAGCACTATGCCCAAAATTTATATTAAAATTTGAAGTCTAAAGCTAAATGAATTCAAAGGCTGCAAAAATGTAAATATAAACCATATAGATCTTCATTTTTCCCATAAAATGTGCTTATCTTGTTTCTTAAAAAAATTCTTTCATTATTTAAGGAAATACTAGGATCAATGAACAATAAGGATAGCTAATTTCCAAGGATTCTAATATGTTGGAGGTGCATATAATCCTAAATACTTTAAAACAATCATTTTAATTAAAAAAACAATACTTTAATATTAACACTCAAATACCTATCAAAACACTAATTTCAAAAGAAAGGAATACATACATGGAATTATACAGGGTGCATTTACATCACCAAAAATTCAACAATAAAAAGGCGAGGAGGAAATATAACATTCCAAAACACTAGTTCCTACAAAATTCCTACACACAAAATAAATTCATAAAAAGAAAATTCCAGTTTTGAAAACTAACATTACCTATTGTTACGTTGATCGGGGTTCGAGGATTTTATGCAAATCAGTCGCAAACAACAAGACAGTTCTTTAAGAGCGATGAGAACTTATTGTCTAAAATCAATCCTTGAAACAAGATTCAACAGCAAAATTCACAGAATAAATTTTAGAAGGATTTCACACCTTCAACAGCACTTAGACACAATTATCAGTATCTAAAATACATGTATGTATAAGCTTATTCACAAGCACAGCCAAGCTAATCACGGTCAAGGCAAGTTTACTAATCACTAGTCAAAACCAGACTGATTTGTTGCTGTGAGTTTTACACCGTTTATAGAAATGGCGGAAACTTTGAGAAAGATTTGTTTGTGTAATAGATCGTGAAATTAGTGGATTTCTCTACTAATTTCTAGAAGAATCCAGAGGGTTACTTAGGTTTTATTTTTTCACGATGCATTTCAAAATGACAGTGTATTTACTAAGTATAACACCTTGCATTCATCCTGTCAAAATTTGTTCTAAACTACAAAAAGCAAATTAAAATTTTTAGCTCCTAAAATTAATTTCGTTCCTGGAAGTATTTCATAAAAATGCAAGTTTAATTTGTAGATTAAATTGAATTGATGTTGATTAGCTCAATTATCGATGTATAATTGCTTAATTCTTCTCCATGTTAGTTCTGCTTCATTACAAACTAATTCGTGTTCTGTAGAAGCAATTACATTCACGGTTGTGTGATTAATTATTTTCATTATTTAAATATAATTAACATATATTTTACTAATTTTTATGGTCCATGAGAAACGTAGACCTTAGAGTCACGAGTAAAATACCCACTATTAGACAAACGATCAGGAGAATTGCTACCAAATTTTTTAATAAAATTGACAACTCTGTTTATATAAATCGATCCCTAGCATCGAAAAACATACCACTGATCTTAATTTGCATAAATCCAGTTCAATCCTAATTAATCCCGCTTTTATTTACTTGCTAAATATGTTCTCTTTTATTTAAATTATTTATCTTTTACTTTTATTCTTAAGTTCTCTCCATTAACTACTCAGTGATTGGCCGAGCTTATCACCTTAACTTAAATGCAAAAATAGCTGACCTCGCTGATCAGCCAATCACAGAAGCTCCTCTCGATAACAATTAATTAAATTTTTACATCTAAATATTTTCTCTCTTTAACTCGGACTCCTTTGCTGCAACCGGATTGGCTGGGAAACGTCCCGCCTACTCCCCCCATGAAAAAAAGATTTTCAAATTCAAGATTTTTTCATGAAAAAAAGATTTTCAAATTCAAGATTTTTTCATCCATTTTCATCTTTATTTTATATTAGTAAATTTATTCATATCAAAGTAATTCTTTTTTTATTAACTTACAACAGATACATTTTAAATTTTTTATATTATTAAAGAAAATTTTTGAACGCGTTCTTATGTCATCTAAAATGTCATGAAAAGAGATGAAGGTTTGGAAGAACTGCTTCCTCCCCACGAAACTACAAATAATTCTTATATTTTTTTGTTTTGTTTTCTAAACACTTAAAAAAATTCTTGCTAAATTAGCTTGTAAGCATTTTAATTCCTTTTTTCCCCCTACCATTTCAAGTGTTTTATATTTCAAATGTACAATGCATGCAGTATTACAGCATTTGTAAAAATTTCGAAAAATTTTACGAAATTCCTTTTTTTATTATGTATTTTTGAAAAACTTTCTTTGCACCCAGTGAACAATTGCAGAAATTATTATGCCACGTTATGTTCAAGTAAGATTCATTTGCAACATTCTTTAACATTATTTAATGTACTACATTCTCATTGTGCAACTAATAACGTGGTAAAACCAGAAAGCTGTTAGCCATAACAACGAGAAAGGCGTGTCTCGCGTAGTATTGTTTTTGCTCTTCTTCGTTTTTAGAAACGTTATCAAAATGTATGCCAACGAAGTGTTTTTGAGAGAAAACGTGATACTGTTATAAAACGAGGAAAACACTAAAAGCTTGGTTCTCATTTTATAAAGAGCTAGCTACAAGTACTTTTTCTGAGCAGATAGGAACATTAAATAGCTTTTATAAGCGGAAACTGCTCTTGTCTTATATTGCTTAAATATTCATTTTATTGAATAGAATGGAAATCTTCTGATTGTTCCTTCAATGCTTTACTCATAATAAATTAAAAATGCAAATTAAATAATTATTTGAAATATTTTCTTATGAAAATTCAATGTTATCTAAACTCGTAAATCTCTCTATATAAACATCGATTTTGTATATAAGACCTTGCTTCACTCCAACACCGTTCAACCGATCACTATGAAAATTAGCATGAATATGTATTTTTTTGTGGAGAAGGTTTTTGCGCAATCTTCTCTGTTGAATCTTCCCACCAGGTGGTACTACAGCATATCGACTTCTGCACCGCTCAATCAATCGAAAAGTCGTCAACAGGGTCGCCAAAAATGATGCCAACTTGGCTCTATCGCCAACACTTCGCTATGATTCCATTAAATCGACATTATAATGTAAGTAACGGCGTTGATTGCGAATATATTACAATTTTAACATAAAATAAACACAACAGAAAGTAATAGTAGCACATTACATATCCAGATATAAGTTATTTATACTATTTTAAGCGTTGATTGCACAAAATTTGTAACAATGTGTTACTTTTGCTGAGCAGAGATCAGCTTAGGAAGGTGGTTTGAAAAATCGACCCACAAGAGAGTAACGGGGCGTTATAAATAAAAAAAAAATCCTTTTAGCAGCTATTAGATATACAGACTTAAAATTTAACAAATATGTTTTTTTGTTCAGCTAAGGTATGCAAAAAGCTTTTTTTGTTACATTTGCAATTCACGTAAATTAACTCATTAAAAACTTCTTTATCCTTCACACACACACACACACACACACACACACACACACACACACACACACACACACACACACACACACACACACACACACACACACACACACACACACACACACACACACACACACACACACACACACACACACACACACACACACACACACACACACACACACACACACACACACACACACACACACACACACACACACACACACACACACACACACACACACACACACACACACACACACACACACACACACACACACACACACACACACACACACACACACACACACACACACACACACACACACACACACACACACACACACACACACACACACACACACACACACACACACACACACACACACAATCTGTATTGCTTAGTTTTTCAATTCACCCGTGCGAAGAATGGGTATACCAGCTAGTAAAAAAAAAAAAAAACTTTTGTTTAATCATATAAAATAAAGTTATTTAGATTTCTTTATAAAAATAATACCAGGATAAGAATGATATCAATTAAAGAAAAGAATTAAGGAAAACAGCCTGGTAAATATTCATTTAAAATTATTCTAAAAATATTTTAATCTAATTTGCCACTATATTGCACTAGTATAACTTTTTAAGCAAGTTTAACTTCAACTAAAACGAACATTATTATTGTCAAAATATAACCCTGTATAAAATTTATTTCACATAATTTACAATTCACTGAGATAAGCACTAATTTTTGATAAATTTTATGTACATAATGAAGCTACGCATTCTAGTTACGTAAATTTTCTGGTAACTAACGTTTTTTTCTTGTGAATATTTCAAAATCAGATAAATCAATAAAGTAATCAAATAATAGAGAATATTGAACAATAATTTGGGAAGTTTATTTCTAACCCATTTGATAGTTGTAGTAAAACAGACAAATAGATTGCAAATTTTTTAGAATCCCATTAAATCAATATTTCAAGTACAGTATTAACGATAAGTGCAAAGGTGCATAACTGACTAATGTTCTGCTCCAGGTTTCACAAGTTTGACTGAGAAATGTTACCCAAAGGGTAACAGGCAACATTTCTCACTTTCGAATAGTGGCCGCAGTGGTTTTGATTGCAAACTCATGACTGGCAATGTTTCGTTAAAGCTATCCTCTTTAGTCTTGATTACACAATACTCGTTAGGTGGTATTTAATAAGATTAAACATCCATACATTGGCTTGGTGGGAAAGTTAAGATGGTGATTATAATGAATAGCTCAAGTGTTGTCCTCGTTAATTGATCATGGTTCAAAATAAATTATAGTTAAAAAAAACTAAAAAACTTCCTTTTATAGTTAATTGAAGTAAGTTGAAACTTAATCTTTTAGTCACCAAATCTGGAAATGGGATTTGAAATTAGTCGCCAGATGAGGGAGAGAATCTAAAAATGGGAAATCGTTAATCCTGATGATCCTGATAAGGGCAATGGAACAAAATTATTATATTGTCATCTGTCCTGGACAAATGAACAAAATTTCGAATTAACCTGACTTTTTAAAGTGGGTGAAAATAATAATGAGTTCAAAAATCATGTTACATACAAGTGAAGCTTATAAAAGGTGTTATTAAAGATGTTCATTACTGATGCTTTTCGAATTGCTTCTATGTGCGGTATTAATAAACAATCTCAGTGAACTTACTGCCAAATAAATAGCATCGCAGACATTTTGAACTCTGCTTCACCGCCGAAATGGTATTGTGGCTGAAAAGATCATTTGCGAGGCAAGTGAGATTATTCTTTCGATAGTAAATGAATAGGAGTGACCGTGCTATACCGAATTGAGACAAAAATAGGTTTTTGTAAGATTCCAGAAAGGTCTAGGTTGTGTGATTATTTCTCAAGAAATTTCTAGAAACCATTGCAAAGTTCTCACCAGCATTAATAGCTTGAGAGCGAATTGTGCGTTTTCATTGGTTTAACGGGATATTGTGATTAAGGATTTTAATTGTTGTTGGAACTTTAAATTCGTACTATAGTGTATTTTGCGTGTATTCCTGGGAGACTTTACGTGCGTTATAATTGCTTACTTTAAATTAAATCTGTTGTAATTAGTAGATAGTTCTAGAATAAATTACGATTTTCTCTGAAATATATATATATATAAAGTTTTCCTTGAGATTTTTACTGAAGCTTATCAAGTGGCATGACAAATGTCTCAATGTACCTGGTACTTATGAGGAAAAATAAAGTTATGTCTTATCTTTAATGCCTCATTCTATGTTTTGTCTTTCATACACAACTCTGACAACAGTCGACAGGGGAAACTTACTTTCCGACTCCTCCTCGTATATAACCAATAACTAAAAATAAAAAAAGAAAGTTTTTTTTCTGATTAATGACGTAAAAATACGGTTTTCTGTCTTTCCTTTTATTTTGGTAAATTATGCTATTTGTTGGTTCTGTGATGTATAATGGTGAGCGATTAATATAGTTATACCTTTGATATTAATGTTTCGTTCTCATTTCTAGGTTTATGAATGCCAGGGCTTCCGGGAACAAAGCATACGTGCCCACTGATCTTGAACACATTGCAAATGTCCTCACTCATGCCGTAAGTAAAGGTTTCATTAGAGTGCAATATCAAACACTACTTATTCTATCTGATCCTTTATATTGGTTATAGTTCTGAAATGTAGTTGAAAAAAAGACGCAGTTTTTCTTCTTCATCTAATACTTTTTATTTCAGTGGTCGGTTATAACTTATTCAAAAGCTGCTAAACAGCTCAATCGCTGAAACATTCAAACTGAATATTTTACTAGTTTTAAATATTTCATTAGTTCTCATTCATAATGGCTACCATCTAGCAAACAGCTACTAAATTTCTACTTTCTTCCTCAAATGTAGATTGATTGTATTGCTAGCTTCCAAGAGCTTAGGAATAAGAGTTGTTTTTGGAGTTAATTTTAGATAATATTGTTAAATTAAAAAAAATTAAGTATATGATAATCTATACATTTATTTGGAGTATATTATATTGCATATGTTTTAAATAATGATTTATATACAAAATAATGACAGTTTTTTAAAAACTCCATTCTTTTACACAAAGTTATAATTTGAAACATTCCAAAGTTTTCACATACATTCTGCGTTTAATTAGAAATATGCCTTTTTCTAGCTATAATGCATAATCGGCTTTTGTTTTCCATTAATAAGATTCAGTTGTCTGATATGTGAATAGATATGAAAAACTGTATATATACGCAACCCCTGATGCATATCATGTATGTTTGTGGAGCAGGGATTTGGGGAAAGATTTAATTCTGCAAATGTTCTACCGAGATTTTCTTAAACGTTTTCTCTTAGATTTAAGTCAGTTCAATGAATTGAATTTGTAAAGTCTTTACAGGGTAGCGTTAACGGTTATACAGCTAATTGTTAAAAAACACCTTATTTCTGGGTTAAATAATAATTATCTAGAATACAATATTATAATATTAAAGCCTTCCGTTATTCACTGGGAAGAAAAAAATAAAGTCGCATTTAAAAGTCAGTCTGGTTCTGCCAAGCCGTTGTGCAGCTTAAATTATCCGCTTTCATTCGTCGGTCGTTCAGCTCCAGAAGTCCAGTACAACAGTCTATTTGTCCTGAGGGAGCTCGCTCCCGCAATCATCAGAATAGCCGATAAATTATTTTGTCCATAGAGACCAGGAAAACGGGAGAAGACCATTCTCCAGTCCTGAGAACGCTTGCCTTAACCCTCTTTTCAGTCCAGCGGGATAAAAAAAAACGTGAAAAAGAGTCTTTTTCTTCCAATTACGAATCGATCTTTTAAACTCTAGGGGCGGGACAACTTCATGCCACTCGCCACCTCTCATTGAATGGCCACAGATTTTGCATGCGGCTCCCCAACTTTATTTGCTCTCTACTGATGCGTATGGACAATGGCCGGTTCTTATGAACTGTCCTACGGTAAAGGTTTATGTCTAACAACTGGAGGTTATAATTCGTCCTTTCATACTTTCGCCAGGTGTGCCTCTGTGACTATATTTGGCCCTCGTAATTCAAATTGGCTACGTCAATAGGATAGGATAGAAAAACCACCACAAAGGGACTATATCTCATCTATTGAGTGTCCGGACAAACAGGCATCTGTAAGTCAGGAAATAACGAAAGGAGTAGCGACTACAAAGCAATTCTCCAAAACAGTTAGTACGTGTTATGCCCTTGATATAAGGGGCGAACCATCGGTGCTTTTTGGATACAATGTCCCAGGTAGTCAAATGACCGTCCATACGTTAATCTTGACATGTATAGATGGGTGAGTTTTGCTAATGAGCCGTCGTTACAAATTCTTTATTCACTTAATGCTGTGATAAAAAAAGGCATCTCTTTGTAAAAATAGTTCAATGTGGTTTAGATTTATAGTCCATCGGAATAATATTATCACAAATAGTAGCAGATTAATATCTCCCAATTTGATCAAGAATTTCGTCTCGATATCTTTGATCATTCATAGTGCCTCCCCTGAACACAAATTAGTCTGTGGCCTACACTATGAATCCTATTCCGCTGTTAACATGTCTTCAAACAATGCTGAATTCATGATGACCGATTTCTCACTCCCTCCGGATCGGAAAACGATGAGAATTACTTTCTAACGTGAATCCAGACTCATCTGTAAAAAGCATTTACTCCTGTTTATCCCTTGCACAAACAATATGTTTTCTAACTTAATTTAATTGGACTCTTTTTAGTATTCAATTTAATTGGATGTATATAACCGATCTCCTTGCATGCAATCCTTCATTGCGAAAATATCTTTGGACCGTGGTAGCTGAAATTTTTCTTCTTGTTTCAAGAAAATGAGCTGCAATAAGATGAGGTACGATTATGCTTCTGTTTTGTATTTTTTACGGAGGAAGAGCTAAAAAGCGACCATCGAGAGATATTGAAACACTTGAGCGTCTTGAAACCGACCTTATTCACACTGATTTCAAAGTCGTTGAGCCACACTACGGGATACATTAAGCAGGTTGTTATAGAGCAATTTCCATCAATCTGATGTTCCTCCATCTTAAACAATCAGGTTTGCGCATTCGAATAATACTCTGAAGCCAAAAGTTTGAGAATTACGTATTAAGTAGTTTTTAAAAGCCTTCGAAATTAAAATCAAAAGAATTTTAAGAAAACGTTTTTTGATAAAGTCAATTTTTTGTCTACAAACACAAGGGTAAAAATATAAGTTTGGTGTAATATGATGTGTAATAAAATATAAATAAATTATTGGTGTAATAAAATATAGTGTTAATATGATGTATTATTTTTCATAGAAACTCCTTTTACTAAAATAATACATGATTTTACATAAGCATGATCTGAAATATATGCTTTACGATAACTTTTGGAGGCGTGTGTATTTGAAAATGCATCGGAGAAAGAACTAAAAATAATAACGGCTACTCAAAAAGTGTATCTACCCACCAATTTTTGAAAATATGTTTTAATATTTTAAGATGGTAAAAATTTTAAAATAAATCCTTAAAAAAGATAAAAACATTTTCAAAAATTGAGAAAAATGTAACTTTACACAAACACACAGAAGCTTCATTTTTTTGTTCAGTTGTACTTTAATACACTAAAATATATACAATAGTCTGTATTTTCCAGGAGAAAATAGAAAATTAACATAGCGTTCCCTATTTCAAGATATGCATGGGAGCAGAGGGAAGGGGTAGACAAGAACCTTAAGAATTATACTTTTAAAACAAAACATTGCAGTTTGTACAATAACTTTTAGTTAATTAATTAATAATAATTATTATTCTTTAAAAATTGATGTTGATCATGCTCAAAATAATTTACTTACTTTTGAGAAAATATTTTCTTACGACAAACTCTAGCCTTGATAAGTATTCAAGCATTACAACACGACTCGTAGGCCCTTAGTAACAATCAATTTGTGATGTCTTTTCGCTAAATTTTGAATTTATAAAATAATAAATACAATTTCTCTTTCTTTCATTTTTTTTTTATAAAAAAAAGGACAAGACGCGTTTTTATTCAGTAAAAAATAACTGTCGAGATAATCTAACGGAAATGTATAGTGGAAGTGATAAGTAGTGACTTCCGAAAGAAACAAATCGCCGAAAAAAATAATATATCATTAAAAGCAAGATTGTATTTTAACGGGAGAGAAAAGTATCTTTTTGAGTTGATTGTACTATTACGTGACTAGCATCACTAAAGCAGTGACGAGGAAGATAGAAAATGGAATAGCATTAGGTGAAAATAAATCATTGAGTGGTATGAAGTTGAATTCTTTTATAATATTGCATTGTTTCAGTAATAAAATGATTTCTTTCATGGGATTCTTAAACGAAGGACTTTGCAAGACATATTTTTAATGATATATATACAGGGTGTCTGAAAATTAGTTGGACAAAAAGAATGATTTATTCCATGTAATTTACAGGGAGAAAAATAAAGTAGAAATCGTTGTAAGATAGAGAAATAGTCAAAGTTTATTAGTTATGTCCAATGTGGCTTTCTTTCGTTACTCTGCAATTGTTCCATTGGTAAATTAGTTCTTATCCCGAATTTGTGGGCATATTTCCATCGATCAAATTAATTGCAGTGACGATTCTTGATTTTAGTTCAGGAATGGACGCAGAAAATTATGGAACGAATACTTGAACCTTTACAAAATACCATACACTTAAAACCAACAGTAAAAAATCTGGTGATCGCGATGGCTATTGCATAACACTTCCACGACCAATTCAAACTAGTACTTCAGCATAGATGTGATGTAACATCGTTGTGGTAGTGACAAGGTGAGCCATCCTATTGAAACTTGTTACTTCCTGGCATTTTTTGTTTGATGATTGGTGTAAGGAAAATCTGTTACATGTTCGGGGCTTTTTTATTGTTTTCTCTACCAAAATTTCGTCGTTCTTGCATAGCAGGATGGCTTTCATGAAACCAAAAACAGCATTTTGCTTTTTCAGAATCTTTGTACATCTTCAGTGTTATAATGCCGAACAAAGAATAATTTCCGCTCGCTCAAAGATAGCGTCAGTTATCTAACGTCAACTACGAATAACCTTATGGTATATTACTCTGGTTTGACTTTAAACGGGTTAACTTCATTTAATATTTCGAAAATTCTTAATTTACTAAATTGCCCAACTAATTTGTAGGCACCCTGTATTAATGATACAATACTAAATTATAGTATATCTAACCTAATGCTAAGCAATAGGCATGAAAATAGCTAGACAACAAAGTAGAATAGTGATAGCAATTACAATTGCAAACTCTTAGTCTTTGGACTAAAACTGTAGGATTAAACGCAGCTTCAAGGCACCAACATTTTCATTTATTTGCCTATATTACTGGGTTGAAATATAAATGATATAGAATAGAAAATACAAATACATATTTATTTTAATATACTAAAATTGAATTTGTAAGAATCTAAATACCTTCAACAGTATTAACCCTTTATGTAACGCATTATAATCTACTGCAGTTTTTGTCATGCAATATATTTTTTTTTGAATCACTACATTGAAAAATTAAGGGATATACATAAACAAAATACTTAACTTTGGGAAATTTAATCCGTTATAGCTAATTAATTAATTAAAGATATTCAACTGTAGAATTAATAAAATAAACAGTGAAATCACTTTCTAAGGTCGTCATTAACATACAAAAATAAATAAGACACTAAGCTTTTGACATTAAGTACTTTTTCGGAACAAAAATGACTATCTTCGCAATCCGATCAAAATGTCAGCTGAAAATGAAATTTCTGCTATAACACTATTCGCCTTCCCCGCTAAAATTCTCATCATAGAACCCGTGCTGCCATATAACTTGGAAGAGTGGGTTTAAAAGAACATTCCTGCTAAGTATCGTCAGCGTATTCGTAAAAGTGGTTATTCTATGTAATTTTAAAGTGAGTGGTACTTATCAGTACCGTCAGGGGGTAGATAAAGGGTTAAAAAGAAACACATGTATATACAGGATTGTTCATAATTCCTTCCAAAGTTTTGAAGACTAAAAAAAAAGAATATTTAGAAGAATACAGAGACAAATCAAGTTTTATTTACATACTCTACAGGTGTTCTATGTATGAAACCCTAGTTACACGGCATACATCAGCGCGATTGTCCAGTTCCTGCTATACTCGACTCAACATGATATTATCAACGTTATTGGTGTTAACTTTTCCGTTTTATCCGAAAATGTGGTCTTACACGTAAGACCAAGTTTTCATTATATCTTTTCCGCGTGATGTAGCAAACTACAAGAAAGGATAGCACGTTCTGTAAATAACAATTGTGACGTATCTATACGCGACCTCCTATTAACTATCCTCTTGGGTATTCTTTTGGGCCAGCAAAATTTACCAATCTTCTCCTAAGGAATGAAACGTGATATGCAAATTAAGTTTAATATATGTATTCCTAGTTCGCGAGTTAAAAGTTAGTTAAAGAGTGAATTAGAAGTGAAGAGAAAGGATAACAAAAAGTTAGAAGGTTAGAAGTTTAGCTAACTAGAGGTGATAAAACAGATACAAGGTGAGCATTACCGTAAGTATAGGGAAAAGGCTTTGTGACAGATTAAAGAAATGAGTTGCCATTGATAAATTATATTGATTAGAAGACTGCCTAAGTTCAGGTACTGTCACCTTCCTATTACATTGATATTTAAAGAATTAAAGTCGTTAAGCGGACATTAAGTACTTATCTTCTGTGTAAAGTAATATTAAGGAAGAACCACATTTTTATAAAGTGGTTATTAATGTATTCTTCCCAAACGCGCGACTCTCGTCTCTTCCCTCTGTGGTCTGACTGGATCATCTTAATTATAATGTTGCTTTGATTTGTGTTTCAGTCGATTAAAGTGATAAATAAAATAATTGGAATTTATCATGTCGAGTGATCCTTTACTTCCTTCCACACCTTTAGCTGGGCACAGGGTAGAAGTGGAATTAGGTTCGTTTCACATTGATAATACAATTTTGAATAAACTATGGCAGGAACTGGGCAATCGAATTGATGTAAGGCGTGTAACCAGGGTTTCACACTTAGAACGCCTGTAGAGTATGTAAATAAGACTCGAATTGTGATTCTGTATTCTTTCAAATGTTCTTTTCTGCTGTATTCGTCTTAGTATTTTACTATAGCGCTTTAAAACCCCGGAGAGAAGTATGAATAACAATGTATATACATGAAAGGTAAAAAATATTGAAATACTTTTGTACTAATGGTGTTGAAAATGGAACAAACAAATTATAGTTAAATTATCTTAGGAACATAACTGCTCAATAACTGACAGCACATCCTTTCGGTATTCTAAATTGTGTCTGATGATTAAGATTATATTTGATTGTCACATTTTCCTATATAAACTTCTTAATCCCGTTACTCGAAATTTTTGAAACTTTCTTTAGGACAGTAATGTATCCAATTTTTCGATCACCTTACTGTTTTGCAGCTACTGTGTCAACCAATTTATCGAGGCGTAAAAGAGCATATAACTTTTCTATATGAAAGAATATGAATTATGTATGAGTCGTCCTTAGTTATGAATAAAAAATGAATTAAGTATTTTCGTTTGTTTGTGAGATGAAGATTAGTTTTTATATATACTTGTGTTTTCATAATTGTTCGGATATTCTTGACGTGTTAACGTGAGAAATGTAAGCAAAGAAAACATTACGCTACTATTGATTATATTTTGAAACATATAAGATTTAATGACGAAAAAGCGATGGGACTTTAATATTTCCTTTAGATGTATTCGCGTTGAATTTTCAAAAAATACCTTTGAAACCCCTGCATATGTAGTTAATATCACTGCATGAAAGGAACTAATTTATAGCAGAGATAGATTAATAATTTAACATAATAAATTTATTTTTAAAAGGGAAGTTGTTCGTACAGGATACTGATTCTTCTAAAATATTAAGTATATAATGTTAATAATAGTTTTATAAACAAATTACTTTAAAATCGAATTATTAGTTCAGATACTATGAAAAGGCCAGATAGTAATTAATGAAGCATTTAATGCAAACGATTATTTTGTGAATTATACAATTTTTTTTCAATCATAATTTTTCCAAGAAAGTTTATTCTAAATGTAATTTATTTTTATTTTAATTCTTTTATTAATTTATTTTTATATAATGCATAATGACATAATTTTGATTTTATATTGTTAATTAAAATAACTAAGATTGTTCATAAAATTTTCGCTCAGGTGACAAATAAATCGATTCTTAAATATCATAAAATAGTATACAACCTATTAGGAGAGATCAGTGGTTTCTCTTCGAATATATTTCCTAAATACTGAAAAAAAAAAACAAGAAAAATTGTGAAAAAGACTGAAAATTCGAATATTAAAAAATCTGATGTTTATTACAGTTTTATTTCTTTTAATATTGTATTTAATAGAAAAAAAACGGTTAAAATCATAATTATATATTTTTCAATTATTTTTAGGTCTGTAATACAACTATCAAACCTTCGAAGCATAGTTGAAATGTATCAAATAAAGCCTCTTTATATTCTCAGATATTTACAACATTTAACGTTGGAAGAGCCAATTTTAAAACTCACGTAACTTCAAAATTTTGAATTTAAGCTCACAATATTTAAAAATTTGGATAATTCGAAATTTTTAAAAGTGATTAACTAGTTAATTAATTAGTCCATTAATACCACAATTTTATTCCTGATCAGCTAACGACGATGAAAATAATTTTTTTCCAACTTCAATGAGAACTGTGAAAATTATTAAGTACAGATACTTTTTTAAGGAATGTCTTCAATGGTAAAATGTTAAATTTTGTTCTATTTTTGATACAATTCCGATTCACATTATCATCGAAATTTTTTTTTGTGTGTGCGCGCGCAAGAGACAATTAAAGAGTTAACTAAAATAGTCTAAAGTCCGCATTAATGAAAGACTATTTGGTATGGTGTATAAAGTAAGTATAATTAAGGATTTCAGCACCTCGACTTACGCGATTTTCTAATATCATTGATTGTTTTTTTTTCTTTCTCATTACTGAAACTCGAACGAAATCAGTGCCAGAGCTTGATGAAATTGATAATGTGATCGAAGAAGCTGTCGATCCTGCCTGGCAAATAAGTGTATACGTGGGCAGTGATGATGTTCAAGAACTGCTGGATTCGTACGATCAGGAGCTGACAATGGATGAGCTCACAGAAATGACCGAGCAAAATCATGACATTGAAGAAATAGAGTCTTTATACACAATTCAATCAGAAGATCAAATGGTGGTTTGGAATGTGACAGAACTCTTTTAACTGAAAAAGGGTTGCAAATTTAAAAAAAGATAGACTCCAACAACGGGCGTATTTTTTCAACAAAATAAGGAATAAAAAAATTATTAGCATGCTACAAGGAGAAAAAAAATGTGGGAGAAAAAAAATCTTTGAACCTTGCAAACTACTCTGTTAGATTTTATGAAAAAAATCCACATCAAATTTTGTATTTGTGTTATTTAAGATTTTATTAAATATTTTTTCCCTAAATTATTATTTTCTTTCATCTCTGGTCCCAAATAAAAATAATTTATGTGTATTTATATGAGAAATCATATCCCGACTTACGTGGTTATCACTCTCGTAAGTTCGAGGTATTATTGTAGTAAAAGAAATATAAAGTAATTAACTTCTCATATATAATATTAAAAAAATATGTGATTTGTTTGTATTAATTTTGTGATTCTAAGAAAAAGCAAATTGAAAAACTAAATTTTAACACGTTTATTTTTAAATGGAATGAAATTAACGTTTGATCACTAAAAATAATATCTATTTTGTAAAATTGTTCTTAAAGAAAGTATTATTAAACTTACGCTGTCATCTTACACATTATATGAACAAAATGAGAAGCCAGAATACACAATTTTTAAGGCTCACAAAGGAATCATATTTGTACACTACAGCTTACTCTTTTATTTTTAAGAAAACGTGGATACCCACTAATATACAATTAATTCCTATATGCTGTGATTTACAAAATAAAACAAACTTCAATCTGAGAATAGTTATTCTTTTATGTTTCGTCGAATTTGAAAAATAATTCAAAATTAATTACGGTGTTGCTACATACACACATCACTCCCAAAATTTGAAAGAAATATATCGTTTTTTTTTAATGTTATTTTAGATAAGCCAGATTTTAAACAAAAGATATTCGAATCTTTATGTCAGAATCGTTTGAATAAAAATTAAATTGATGTGAGATCAGATCAACAAAAATAAGAAAATAATATATTTTAATTATTTTACTTAATTCTTACTATTTAAATAAATTATAGAATCCTTATTAACATAAATCCTACCGAGGGAAAAAACGTGACTGATATTTGGTCTTTTTATAACCATCACCGTTCCTAATTTTGAATTGGGTTAAAAATCTCGCACGTTAAGAGGTTCAAGATTTACACTTATAAAGCTTCTGAAGTTAAAATCACTCTTGGATAGGGTCCAACTTTCTTTTCATTCCTTAATTTGACTTTCTTTGCTTTTGACACGTAATCTAATTTTTGCTTCCAACTACAAAACCTCAGGAAATATTTCCTGTTTTTCTTTTTTTTTGCATCGGTGGAATTAAAATCGGCCGAGAATAAATGAACACGAAAACCTATCTCGTGTTTTAACCTCAAGCGAGGCATCGGATGGTTATGTCTAGAGGAAATTGGTCCATTCCGTTTTCCCCAGAATTTCATTACGTACTTCCTTTTTTTTTTCTCGAAGAAAAAAGTCTTGATATTACTGACTAGATTTACAGTAGAAGACTCTAGCACGTGAAACTTAAAATATAATCTCTGGATTACAATGTATCCTGTTACAACTATTTTCAGTTGTATAACTATTATTCATATAGAAAAATTTGATCATTTTCGCAAATTTTTTTGCATAGGATATTCAAATAGATACATTTTTATAATTTCAATTAATTTTTCGTGCAAAAAATAAAGATAGCAAATTAATAAAAATATAAAATTGAAATTTAACAGCAAATGGACTTTTAAAATTAATAGGAAGTCTATTATTTCTTTAAAAATAAATCAGTTAAAAGCATAAAAATATTTTTAAGAGCACTGATGTTCTCTTAAGAACTTTTTCTTTTCAATTACGAGATAGTTTTTGACGGGATTGATTTGAAAATTCTATATGGTTTCTGTGTGACATTTTCTTCTTGTATTTTTCTTGAAGAATTCAATAATTAATTTGACTGAATTGGACTTCCTTTTTAAATGCCGAGTTATGTTTTTTTGAAAAAAAAAAATTAAATCTAAAACAAGTAAACGTTTTCTCATTTGAGAGTAATTAGGGCAGATATTAAGTGCGAAATTCAATAATAAGTGCAAAGTGCAAAATTGATACGAATATTATGAAATTTGGAAAAATTTTGTCGAATAAAGAGAACTATTTTATTAAAATAATTTTTAAAAAAAGCCGAGATGTATTTCACATGGAGCTGGATTTTTTTAGTGCTATTTTACACAGTTTTACAACTGAATTATTTTAAATAAACTGGTTGAAAATGTGTGAACAAAATTTATATTTTTTATTAGCAATACTAGATAATTGTTTTTTAGTCCCTTCCTAATTCATTCAGAGTTTTTTCCCCTAATTACAACAATGTTTATTCAATTTTTCTTATATCTTCTTTCATAATTTAATGACTATACATGTATTGTAATTATATATTTACTTAAAACAAAGTTTAGAATGTTAAAAAGGCAAATATAAAATTCATTAATGTTTACTTTATCGTAAATCCGACTACTTTTTGATAATTATTCGAGGTAATATCTAAAACTTTAAATAAATATTTTTTTAAATACTTTACATGACATTTATTGCATTGTGAAAAAGAAATTATGAATTTAAACACAGAATAAAAAACATAGAAGATTCATCGATATTTCCGAAACAAAAATCTTTGAGATGTAAATGATATTTATTATAGCTTAAATTATTTAAAATATTTTTGCAATACCAGAAGATGAAAAGAAAGGGGAAAATGCAAGTTAATAATTACATTGAAATGTTGCTAGTTATCCATATGTTAAATTTTATTAATTTAAGAATAAATAAAAAAAATTGTAAACCATTATAAGTTCATTTTTGCGTACCATTAAGATGCATCAGAATGGTTATAATTTTCCGAAATAAATACCTATTCCACTTTCTCAACTACAAAAAAAATATAATGAATAAATAAAAACAAAGAAAATCGATGCATCTACCGCGTTACGGAAATAGAAATTCCAAAAATTTTCTAGTCTACTTTAAAAGGGATCTTAAACGTACAATAGTTTATTAAAAGAGGCTGATATGCAATCTCTACATCTGTAATTAAATTTCCTCATTATTATAAATAACAAAGAATTTTCACATTAAATTGTACTGCGTATTTGAAAAAAAATAAAATTTTGCTTCAGTAATTCATTATTTATTTAAAATTTAAAAGGAAATATATATCAAGATATTATTTTAACTTGAAAATTTTCAAATGGAAATTATTTTACGAATAAAATACTTTTATGGTTTGTTTTATACAAATAAAATAAATATAAACTATATTTTATGTTCGCGTACAATTTACAAAGAAGATATTTTTTGAAATCATATCAATTTCTAAGCATTTATTGTAAATTATAAATGATAAAATTAAAAAAAAAATAGTTATCTCAGGTATTGAAGTGATGATTAAGTATTATATAAGTATATGTATAAAAAATAATTTAATGTATTCTTACGAATAAAAATTGCATATTTATCGTAAATATTTCACATTCTATATAGTTATTTCAGACGATATTTGCGTATATTAGCGATTCTAATAAAATATCATTTACTCACTTAGAAGTTATATGGGTTTTTGTACTGTGCTCCAATTTTATTTTTAATTTTTGTTTCAATATGATGATCAACTAGATTTGAGTGCCTTAAAATTATTCAAAATCTTCCTTTGTAATAAAAGTCATGTACGAGTAAAATACGAAAAATATTTACGTTTTTGCCTTCGGAACGTTTATTGAAAAATCAAACCTTCAAAATTGGTTCTTAAACATGACGTGTAATAAATGACATTTTATATGTTTTCTACTTGATTTATTTCCCCCAATTTATTTCTAGAATGTAATTTCATTTCACAATGAAAAGAAATAACGAAAATTCGATCGTTTAGTTGGTTTTGTACTTCATAAGTTTTAGGCCACTGTTAAGAGACAAAGACATCACACTTAAGCTGGTACAAAGGTTTTGTGACCTATTTAAATTTATCGGAAAAATCTCGTTTATAATGGTTCTCTTAGGAAATCGGGATAAGAGCTTTAGGTTGTTTTATTACACCTCTGTTGCTCTATGTATTCTTCTCGTGAGATATTTTTGGCACTCAATTGTTATGGGATTTTAATAATGAAATTGTATAGGCAATCTCTTGTTCAATAGAAAATACAACTGGTTACAGGTTGTAAGTAATGTTTCCAAAGGACAAAAGTAATACATTTTTATGATAAGAATAAATCTCATTAATGTTTTATTGCTTTTAACTGTCGTAATCATTTGCAATGAAAGAAAAACTGTGCGAATAATTGAATAACACCACCGATACCCTAAAAGGTTTGACATTTAAGTTCCTAAATCAGTTTAAAACTATAGCGAAATGAAAAATCAAAATTTCACTGAAATTATGTATTTTAGACATTTATGTATTTCATACATTTTACTGAAATAATAGACATAGTGACACAGATTTTTATTTGAAAATGATGCAATGATAATATAAAAATTACCTGACGAAACTACTTATATTTAAAAAGAAACCAATATTTTAATTACTACTTAAGAAACAATATTTTAATAATACTTCAGCGTGAGCGTTACATTTAAGTAGGGTATTTACATTAAAATTATAAGCCCAGTGGCTGAGTGGTAGTGCATTGCGCTTCTACGTCACAGGTGCGGGGTTCAAAACCCCGGCCTGAACAAGGTCGAATCAGCCTTTCAGTAGATCGATAAATGAGACCAAGCATATGCTTGGGAACAAAACATTGGGGATTTTACGCTTTCCCATGTACTGTTGCGCCACTGTTTAGTTTGTATTTATATTAATCATAAAATAATTTAATTCATATAGTGATTTTTTTTTGCATTACTAAGGTAATATAGTCGTCAAGCTAAAAGTGAATATATAATTGAAATGTAATTTATAACCTATTTCCAAATCATAAGTGTTTTTTAAAATACGATATTCCGCTTTTTTCATGTATATCTTTTGTGTGTATTTCGAATTCAAAAATTTAATGTGGTTGGAATTTGGAATTAATACTTTGCATTTTTCAAATCAAGATTATAAAATATAATATGTAGGTTCGAGGTGGAAATCAGAATTTCGTAGTATTAACATTATATTCGCAAATTTAAAACATTTGGAAGACAGAAGTTTTAAGGAACAACTTTTCCCATTGCATTTATATAATAAGATTTTTAATAAAAAGAGACAGATATGAAGAGAGAGAGAGAGAGACGAAGGGAGAGAGACAGATATATAGAGAGAAACAAATAAAGGAGACTCAGAGAGAAAAACATATACAGACAGAGGTAGAGAGAGACACAGAGTGAGTGAAAGAGGCAAAGGTAGAGAGAGAGAGAACAAATGAGTGAAAGAGACAAAGGTAGCGAGAGAGAGAGAACGAATGAGTGAAAAAAACAAAGGTATATATATAGAGTGAAAACGAATGAGTGAAAGAAACAAATGTAGAGTGAGAGAGAGAACGAATCAGTGAAAGAGACAAAGGGAGAGAGAGAGAAGAGAGAACGAATGAGTGAAAGAGACATAGAGAGAGAGTGAGAGAGACTGTGAGTGTGAGAGAAAAGAGTGAAAGACAGAGAGACAAAGAAAAAGAGAAATATAAGATGTTATTTTATAGCTATCACAGCATTTTGAAAAATTATTAATTAAATTAATTTTTTATATTTGCATTAATAATAGCAAAATGTTCAAAAACTTTAGTAATTCTTCTCGTAGCTGGACGAAATTATTACCGTTGTTAATAACAAAAGCAGAACCAAAGTCCGACAGTAAAGAATTAATTAAATAGTATTGTTAACTAGCTTTTATAGAATTTCTCATTGAAGATGCAGTGTTTTCCACATAATTGATTTTCCATCCATCACTTAGCTTAAAAAAAATTTCAAATTTCACAAAATTCCGACAATTTATTTCTGATTTATGGTAAGTCAGCTAATATTAAATATATCCAGTACTAAATTTTCATTACAGACTATAAAAATTTTCTACAAAACCTTTTTCAAAGATTTTTGCACCAAACAAAAAGATAATTATTTTATGAATTCTATAAAAATTCAAAATAATTGAAAGTAGTTAGAATAAAAATATACTGGTGTAAGAAATTAAGAGAATTTGCAGACTTGATCGATTATCTCTATTACTACTAGACCGATTTTAAAGAAATTTGATATGTACATACATTGATACAATACAAAACAAATAACCATTCAACAATTGCAATACACACGCAAGATCGTGCATAACACTCGTCGGAATTGGAAGATATGAAACAGCGTTGCAGAATAAACAAAAGAAATGGGTTAATAGGGGTACAACTATACAGGCCCTCTTACAACTATACAGGCCTCATAGCGTGATGTCATACTTGAAATAAGGAAGTTTATCAGTTCTTGTGGCAATTGGTCCCACTCGTTCAGCAACGCTGTTTTCATTTCCTGGATGGTTCTAGGAGGGGGTTGCGAGTTGCAATTGCCCTCCCCAGAGAGTGCCAGACATGCTCTATAGGACTGAAGTATGGAGACTTGGATGGCCAATCCATACGGCGAATATCCTCCCTCTCTAGAAATTCGTCGACCAGAAGAGCTCTATGTGGTCTCGGATTATCGTCCATTAAATGAACTCAGGGCCACATGCACCCCTGAAAAGGCAAACATCTGGACAAAAGGCAAACATCTCTCAACAAATCTGGACTTGACATTGGCCTGCTTCTAGCTTCACTACAATTCACCATCTCATTTCATCCACTAAACGTTGATGGTAGCTAATTTTTTTCTGTTACAATTTGAATCGAACCGATTGCTTGAAAGTAACACCAAGAAACTCGCCGAGGTGTGCTGGAGAACAAAATACGTCTTAACTTACACGTACTTATAAAGCCTGTTTTTCTACTGGCTAAGCCTACACACACGTATACCTTACGTATTTGCCGTACAAGATTTGCATTTTTATCAGAAGCAGTGGTTTTTCATTCAGTTCAGTTCTTTTCATGCAATTCGATAAAATATGCAAATTCTCTTAATTTATTTAATCAGTGTCTAAAAACTGAATAGTTATAGGGAAGAGCAGAATTATATGAAATATTTACAAAAATTTCACGTACTTGTAATTTTTTTTAATTATAACCCTCTAAAAATCTTAAATGTCATGCAATTTCTTTCAAAAATTTGAAATCAAAATTTTAAAGGAATTTTGATTTATTGTATTTATTGCGAATTTGGATCTGTATTGTAATTTTTTATATATATATTTACAACTATCGATCTTTCTATCACAAGAAGTAGAAAAATAGGTACTTACGTATTATCGCAACCTATTGGCGACATTATATGAAACGAAGCATCTGGTTGCCAATTCCGCGCGTACGACACATAAGAAATCGAGGTTGCCAACTTAGCAAGTTATTAATAGAGTTGGCGATTATTGCGATAATACGTAAGTACCGGAAAATAATATACTAATACCGACTTAAAAATGTTTTTCATTGCAGTAAAAAAAATAATAAAAGTATTTTAAGTAAATCTAACGAGAGAAAATTTTGCTTAAAGATAATAAGTGGAAATTTAAAAAAAAATATTCTGCTAAGTGATTGCTTCTGTGAAATATAATTTAATGTAAAAAGCCTTTAACATCTTAAAAATTTATTTTTGAAGTAAAGTACTGGGTTTGAAAAGAAATTGCAACATGAGCTATTTGTATTAAGAGTATTTTTTATTTAATTCTGGTGGAATAAATTTATTTGCGAAGAAAAAAATTTTTTAGAATCTAACTGACCATGTTAATTACGTTAATTAATCAACCCAATACCATGACTTAATCCATTTGAGCTATTAAGAAGGATACCAATTTTTTTAACAATTCTATGAGAACTGTATATGTATGTTCCTATTTTTTTAGAAATTATACACATATATATTTAAGAACGGACACAATTATATGTTAAAAAATTATTAAAATAACCATATAAATAGACATAAACATTAGAGATAATTTCTTATAAACTTAATTAATAGTCTCATTAACGAATCTCAATATCTTTTATTTGAATTAACTTAATTCAAATAATTAGAAATTGATATTTACATCTTCTAACAGTAGATTTTATAGATTTTTTCGACAATACTTTAAATATTTAAACATGCATACCTTAAAAGGTAATTTATCATGGAACGCATTGTGTGAATAACGAGTGCTACCTAAATATGGGAAGTAATCCATTATCCCTTAAAGTAATTAACTATGGAGATAGGTCCTATTTCCTGTATTATGAAAATGGTTTCGTGCAGTATTATTTATCTGACACACGCAACCAGTCTTCCATCAAAGCAGCTTTTTCTACATTGACAGTAATATCACTTCTTGCCGGTAATGCATGTCGCTCACTAAATCAATTGAATAAAGAAAAAATAACTCCAAACTATACTAAAACGTAAATATATTAAAGAAATGAAATAATTGCATGTGTACTTTCGAAAAACTTTATATTTTTCATTTCTTTATATATTATTTCTTTTAGTAGAATATTCAGCTGAAAATTTAATATTAATGATTATTTTTATATTGGATTTAATTCTCTTGTCAAACATATGATAAAAAATACTATAATATTAGAAGGAATAAAAAAATCGTTTGCAATCAAAATTCTACAAAATTTTAGTTTATTTTACTCTAATTTAAACTAATATGTTTTTCAAGTATTTCTAAATAGTTAAACATATAATATTTACCAATGTTTTTATTTTTGTTTTATTAGTTATCAGTAATTCCCAGCTTGATAGGCATGTTTCTTTTGCTGCAACGATCAGATGACAAGTGGAAATTCTTCAGTGGAGTTGTGTATGGAACGGCTTTGGTGGCACTTTTCTTTGTATCCACTTTCTTCCATTATGTCTTTTATACCAGAAAATTCAGGTAACAATATTCATTGATAGAATAAATAATACATAGAGTTGAGTAAATACATGCGAGATGGGAAAAAATTCATTTGTACATAACTGTTTTTTTAAAAAATAATAAATTTCGATAAACGATTAAACGCAAACGACAATTTTTCAAAAACTCAGCTATTAATTTGATCTTAAATTTTGAATTTCCAGAAATTAAAATCGTCTGCATAATTTCGAGTTTGTAATTTTGTAACCGCATTTTATTGCACATTTAAAAGCACGTATTTTAATGAAACTCATAATCATTTCTAAATCACACATTTATTGCATTTAATATAAACAATAACATAATATAAAAATACTGTTTTCTTAAAAAATAACAGTACTTTAAAAGCGTAGTTCAATAAAACTACGACATTTTATTTTTCATTTTTGAAAATTATTAATTTAAAATAAAAAAACATCTATATTTTTTCATTAAAAAGTACTTTGCAATTTTTAAAAAATGGATCTATCTGATAGTTAAACATTTCAATTTAAAAAATATAAATTAAAATTTTCAAAGCAGAAGTTTAAACTGCCAAGTATATAAACTAATTTTACTTTTCTGGTGCAGATCTCTAAAAGAAATACTCCATATGTGTGATCGTGCCATTATTTATATATTTATTGCAGCATCTTATACACCATGGTAAGTACAGTTCTTTGTTGTAAATTAAAGAAAAAAAATGTATTTTTGCAAAGCTGTATTGAAATTTATTGTTGAATATTTTCATTTCATTATTGTTTTCAAAATTCATTATAACTTAAATTACTTAGCTATTTATTAATCAAGCTATTTTATAATAAATATATTTATTAATTATATTTATATTAATTTAGACAATTTATTGTTAAGCAATACCAAAGATTTCAAAGAGAATTCAGTTTTATTTTAAGCGTTTTCAAAACAGAACTTTATTTTATTTCTATTTTTTAACACTTTAACTTTCCAAAGAAATTCTATTATTTTTTTAAACAACAACAACAACAACAAAAAAGTGTTTCCTAGATAGGCGTTTCTGAGACGATAAATTGATTGAAACAAATTTTATTTTCAGTATCAAGGATATGTTTGTTTATTTGATGATTTTTAAATCATTCAATAGCATTAATGACAAAAAAGATGGTTCAAACAGCTAAAAAGAATACTCACAGTTCAAAAAAATGTCTATCTCGTTAACAGCCGATCCACATAATTTAATGGTAAACAAAAGTTTGTTTATATATAATTCCATATTCAATTCGCGCGCGATTCTCAATCGCTCATTTTTCACTTGTATAGTTTAAAATAGGTAATCTCGATATTACAAGAGTCTAACTCTTGTAATATCGAGATTTAAAAAGTATGGATTGTATACTCCAGATAAATACAAAATAATGTGAAAGAGAACATGTGAAGCACGCGCTTTAAAGGAATTTGCATGTAAGTGAAACGTCAAATTACATCTCAGAATGATGTTTTCAAACTTAAGATTACATCGATGTGATCACGGGTCTTAGAACGGGGAAAACGCAACCTCGCATATGATGCCATGTTCCCTTAAGTGATCATATATAAATAATCATGGTCCTGAAGGGCTTAATATGCATTGAAATAAATTGTTTTCCTTATCATAAATTTTTTTGTCAATTGAATTATTAATCTCATATAAAATTTAAATATTAGAATCCAATGCAATAATTATTACATCCTAAGCTTTATTTAACTCAGTGGCACAACAGCTCATGAGGGCCAAGGCCTACTGTGCCTATCTCAGTTTACATGACTTTGGAGGCTGAGGTGCATGAGCAAACGTTCCAGTCAGGTGGTCCGTCTGACGTGAAAACCCCCAGTATTTAGTTTCCAATCAAGCTTGGAACTTATTTATCACCCCATTGAAGGGATGAAAAGCTGAGTCGACCATGCTCAGCCCACGATTTGATCCCCGGACATGTGACATGGAAGCGCGATACGCTGCCATGCACACTTACTCGTAAATAAAATTTCACAGTGTTTCGATTTTCTAAAGAAAAGCACCTGTATTTTGGAAGAAAATAAATAAGCATTTTAATCGAGTTTTCTAGTTTTTTTTTTATTAATGAAAACTGAATTTGATTTCATTAAAAATTGAGAATCAAAAAGCAAACTTTAAATGTTATAAAACGGTACAATTGTATTTTGTAATTAAAGTCATTGATTTAATGAAAAGAAATAATTGAATTTTATATTTTCGTGAAGGTTACTTTTAAAAGACACAGAAGGGAATTTCTGGACACGGAATCTCAGCTGGATTGTTTGGACAATGGCTGTGCTGGGAATCGTTTACCAATACTACTTCCACGAAAGGTAAGGGAAATCGCACATGTCTACTTTCCCATCATTTTATCAATACTTCGAGTTGTAATAACAATAAGAAAATGTCTGTTGTCATTTCGCTATAGACCATTTTGAAGAACTGTCTTTTGTTTTCCTATTATTAATATCCGATATTAATGTCGAGGAAATAATTTTTATCTTTAAACTGTTCGTAAAATCTATTTACTTTAAGGAAATGTATTTTTTTAAAAGCAAATTCCATAAGTGCATCCATTAAACAAATCAGATTATATTGTTGGCATAATTATTATTTATACTTTGCGAAATGAATTTATGTTTTCAAGTAATTTAGAGCTTTCATTATAAAAAGGTGGGGCAGGAACTTGGGCTCATTTACACGGCTAATAATATTTGTAAATAATTTATCCATTTTCGGATGGAGGGGAAAAAAAAGGCGAAGACATAAAATTGAAAAGATGAATATCAGACTTTTTAAAGCAAAGTTAATTAAAATTACACGTTTACAATTTAGTTAGACACTTAAGGTATTATTTTTAGAATCTAATTTTTTGTAAACATGAGTTGAATATTTTTGACTTTCCTAATAAAGTGTTTAGGAATGGCGGACATATCAAGAATTGATCGAGTTTGATTTTTTGTACCTTTTAAACGAATATAAATGTACAGATCTAAGTTATAAAATTACATGAATTTGTTTTTTTTTTCATGCAATATATTTACATAAGGAGCTATCGGCGATTGAGCTGGAGGTTTTGAATATGAGTCGAATGGTTTCTGAAATATTCATTTTCCAAACGACATTAAATTAAATGAATATTTGTAATCTTTTGACTTCAAATCAAGAGGTTATAAGTTCATATCACGTCCAGGTCACTACTTTTGAAAATGATACTTCTTAGGAAAACATAATCATTAGGAAAAGAAGATTAATCAACTACATTTACATTAAACAGCAAATCAAAGCATCGCTTCATCCAAAACACTAAAACTTCTGTAGAACAGATAACGCATTTTTTTTTGGTGAGGTAGATTCTTTTTCTTGGGACCGGAATTTCCAGGCGTTTACTATGTATTTCTCTAAAGTGATGCATATGGCTTGCAAGAATGGAAATCATCATATACAGGGTGTATCAGTTCAGCGTTTATAAATTTTCAGGACTGATAGAGTACATCTAGACTATGGGAAATCATATAGGAATGTAAGGTCGAGAACTTTTTCTGGCGTTGAAGTGACGACAAAAAACATAAGAGAGACAGGGCATGAATAAGAAGAGAAAACATGCTTATTACTCTACTTACGGTAGAAAATTAAGAAAAAAGAACATTAAGGGGACAATAGGGGTGTATGTTGGGTTGACAGGGGTGCACGCCATTAGTATGCAGGATTCACTTCAAGGTCATATGGCAAATCCCGATATGACTGGCGATAGTCCACATACTGGTACCAAGACCGCTCTGTTTTGGATCCAGCACATTCTTCTCGTTGCATGGCTTTCTTATTCTTCTCTCACGTTCCTGTGTGTCCACGATGAAGGATCCGCTGTCGGACAATCTCTGTTCAAGGAGTGCAAAGAAGACGTGACTGTACTGGGATAACATTGGGCATGCAACCATTTTGAAGCTCCGTTTGCCAGATGCATATCAGCGAGCTCAGCGTTTGTATAACGTTCCATCTTGCTACCACTTTGTCGGCAGGCGAACTGAAGCTTCATGTCGAAAGTGGTAGCAAAAACCGCGCATGCTCCCTTATCTGATGTTTCGGCTTACGTAACGCCCTCTATCGCGTACACCAATCAAAGATTTCCCACCATTTTTGATGCACTAAGAATATAAACATTACATCGCCAGGGAAGCGTTCCTGACCAAGCATTCCTATGTGATTTTCCATCGTCTAGGTGTACTCTATCTGTCCTGATAATCGTTGTACTGATACACTCTGTATGTGCAACTTCTCTGTATGGTTGACACATCTAGTTAAACTTGACTTGCAATACTGCCATTAAATTAAATGTGTTGCATGAATTTATCGAAAACTTATTTGTGGATAAAGACTGAATATAATAGTTAAAAATGATGAATAGAATGCAAAAAAAAGTACCTTTTTTGTAAAGTGGATACAATTCAACACCGAATGAGGATGCTGACCGAATAGGAACAAGAACAGCAAGTCTAACTCTATGTACAGCTTCAAGATGGGAATTCTTATTTTGTAATATTCAAAATTAATACAAAGATAAAGAAAACACCTAAAGTTCCAAAATAAAGAACTTATATATATATATACAAATATAATTTTATTTCAGGAAATTTTGCATTTATGTATGATTACCGAGTTTATATCCGCTTTCTTGCTTATTCAAAGGAGATGAAATAAACTATTTACAGCATTTGATATTTTAGTCATAATTATAAATGACATTGTGTCAATCGGAAAGTAAAAAAAAAAAAAAAATACAGTAAGAGCGCAAATTAAAATAAAACAATTTTCGACTGTTCAAATTTTTACGGAAGATGAATTACAGGAAAACTTTCGAAATGTATGTTGAAGAGAGAACAAATTTATTCTTAATCAACAGAAAATATTTGTAGAACTTTTAAGACATTAAGAATATTTTTTTTCTATCGTTTAACAAAAATTTGAAGTTTCAGAGCATGGATAATAAACAACTTTTAGCCTTATGAAATTAACAGACGATATTAGAACTACAAAAACATCAAAAAATTGATAAAAATCATAAATAAAACGGAAAAAAATTGGAATTTTTAAAAAATTATTTAAGTATTTACAAGTATCTTATTAATTACAACAAATCATTTTTACAATGATATTGTAAATTTAAATAATAAATTCCTTTTTTTTTGTCCGGAAAATCCGATGTAAAGAATTTTTTTCCCACCATTTTAGGTACAAAACATTAGAGACTCTCTTTTATCTCATCATTGGAATAACGCCAGGATATGCATGGTTTTACGTGGTAAGAATGTTCATCGTGCATAATTACTTAGTTATCGAGATTTATATGTTTACAGTCTATTACAGGACACATTAAAACCTTTAACATGTGCTATAAATGTTAATAAGATTCCTTTGAAGCATCTCATATTATTCTAAATAAAGCAGTAAGTTTTTAATTATCTCAATATTCGTAATAAAACCTTGTCTAAAAATATAACCTTGTAAGAGATTAAATTAGGAAATAAAATTAAATGTATTTTCTAAAATGGCGCGCGAGAATTGAATAGTTATGCAAGCCGTATTTAAATTTTTCTTTACAATAATGTCATTTTTTCTGTAGTAATAAAATAACTATTAAAATGTGTGTCGAGCATTGTTCAATTCTTTGAGAGAAAATAAAAAAGTATGAGAAGATTCGGAAATATTTACTCTAATTAAAATGTTTTTCGCTACGGAGCATGTTATGGAACTTAACATTAAATTAACGATTTCAGTATCGGATTACTTTTCTCCAATCACAAATTAAAAAAAAAATAATTTTGGAAGTGAATTTAAGTTTTAATGTAATAAATTACTTTAAGAGTAATAAAATTTGAACATTTAAGTCTTTAAAATACAATCTTTAACGTTCAAAATTTATTTGAATTTAAAATTTATGACCATTACGAAATCTATTTGTCCTTAATATTAAAAAAATTCGCACAGTATTTTAAATTAGAACATTTAACTTTTTTTTCCAAGTATTTATACAATTCAGAATACTAAATATTAAAAAATATAATAATAAGTGAGTTATTTATTTACTACATTTGGCACTTTGCAATTTATGCTTTAAAAATAAATTTTTATATTTGTTGCTTGGTTACTGAAAACATTTTTCAGGTAAGTTTTTTCTTGATATTTACCAATTTAAATGAAATAATAGAATGACATTTTAATCAAAAAATATTATTGATTAAAGTAAAACGAATTTTGCCATTTTTTTAAATTAAAATAATTTGACTTCATGGTTGTCAGAATTATTATTTTTTTTAGTTAGCTTCGATTTCGAATAGCACTGAAAGCTCAAATAATTTTTGAGAAATCCAGAAAAAGATAAATATTAAAATCAAAGCATATTAATTTGGAATCTGTCATTAGTCACTTTTTTTTTCTTCATGAAAAAGCATTAACTAAAAATTTTTAATACTTAAACGTTTTAAAAGTATTAGTGTAGCAGAAGGCATCATTTAAGTAAGCAACAAATTAGAGTAAAAATAATGAATTAATATTCTAATTATATAATAAACAGATACACCGTAATTAAACTTCCTTAACAGCTTTAGCAATTTTCTTTACAGTAGGATAAAATTTGTATCACTGTTAATGACACACAAGCAAATAAGTTATGGTGCTAATAAACTAATTTAGCATAGTTATGGGTCCCCTAACGTTACATGAGCATCTGCACAGACCTAAAAAGATAACAATGTGATAGGGCTATGTTAGAGCAAGCGGGTGCATTAGGTAAAACTTTTTCCCATCCAAAGTTATTCAGCTTTTGTTGAGTCATTCGTGTAGTGCGAGGCTGGGAGTTATCTCGCTGAAGAATCACATCGCATTCATATAAGTCACTAAGCGAATAAAGCCCCTGCTTTCAGTTCTCTAATTGTCAACAATAGATGCCTGAGTTGAGATAGTTTGATCATTGTCAAGTTGTTGTGTCTAATGCCCCCTGTCTGACGGCATCAGATCGAGGCCCACGAAATTCATCGTGGCAAGGTGTACGCCTGTTGTTAGCTTTTAGCACCGTGCAGGTGACAGTACGATTTGGCTCGGTTCATACACGATAGATGGCGACACCACCGCCACAATTTAGGCATGGAACTGGAGGGGAGGGAAATATTCTCCAGCCTCCTGCTTCTGTGGTTGCTGCTACGACCGCCCACGACTTTCGGACCCACTGATTTAACGAGCACGTGCGTACTCGGAGGGTATTTGGTGGCATCGAACCTAGGCCTTCCAGTCTGGAGTCCGATGCTCTAACCTCTAGGCTACCCACGGTCCCATTGTCAAGTAATTGACTGAACTTCCATTCCAAATGCAAAGCAAAACCTTCTATGGATGCAGTCTAGCTTTGCGATTGAGAAAATTTTTCTTTGAGTTTAACCGTTGCAACTTTTGATAAACGTTTGCATAAAACATCCAATTTTTATATCCTGTCGGCTCCGGTGGCTCAGAGGTAGCGTGCTCGCTTCGTAAGCCTAAGGTTGCGGGTTCGACCGCGGCTGGAGTCGATAGATTTTCTGGATGCGAAAATCGTAGGCACGCATGTCATATGATTATGTGATATATAGAAGGTCCCTTGAATATCACTTTGGCTCTGGTACTCTCGATAAAAATTAAATCATGGCAATTATTTAGTAGCCGATGAGAGCTTGAATTAAAAGCTAATTCAAGCGTCCAAATTTGGTAACAAGGCCACCACTAGATGGTGCCACCAAGAAATGGCTCTCGCATTTGGGAACTTGCCGTGTCTGCAAAGGCTGAGTCGCTAAAATGCGGCTCCATTGGGGAAAAAAAATACCCTGTCTCTTAAACGCTTCAAAAAAGAATCGATTAAATTTCTTATGACTAGAGATGTGCGAACATTTACTCGTTCCTGACGTTTTTGAGCTGTAAACACATGTAGAATCCAAACGCTAGCTCTAGAAACCTTTCACATCTATTTTAGGTGTTTCATTGTTGTGGTTAGTCCTTTGCTTATTATGTGGATAAATTCTCTTATTACCAGTGCTTTCAAATGATCATTATCAGCCTTCATTGACTGACCATTTCTTAGTTCGTTTTCCAAGATGACTAAAATTCTCTTTTCGAAACTTTTTAAATCAACGATGAATATGACTTTTAATCGACAGGTTATGAATACACCGAACAAATTTTTCAAATTGCTTCTGCAGAGCCAAAACTCTAAAGGTTTGACATGCCGAATATGTAACTTATCATATTCCATCACTTCTATGGAGAATAAAAATACAAATTCAACGAAATGTAGAATAAAAAGTTACATGAGCATAAGTTAGATATTATTTTAAAAGAAGTGGTATCAAAATCAACGACTTGAATTTAGGTAGGTTAAAATCCCGCGTTACTTTCCGTTTAGCCCAAAACGGTTTTCCTCGAATATTTCTGGAATTAATGAAAGATTTTGAGTGAAATTGAGGAATTTCTTTCAGCTTTACCCGACATATGGTCCCCTAACAGTTTTCCTCGAATATTTCCGGAATTAATGAAATGTTTTGAATGAAATTCGGGACACTAGCTCTACTGCAACAATAATACTTTGCAGTGGGGAAAAATTATTTTAGAATTAGTTGTTAATTAATTCGTTTAGATCATAATTTATTTTCTATAGTGCCATTAACAGAAACATTAATTTTATCCAGCTGCTATGAGAATTGCGGAAATCATTAAAGGAGTCTCATTCTTTTGGCGACTGTACACGTTTTCTACTTGCCCAGGTGCATACTGGAAAATAGCCAAAACGGAAATAGATATTTATTTATTGACATTAATATAACGCGATTCATTTCTGAGGCTTCGCATATCAACGATTTTATTTTTTTTCCACATTATTCGAGTACCGTAACTCTGATATTTAATTTTTTCTTATAGCGAGAAAAGTCTGGTCTGTGGGAGTTATGCATTGGAGGATTAGTCTACATAACAGGAGTCATGTTTTTCAAATGTGACGGACGGATTCCATGTGCACACGCCATTTGGCATCTCTTTGTAAACATTGGGGCTACCATCCATTTTTACGCTGTCTATACACACCTTATAAATGCAAATGATCAACCTAAAGAGATCATGTCTTGATGAATTTTATTCAAAATATTTTATCTACAATCCCCGATAGTATATTTTTCAAATCAATCTACCAATTTTAAATAATCGGACCAATATTGGAATATGCGCAAAAGTAATTTATGATTTTATAATTTGAACCCAAGTGGAAAAAAATGTATGATTGGTAAAAATGTTTATTTCCAGAAACATTTTTTTTAAAAAGATCATTTTAATTAATAATTAAAACAATCTTAAAATTTTAATGCAAGATATTATACATACATTTTCAAAAATATAATTAGTCATGATTCTGAAATATTCAATATAAATAAATATATTAATAAATCTAATTATTCTAAGTTTTTAAACATGTTTCTAGAAAAATACAACTTTTAGATCAGAGATAATTACATCATTCTATTAAAAGCTATCATTTTGAATTATTTTTAAAATTTAATACACGTTAATAAAAAGCATTCCATTTTATCCTTTCCCAAAAATTAAATTAAAAAAGGCTTATTAAGTCTTAATACAAAAATATTTCATATTCTGTTATGTTTGTTCACTATTCAATAATATGCATGTGCAGTGGCACATCGAGTACTTTTATAGGGCGGGGGTTATATTAAAAATAAATACCCCCACCCCATAAGTGAAAGTGCCAGAGCATAATCTTTATGCTAAAAATTAAAAATCTATTAGTCTATGGATTGAGACCCCTTCCGCTTTTGTGAATGCCACTACACAAGTATATATGAATAATAAATGGATAGATTATTTGAGTCAAAAATTAATTCTATATGTTAATCAGTATAAAATTAGAAAATATTGTTTGGTATATTCATTAGGAAATATATTAAAAAAATTAAGTTATTCAATAAAAAATGAATATTTTATTAGACTATTTTCATGCACTAAACTTTTACTGAGTACTAGTTATTTGCATTGATACAAAAAAAATTTTTGATAATAATTTTCAAAGTTGGAATTTAGAAAAACTGTGCCAAAGACTAATCCAAAATCAAATAATGCATTTCGAAGTTCATAGCTTTGAGTTAAATATAATTATCGTTTTATGTGGTAAATTTTAAATTCACAAAAAATCTCAAATAATTATAATTTATAAAATAAATTTACAATTTAAACAATAGAGAATGAGTAATTCATAATTATATGACTTTTTATTATTTGTAAATGTAATAATTTTTTTATGAGACTTGATTTTGTCGAAGGAATGTGTTATATATATATTTAAGGTGCACACATTTGAGATATTTTAGCCCTAAAATTATCACTACATTTGTATTGAATTAGCTTTAATTGTAAAATATAATTTTCTTAACAAAGCATATAACAAGTACTTTTTGAAAATTAAAATACTTTTAAAAGATCTATTTCTTAAATAATCTTGTTTGAAGTAAAACACTGTGAAATTATGAAATAATTAAAAAAAAATACCAGTTAATATAGAAATACATTCATATTTGTATATTTTTTATTACTCTGTAAAATAATCCGTTTTTTCCAAAGAGAACTAAAATATCTATTATAAATAATAGTTTAAAAAAGGTATAAAAGTGTTTTTTGAAGTGCAAATGCCCAAAATATTTCTATAAAGATAAAATTTAGTTTTTTCTTCACTTTGAAAATTTCCAAACTAATTATAGTTTAGTGAATGAAATAAAAAAAGTTTCATGGTTGACTTTAACTTTACTTGAATTATAAAACTAAAATAAATGGTTGACATTTTATATAATTTTTATAAATTATTCCCCAAAAAGCATTTATTTATATACTAAGAGCAACATTAATTTTAAATGCTGCAAACTGTTAAGCCTATTTTGTAGGTTAACAGTATTATAAATATGCTTTAAAATAGTTTATATTGTGAATGTTGATAACAATTCAACATTGTTTTATTTCTAGTCAAAGATAAATTTGTGATAGTAATATAATAATTGTGATAGTATATTATATTTGTGATTATAAAACGTCATAAGCCTTTTAGTATTTGTTGTTTTTAACGTATATATTTGTAGATATTTTATGAATGAGAAGTATACAAATTAGTTGAAAGGATTAAAGCAAGGCAAGTTTAGCCAAAATGTTGTATAGCACAGCTATAAAAATCAAAAATACAACTTAGAAAAAGAAATTCTTATATATGTTGTATATTTTAGGCTATCTATATCAATTATTTATGAGATTTTTACCTTATATTATACTTTTGATGTTGAGAAAATGAAATTTTTCTTGTATAGTTATAAATGTTGGATGTTAAAAATATCGAGCAAATGTATTTGTCATTCTTATTTAATTGCATAATTGTAATGTTGTTGTATTTAAATGTTTACATAAACATTCTTATAACTGGAGTATTTAGTTTCATTACTCATAGAAAGGCACAATCTACAAAATAAAAAAAAATGAGAAAATTTGGAGGTAATGCATCAATAATTAATGTTTTAAACTTATTTGATAAAACACTGTTTACAATATAAAATAATCCCCCAAAAGTATAATAAGCATATTAAATTACTAAATTTAACCCTTAATGTATTTATACATAGAAAATAAACATAAAACATAAGAGAGTTGTCAATATAAATTAAATAAATACAATGAAATTAAGCAGATTTTTTATGTATTTCAAGAATGACACATTTCATACTATAACTCAATCAAATTAATAACACATAACTGAATGTGAAAATAACAAGATTCTGGTTTATGAGAGTTGAAATTTAAATTTGTTTGATTCATATGATTTTGCATAAAAAGTATATACCGTATTTATTCAAATCTAAGCCGCATCCCCAATTCTCAATACATTTTATTGAAAAAAAAATTACAATGAGAACTAATAAGAAGTGAATAATTTATTTTACCAGTATTAAAAACATTTAAGTAAAAAAACTTGTAATTGCTCTAATCCTGAGTCTCATGTTAAATTTTTCCCATCCATGGAATTTTTCTGCTTTTAATTCTAAGACACACCTCTGATTTTCAGAAGCACCAACATTGAAAAAAAGGGCAGCTTAGATTCGGATAAATACGGTAATTTCAATTCCAAGTTAAATGTTTTTATGATAAATAATAATAATAATATAAAAAAATAGTAATTTCAGGAATAAATAAAAAATGATCGCATTACATACTTCAATTTCTAATATATAATAATTGATTTCAAAATGAGCAAATAATACCTTTAATTTTTTTTATATATGTAAAATTTTTTAAAAAATCCGTTGAATGATTAGAATTATAGATTTCTCAGCAATAATTATTGGTGTATTTGAATTATTACCCAGGTATACCAAAAGTTTAAAAAATTTAAAAATAATTATAATTTAAGTATAATTTTTTAAAAATATCTTAAGTAACTGTTAAGAATTATGAAAAATATTATGATGAAAAAATTACATTGAAAATTATTTTTAACCAATTATATTGCATTATTTTTAAATTTAAAAAAAATTAACTTTTTCAAGAATATCAAAACTTTTTCTTTATCCTACACCCGTCTTCGGCATCTCTGCCATTAGTCGACGAGCAGCCCAATAAAATGATGACGAAGCATAAAAGAATTAATATTTGTCTCTGTAGAGTTGTCTACAAAAAACTTTAAAAAAATAGGGCAGTGTCTGAGGTGGTCACCATCCATTTCACTCTTTTTGCACAGAGGGCACCAAACAGAATCCTTTACTTCAATGCAATGCAAATGTCTTTGCACATAGTAAGTAAACAAAAGCACGCAACTCCAACAGATCGAGGCAGGGAACTGGGAACTCTACCACTTTTGTTAAGCAAGATATTCCACCTTTTACCAGCAGCTACCTCACCATACAGGGAGACTCTATTAATTTGCAGTTTACTGTAAATAATTCTTTTGATGCTATGCAGAGGCAAGGGAGAGTCAGGTTGGGACCTGAGAGATCCCTCTGTAGCAAGCCAATCTGCTTTCTCATTTCCAGAAATGTTACAGTGGCTGGGAATCCACTGGAGGGCAATGCTTTCTCTAGACTTCCCAAGTTCAGTTAATTTCAGTCTACAGGAATTCACTAGAGCATTTTCATTATATCTTGAGTTTATTAGAGACAAAATGGCAGCTTGAGAATCGATAAAGAATACAATATTATGTTCAGAACAGCTTTCCAATTTATCAATCGCAAATGATATATTGCCGCTATCTCACCATCAAAATTGTCACAATACTTTCCAACAGGATAACTAACACTAAAAGCACTTGGATAGGCACCAGCATTTTTAATAGCATCTTCTGCTAAACGATCTGTGTATACATGGAACCATTTGTCAAGAGGATATCTGTAATGTATAGTAGCAAGAGCAGCACTTTTTAAGTCACTTTGTATAGAAAATTGTTTACTAACACCCCAAACAAAATCTAGGTGGCTCTCCAAAGTCATCTGGCACATAATAGGGTTAAGTTTCTGAGGAAAAACTTGGTGGTTGGGTGTAGGAATATCGAAAGTATCATAAAGATCATGAACAGTTGAAAGGAAAGACTTATGTGTTTTTAATCTTTCATTTGTGGGTCTATAATAATTTAGGAAATTGTTTCTCCTTCTCAAGATCTTTTCAACCAGGTTCAGGGCACTTCTTTTACTTCTTTCACTGAAAGGTTCTAAATCTGTCTGGAGTTCCATTGCAGCTATAGGGGTTGATTTGGCCCCACCAGTGATTAAATACAACATGGAAAAGATTAAGCCTATTTTTAACAGAATCAGAGGCAGTTATTAAAACCTCATTTCCATACTCAACAACAGGTCGGACATAACACTTATATGCTGTACACAAAACATCTCAAGTTGAGCCTTAAGTTACACTAGCTAAATGATCCAGCAGCTTAGATCTTGAGTAACCTCTATCAACAGTTGAATCTATATGATTCTTCCATGCTAATTTAGGGTCTAAATCACAGGTTTCCAAACATTTTTGCCTTATAGACCCCTTGCCCCTGCTTATGTAATATTGAATTTTTGCAAATGTATCAGCTTAAATGTGTTTATGACAGCTGGCACAGAGCTAATTATTTTAAAAGATTTAAGTTTATAGATGTAGTGAGGTATAGAGTTTAAAACTTAAGAAACACACATGTTAATTAAATTAAAATTTAAATGATTCATAAAATAACTGATAAACAAACTAATGGTTTTTGTCAGGGATGAATCTGGTGCTTCAATAGAAAATTTTCAACATTGGTTATCAATCTTATCAGGTATAACCCTAAACTTCCTTGGTTAGTCGTGTCCAGTCGACAACCATTACTGAAACTTTTCACAATAGGAATAGCACACAATTAAAAAATTTCTCACAATATTCCATAATTCAAGATAAATAACAAGTATATCTTTTTAACGCCAAAATTGCTGGCATCGATTTTTAAACTTTAATATCTCCATTACTGCCTATTCCAATCAGCTCCTCTTGTAATGTGACATTTTTTTCCCCAGTGTGACTATATGAATTCATTGCCTTCTGTGGTAATTACCATATATATAGTCAAAGCATTCTCAAACCTAGTTTCAAAATCTGAATAAAGGGAATTTAAATGTTGAACATAGGTTAAAATGCCATTTTCCTGGCAGATTATTGGTGGCCAATTTAGAAACTGGGAAAATTCGTGACGTCCAATATTATACTCTTTTAGCTTAATTCTGGCAAGAAAAAAATCATGGTCCTTCCTTTAATAAAATGTATATGCTATCACCTTATAACTGCAAACTAACCTTATTAAATTTAGTAAATAAATCTGTTAAATGTAAAATCTGGTTTTCATTTGATTAAATTTTCTTTTAAAATTAAAGTCATTATCTGGTTTAACAAGAGCCACAATTGTAGACCCCATTTACAATGCATGTACTCCCAAATTATCTTTTTGCTGTTGTGGACCTCTTGCAAGTCATCATAGACACCTGGGGGTCTATATAGACCACTTTGGAAATCACTGGTCTAAATTAATGCCCAAATAAACAGTGTCAAATGTCCAAGATAGAACTTTTTTATCGTACTGAAGTTGGATGTCATGGTGTTTAGTACTGAGAGAAAACAATTGAAAGGTGGTCCTATCAGTATTAACGGACATATTGTTCTCATAAGACCAAATGTAAAGAACAAGCAAAGCCTGCTGAAGCACACTCTCCAAGCCAGAAATATCAGATCCTGTAGCACTCATCACCATGTCATCAGCAAACAATAAAATATTTATACCTAGAACAGATTTAGGAATAAGATCTATCAAATCGTTAATCATTAGATTAAAAAGAATTGGGCTCAGTAATACACCCTGAGGAGAATATCAAAAGTGAATAAGCTTCTTTTCTGTAAAATTTCAATAGTCATCAGATAAGAATAATATTCAAACCTTCATGAATTAAAATTAGTAAATTAAAACCCACACAAGATTCTTAAGTATTTTTAATACCAATATGTTTTACAAGGCACTTTATTTTCTTTGATATCCATGTTTTCCATTATTTCTTGCTCAAATGTCATTAGTCTAGGTCTAAATGTAATTTTTTCAGCTTCTGCTGCAGGTGTATCTTTTGGTTGTTCTGGAAAACAGAGAGAAAATCATTTAATAATTTCATAATCAATAAGCAAGTAAAATGTATTAATTTTACCAAATAATTTGCAGTACAAATATCTACCACTAATTATTTCTTTTTCTATTATAACAGAACACTTCAAACTTTTAATGTTCATTATTTAGAAATATTCTATGTTATAAAAGGTTAGTAGTAAGTTTTGCTGCCAAACTTTGAGCATGCAATTTTCTGATCCAAAATCAGAAAGTTGCAAATTAAAATCATGTGTGGGTCACCATTGCTGAAGTGTACTACTTTTCAGGAAGACAGAAGATTTATTAACTGTATTTGCAAAAAATCCTTTCATCCTTTCAGTGGGTCGATAAATGAGTACCAAGCTTGCTTGGAAACTAAGCACTAGGGGTTTGTGTCAGACTGACCACCTGATCAGAATATCTACTTATCCACTTCAGTGCCCAAAGTTATGAAAACTGAGATGGGTACAGTTGGCCTTGGCTCTTATGGGCTGTTGCATCATTGAGTTTAGTTTAGTTTATTTGCAAGAAATGTCAGATCATGACATGCAACTGGAACAGAAGGTTAAAATATCACTTTATATTGGGCGAATTGTTGTACATGACCTGCAGAAATGAGAATTTGCATATATGTGCATCTTCTTTTCAGGATGGTGGCCAAGTATCTAAATATTTTCCAGTTATGATGAGACCAAATTATCTAGTAAAATAAGCTGATGGTTTTGAATTTGTGGTGCACATTTTCTTAAGGAAGAAGTACTTGAAAGATATTGAAAAAATATGCACGTTACAGAAAAAAAAGGGAAATTCCACAAATTAAAAAAAAAAAGAAAAAAGAAACCTATATTTACTTAGCAATGGAAAGAAACAATATAAAAACAATAAAGAAGAATTATAAAATCTTTCAGAATCAGTTGGTACATTTGAGCCACATACAAGCAATTATTTGTTATAAAAAATACTTTCAAGGTTTTCCCAGAAGAATTCGAGTGACTGCAAGGAACTAAATTTCATCATTTAATGAGCTTAGTTACTTAAATTTTTCTTTCAGAATTTATATGATAGTCTTAAGCAACAACTTCTATACAGCCTAATACAACTTATAGCAGCCTTAGAAACCATTGGACATAAACCTGCAATGATTATAAGCAAGAAATTAAAGGCTAGACCCTCCCCCTTAACAATCATAAAAACTGCCTTTAAGGAATGTGCCGTTACTTTTCCAAGAGCAATTTATACATTTTGCAAACATATTCAAGAAACATTTTGATTGATACCTCTGCAAATAAAAAAATTCACAAAGATTTTTTCCAACATTTTTTTTATTCCAATTTTTATCTTATTTCTCTACAACAAATTATTTATTTCTCAGTGCTGTGTTTTCCAATTGTTCCAGAAATTTCCTGAACTATTTGAAATGAAAATAGATATTAAATGCTTTGAATTGTGTTGTATAAAATACAATTTATTTTAATTAAGAATATCTATATATTTTCTACTTATTAAAGGAACAATAATATTTTATAAGTACATTTAGAAGGAACTTTGAGTGCAGTTTTCAACAAAAGAAAACATAAAATTATCAATTGCTTTACTATGACAATTTTGTAGGAAATGTTTGAAGATTTCTACAAGAGCAATGATCTTATGTTTCAATTCAGTGTGAAACACTATTATTATTACATGTGTGACCTGATATAGTTCTCAAAATGAAAATAATGAACATTTTCAAATGAAGACTTTTGACTTTCCCAATAAATTAAAAATATATATACAGTCAGATTTCTATTTAACAGAGTTGCTAAATCCTGAAAAAAAGTTTGTTATGTGGAAAATTCGTTATATAGAAATTCATCTTTTAATACACTTTATAAATCACATAACATATTTTAAATTCATAAACACTATATATTAATAAAAAATAATTATTCATACCTTTTTTATAAATTAATAATTATTTATTTTGTATCTTACTCAATAAAAAGAAATTTACAAGGAAAACAAGGAGAAAAAAACATTGTCTAAAAAAATACACTGCCTTTTTAACTTTTTAAAAAATATATTACAATTGATGAAGTTTTATGACATTTTGTAATTTTATGCCTGAAAGCAATTTTAAACATGCATTTTTTTACAACCAGTAATTTTAAGCATACATTACCACATGTGTCTCTTTAAATTTAATATTATTGATAAAATCTGTTTGAGTTTTTTGTTTGAAAAATTACACCAATTTTATTGCTCTCGGGGAGTTGAGTAGCTAATAAAACCAATTCAAGGACATTGATCACTATAATATGTTTTAAAAGGGAAAATAATTTAAAACGTCCAGAAATATTTTAAAAATAGGAAGGAAAAAAATCGAATCATAAAAGAAAAAGTTCATTAAATAGAAAATTCACTTTACTATTTGGAAGTTATTTTACAAAGAAAATTGTACAATGTTCTTGTTTACAGAAGTCTGACACTGCATAATTATTTTTAAAATAATAAAGAATTTTTGAAGTACATTAATATCAGAATTAGCAATTATTTTGTAAATGTTTTAAAAAGATCATTTAAGAGAACCATTCTAGATAAACAAAACTGATCGTGTAAAAATTTGTCATTTTTTTAAAACATATTTTTTGCCACAAGTTTGACAGTTTCAAAGGTATTTTGACATATTTATATGATAATTTCCAAAATGTTGTTATAAAGAATTTAAAAATTTCTTTTAAAAAACTTAAATATTTTGCTGAATCAGAAAAATGCTTTAATAGTACAGGATTAAGACTTTCAGTTATTTAAAATATTACTTTAGGTAGTTAAATGTTTGCAATTCTTAAAAATCCCCTTGATTGATCAATTAAAACTCTTACTCAACAGATATTTGCATTCAGAAAATATAGTCCATCATATGATACATTAGCACCAAAGGATACGAAATCTCTAATACACAAAAAGGTTACATTTCTTTAGATTGACTACATTCTTTTCTAAAATAATACTGTATTAGATTTTTACAGAAAAAAGTACAATTATATGCATCTAGATACCAATATTATATGATATTTATTCAAATTATGTATAACACATAATTAGAATATAAATTCTATTTTATTACGAAATAAATCCTATTTTATTTTTTACAACTCAGTATAATTCTAATATTAACCAAACGATCCATCAAAAATTGTAATATACATAATAATTCTTCACCTAAATCACATTAGTTAATTTTGGAAAATGCCCTGATAAATTAGACTGCATATATCAAAATTCAAAAACGTGTATAAAAATAATGAACATGGTTAAAACTCACTATTGTTGATGAGAATTATTGAAAATTTGGTCAAGAAAATGAATTTACTTCGGCTTTTGATTGATAAGATTTTTCTACCTTTAAATCTGCAGAAATACAGTTCAATGAAAGAACCTAACTTTTCATGTCTGTCAAGTTGGTGACATTGGCTCTGTACACTACTTATCAATATCCCAGCTGAGTACAACTAGTTGATAGTACTTTTTTTTAAAAATCCTTCAGAATATGAGACAGATTCTCAAACATGTTACTATTATTGAAATAACAACCATGCTAAATTATCACAATCTTCAATACAGCTAGTGACAGCTATAACATAATAACATGGAAAGGTCTACAGTTTCAATTGCATTTAGAATATTAAAGGAATGAATATCAATTACAGTAATGGTTTTAAAAATAATTTTTGTCATCTTTGGCTGAAAGTCCTTCTGCCTTACCTCAAATTAGAAAGGGTGTGATGAAAACTCTTTTTAATGATTGATTCCAACTACAAACCAATGTAAAAATATGATAAAATGTGGCTATTATAGAGTTTGGAAGAGACGGTTACTCAAATATTATGATTCAGGTTAGAGTAACATTTAAGCACTTGTTGATATAAACAAATACGGATTGGTGGCTTTGAGATAGCATGCCTACTTCATAAGCCTAAGATTGCAGGTTCGATCCCAGCTGAACTCGATAGATTTTCTGGATGTGAAAATTCTAGGCATGTGTGTCATATGATAAAGTGGCATTGAGAAAAAAACCCTATCAAGATTTAACTCTGACACTCTTGGAAAAATTAATTTGCAGCAATATTTAGCATTTGACAAGAGTTTGAATTAAAATTAATCCACAAGTTCGAATTTGATAGCGAGAGTCATCAGTAGATGGAGCTACTATGAAATGACTCTCACAGTTGCAGTTTTTCTGTGTCTACAAAGGCTTAGTTTTTAATATACAGCCCATTAGGGAGGGGAAACTATTTATTTAAGCCTGTTTACACACAAAACTTTTTTTTGCTTTTGTGAACACATGCAAATATTTTTAATTGCTATTAATTCACTTAGTTTCTAAGGATCTTTTATACTTTTGTCAAGGAGAAAATTATTCACAATTCCTTATGAATCAGTTTCAATTATACTGAATATTCATTGAGTTGATAACACAAGAATCTCAATACAATTTAAATAAAAGTTTAAACAACATCCACTTTATATTCATTCAGAAAAATGGATGTTATTTATTAATCATGTTAATTCAAAGGGAGAAAATTGAGCACATATTAAGAAAAGAATAAGAAATTTTTCATAAGAAAATTAATTGTAGTAGTTTTACACTCACCAACATAAAATTTCTGTACTTTGTAATCATAAGTTTCTTTAGATTCATCTGGTAATGGGATAATTCTACCTGTTCTCACAGACACTCTTACTTCTTCTCCTTCATCAGTAAACCTCCATACTGCTTTGGTTGGTTTGCTATGGAGGTATAATAGGAAAACAGTCACAAGTTAGTCATTTTTATAAGTAATCAATCCTAGTAAATTGAAATTACAAAAGAGGGAGGGCAATTAAAACAATTTAACTACTTAATCTTTTTTTTTGTACATAATAAAATTCCTATTAAAAACATTAATAGAATTTAAACTTTATTTAAAGAGCTTCAAGAAGTAAAATATATAATTTGATTTATTCACAATTTTTTGGCCAATATTATATACATCTTAATTAAAGGGAAGACTTACATATGACTGGATTAATAATTCTTATTTTACTGAGAAATTTTCTTTACAAAATAAAAATTACAAAAATAACACATGAATCTCTACATAGAATATGTAATGTAAATTTTTTTTAACATGTATATATGTAACTTTAAAAAAAAACCCCAATAAATAAATAAAATAAACAGAAAAATTTAGTAAAAAAAAAAATCTCCTCATGAATGAAGTTGTATCTTATCAATGACAGAAATGTATAACAAACATTTTTTTGAGTATAAAAAAATTCATTAATTGAGAAATAGCAAACAACATCAGATTGAATGAGATAAACTGTAATAATATAAACTTAAGCAATGACAACAGAATAAAAGTTAGAAAAATAAGAAATTTTGTTTTATTTTTTTATATAAGACTTATTCAGCAATAATTATATATGAAAATTTGCAGTTATACAGTAAAATGTTTGCAAATATTAATTGTTTTTTTAAGTGTTTAATAGAAGCTAAGGTTATTAATAAAGGGTTGTCTTCACAAGGAAAATAAGCAGAATAGATTTAAATAATAATTAATAAATTATTTGTTGGCTAAGTATTAAAAAATTATACTATCTAGTTGCTTTATTAAACTAATAAAGCAACTAGATAATAAAATACTATCGAATCACATAATTATTTATCAAACATAAATTTTTAATAAAAAAAATTAAGTATATAAACTATGTATTGGTACATTGCAAGATACCAATCTACTAATATTGTATTATGAATCTCATATGAATATTGAAATATTAAATTCATATATACTTTCAAATAATTATATTCTCATTTTTCAATAATTATAGATTTTAAACAATACATAGAAGTTATTTTTAAATATCAACAATATTTGTGAATACATGATTATCATTCAATTATTTTATAAAACAAAAAGTTATAAAAACTCACCTATCTACTGGATCTACAAGGGCAACCTCATTTGTAATTAATAGAGGTTTTTCTTCCTTTACCATGGATTTTGGTATACCACGACCACCACCCATGTACTTAAATTCCTATTACAAAGATAAAATTAATTATAAAGTAACCATTTTTCTTAAATATATCACAGGAAGAGAAAGAAAGCAGTGAATTTTCTTTAAGAAACATAGAAAGTATAAAAAGTTAACCAAGAAGAAATTTTTACAAAATGTCTTTTGATAAAATATGCATAACAGAAATTTTGTTAGTAATATTCAATTATATTAAAAATCACTTTTCGTAAGGAAAACTAATCACAGAATATAGATTTCCAATAAAAATAAAGTAGTCACATAAAATTATTTCTGCAATATTACTATAAAAGTAAAAATTAGCAAGCATTCCAAAAGAAACAGTCTAATTTTAAAGAATACTGAATTAAACATTGTTTCATAAATAGCATAAATTATTAACATTATTTCATGTATTCCAATGTGAAGGATATACCAACTAAATAAATATTTAAATACTTATCTAGTTGGTACAGTCAAATTTAACAATTCAATAGCAGAAAAAAAAGGACAAAATATTAAACACTTTAAATAAGCAGCTAAACTAGACTGAACATATGGAAAAAAGTAAGCAAGGAATAATATGCAAAAAATATTACACACAGAATACATAAATAATATTTTTTTTTCTAATTCTTTGAAAATAAATTTATTGTAATTATTGCATTACATAAAAGCAAAATTAATATAAAGATGGGATTCTATTAAATCTTAAGTATATTGATTTTGAATTATGTTGAATTAAAATTGCTGCTGAACTATATGAAAGGTTATTGGTGATGAAATACTTAGTTTGGAATCTCAGCCAAGCTAACTAACACACCAACTAACAGAAATAACACACCTGAACAGGTACCTCACTCTCCTAACATCCATACCATAACATTTAGAAAAAGAGTTGAATTTAGCACATATAATCTAAATTTTATATGATAGATTTTTAGTGGAATCAAGACAGGAATTATTTTACCACACCTTCGTCACAGTATTTGTGACTTAACCAGTGGGTCACTACACCTCTTTGTTAGCATTAAAAATACTACAAAATTAGTTAAAAAATTTGAATTTAAGCTTTTTTAAAAAAAAATTATAATAAGATTATTTAAATTTAACAGAATAAATTCCTATGCTATTCTAAGAGTATAAAATAGCACAAGATATTTTTTGGCTTTTACTGAAAAATATTATAAAATACGTAAACATAAAGTTTACATTGTTTATTTCAAATTTAATATCCAGAACTTTGAAATCATAATCATAATTGAATGAAGTTTTTTTTTAAAATCACACTGCACAGTAAAATTTGGAAAATTTATTGACAAATGATTAAATTCACAAATTATAAAAATAATTGAATTGGTAAAATTTAATTTAAAAAAATCCCTTCACTGACTGCTTAGTAATGTTGCACTCAGCAGTTACATGAGGGCTGTTGGCAATGGATCTCATTATTTTAAACCATCAAGTGACAAAAGATGACACCTTGAAATGACACACCACTCTCCAAACTTCTATACCATGCCAAGTTAGCCACCTAAGTTTTCCTGCATTCCCAACAAGAAAGTTTGTGACTATGACCACTTTGCTGCTGCAACTAAAAAAATACTTTCATAATTAAATATTTTTTGAGGGTGAATAGACATAGCAAATGATCCATTAACTTGAATACATACTTTGCCCCGTTATATTTGCTATTCTACAGTATACTATATTTAACATAAATTATTTATTTTAAATATTGCATTATTTGATTATATTTGAAATAGTTGTGATGTATTTGAAAAAATAAACACTAATAATTCTGTTACGGATTCAATATTTTTGGAAAATAAGATAATTGTTTTTATTTATTTGACACATTAAAGCTTATTACTTTAAACTAACTAAAGCTGATTTAATTTCTTAGGAATATTTTAGCTCATTTGCAAGTTTTATATGTATATTAATATAAATGGATACCCATAAGAAATTGAAAGGATTACGAACTTAATGAAGAGAACTGTAATACAACTTTATTTGAACAGAAAGAGGGAATGCAAAAACATTTCAAATCAAATATAAATTGTAATTGAAACAATTATTTTTAAAAATAGTAGTATAAATGAAAAAGGAGGGGGCAAAATTGAATTCAATATAAGATTGTAGGAAATATACTGTTTTGTGAATTTGAAGTTTTAATAGAAGCTCAAAAAATCTATTTTGGATTTTAAAAAATAAAATTCTTAAAATTTAAACAAAATAATGATCAAATTAGTCTTGAAATTGCATACCATGAATTAATTTGCAAGTAAAAACATGAAGGTAAAATGAGTAGCAGTTATTAAACTTAAAAGATCATAAATATTAAAGAAAATGAACATATCAACTCACAATCAACATTAGCCTTTTTGATTATTGATTTAGATAAATATTTAATAGTTAAACCCAGGGTAAAACATTAGGTCTTACACAGAACAGTATAACATTTATAAATGTTATACTATTCTGTGTACAACCTGGAATTTTTAGTTTCCATTTTTATATGCGTAGTGGGTAAATTACGTTATTATCCAAAATTGATGGATTTTTTTGGGGTTAACAAATAAAAGAGGCAACCATGATTCTCATGAGAACTTTCATTTCCTCTGACAGATTAAACTGAAACTCATTTTTCAGCTAACAGGAAAGGATTTAAATTTAATAATGTTAAGATATATTAATAACTGCTTATTGCAATTTTTAATTTGAAAATATGGCATCCACTTATTATGCAACAAAATAATGAAAGTAGTATTGAAGAATTGTAAAAAACACTGAAAATTTCCTTACCTCACCTTTCTATCTCTAAGTATTTCCACAAATTTGCTTAAACATATTTAATGCATATCACATGCATAAAAATATCCTATATTTGCAATTATATTTTTTTCTACAAACGATATATCATAAGAAAACTTTGAACATTAATTAAATAAGATCTTTTTGTCAAAATTCAAAAAAATTTTTCATTTTGAAAGAAATTGAAAAAAATTTCTTTTGACATTATATACATGTAATAGAGGATGGTTTTTCTAATATGATTGCTAATTTTGATTGAGGTTTTATTTTTGATGGCATTGAAGAGGCAGTCCTTTTCTATAGTAAAATCAGTTTATTGTACATTTAACACATAGCGTTCCACATAAAAAGAAGCAGACAAGAGACACAAAACACAAACCAAGCTGCAGCCGATTACATGACGAAACACAAAACAGAAGAGAAAGAGTGAAAAAGAGCACGGTCTCCAGGAATCTCAGTTTTTATAGGCGGCTCAAATCACATGATCTGAGTGAGTGGATAGATGTTGTTCAAAATACTCTCGTTAGGTGGCTAGAAAGTTTATTAATCATACGTGGGGCCTGAAGGGATGGACGATAGGTAATTAAAAGATATTTAAAAGGATTATATTACTGGGATTATTACATACATATAACACATTCTTAACAGCTAAAGGCAAATTCAGGGAAGAATTTCTTTAATACTATATATTCAAACAGAATTTATTAAAATTAAAATACATTTTATAGCAAATTTTTCCATCAAAATTTTTTAAAAAAAATCATAACAGCACTAAATATACATTTCTGAAAACTTTTTGGAAGGAACTGCCTGGCAATGAGATAATTTATATTTAGTTCATAATTAATGGACATAAAGATCCCAGAATTTTTAGTTCTTAGCAAAAGCTGCCATAAAAGTACACAAAACCTCATAAAAAATACAAATACCTAACAAGGAAATATTACCAGTGAGAAACAGTACCACACCTGTTTCTGACATGTTTCAGAGAATGAGTTAAAAGTAAGCGATTTAATATTAATAGGAATTTAAAATATTGAAAGTAAAATGTTTTAAAGTATTATAAAGTATCTATCAGCAGACTTAGTATTTAGATATATGCTTAACAGCTTAATCGTTTTATAATAAATTGATATTTAAGTATAAATTTACAAAATAATTAAGATTAATGCAACATTCAAAGCAGCACTGCCAATAAGAACAATTAAACATAAATATTGCTAAATATGAAAAGCATAGACCTGTTTTGTTGTATTTCACAGTAAATTTATACCATTTAAAAAAATTTAAAACTGTACCATACAAGGGTTTTAGTATAAAATACTGAAAAAAATTATATAGGACAGTGTTTATCCTCAGAATTTTGATAACTTTTTTGAAATAATTTATAATTGAAGCTTTTAGATTTCACATGTAAGATGGTGAAAGAAAAAAAAATTAAAGCAGTGATATTCCTCCCACTTATTTATGGATAATGAGTTGAATCAAGCAGAAATAAGTACTTACACAGTTGAGACCTTCCACAGTCACCCAATTTCTTTCAGGGACAACATAGTTCACAACACCTTGTTTTCCTTTATCTTTTCCTATTAATATTTCAACCTCAAAGACAAGAGAACATGCATGTTAAATAAATATATACATTACAAAAAAAAAAAATTAATTTAAATTTATACACAACATTTAAAGATTAAAATGAATGTTAAATAATCATATTCATTTAGTAATATCTAACACAGGGTTTCTTATAGTGTGACTCATGACTCCATTAAGATTTGTGTAACTAAGTTATAAGGGGGGGGGGTGCTAGAAATTTTGGTGAAACTTATAGATATATTTGCATTAATAACTGAGGAAACTCTGTTTTGAATTGTTTACTTAAAAATTATAATCATTTGAAGTGTCTAGAGACAATTTCAAAAATATTTTCCTTCTCATTTTGTGGATAAAAAAGAAAATTGGGTTCTCAAAGCACTTTTAAATGAAATAATGCCAATAAATAACAAATATATATGTACAAATAATTTGTTGAATTATTTCAGCAATACAGATTTTAAAATTTAAGTTTGAAAAAAAAAACTGTCTAATGAGATTTAGTTTAGAAACTAAATAAATTTTCCAACACTCTTTAAAACGACTAAATTTTAACCATATAGTGTACAAGTGCTTTTACGAAAATTTTATTTCCAGGATGGATCTACAAAATTGGAAAAAATAATTAACATTGTAGCTAGAAGTGGTCATGAACAAGTAAAAATTCTCCAAAATTTAGTTATTTGTTCTTTAATACAACATTTTTGTATGGACACCAAATATTTCTTTTGCTATTAATTAACAGGAAATATTTTTTATTTCATATTCTTAAATATATAGGTTGAGGAATTATTTGCTAATAAGAAAGGGGTCACAAATGAAAAAGTTTGCAAAACATCAATTTACTGCAATACAAAATGGAACATTGGGAAACATTATGGATTATGGAAACATTATGGATTATAAACAGTTTACTTTTAATTTCTATAAATCCACAGCCATATTGAATAAATCATAAAAGGATTTTGTGAGTAAAAATTGTTAACAAATTTAAAAAGTTTCTTTTTATTAATATTTTAAAGTAACTAATTTATTTTCTTCAAAATAAGAAAACTTTTACTTTTGTCTCTTTAATTCATATTGTTCTAGAATTTTACAAAAATGTCAAAAAACTACAACAAGAAAAATTGGAAAAATGCAAACATAATGAAATATGGAAATTTTTATGAGATTTAACTTAAATAACTGCTCAAAAGTGACCAAAGGGCACTTTCATTGATTTATAAAATGTATTTCAGTCATTTTCTAAGCTACTTTTTCAAGAATTTTTCCCTACAAAAATAAAGAATTCAATAAATGAATGAAAATCTAAGTAAAAAAAAAGATTAAAATTTACATTAAAAAATATTTTTTGCTTCTCATCTTAGGATTAGAAAAGTTTTTTAATATGCTTATATTTTTACCAGAAACAGTGAAAATAAATTATAATATAATGTAATGAAATTATAAATATTATAGTATTTTAATTTTGATACTTTTATCAAATCAATCTATAGGGTATAAATAAATTTAATTTTTTTAAATGCTTCATAATTTTAAAAGAGACAAAATTTATAAAGATATGGGGAATACATATGTAATTATTTAAATACAAAATTTTATGAGTTAATAAATTTTTATGTTACTACCCTTTTAAAAACTATTACAACTCCAGTATATTCAATTTTACGTTATCCCCCCTCCCAATATTTTAGATCTAATAATTACAAAGATGAGTTGTTTTAATTCAAAAGAGCAGTGTTGTATATGTAACTATTGATAGAACTCTACATGAAAATGTTCAGTGATATGATATTTTCAGAATATATAAATCACACAAAGGCATATCACACTTGTAAATCCATTATATGTACACAAATAGATAAATCATTGACAATTTATGCTCTAAAAGAAATTGTTTTTTCATAGCAAATACATAAAAAAATCTAGCTATTAAATGAAATAATTATAACTTATTAGTTGATGTCTCTCTTATTTGTCTTTAAATTTTGAAATAAAAATGGATTACAGAGTACTTTAATTTTTCATACAGTTAATGCATTAGCTTTAAAATATCACACAGAGGCATAACTTTAAATACATATATATTATCTTAAATATTAATTTTAACAAACACAAATTCCATTCACATACCTGCATACAATTAAATATTTAATTGCAACAAAAAATATGATTACAAATAAATAAGAAATACACAGATTAAACATAAAAATTAAATGATATAAGCTAAAAAATTGTATAGATCTACTTTATCTCCACGGTAAATTGTCCATTCTTTTATTGGTTCAACAACATCTTTCTCAACATGCTTTCCAGGATAATTTGCTTCATAAAATTCTTTTGTCCAGGGCCTATGCATTCCATAAGTGAAAACTTCTCTTTTTAATGTTACATCTCGGAATTGTGGACCCTTTTCACTTTTGTATTCAATTTGTTCTTTACAGCGATCAATATAGCGCTGAGGAAAATTGGAAAATTCTTTAGGTAACTTTCGTGGAGCAAATAACACTCTTGTAAAGTTCATGTTTTTCTGTAAAAAAAAATATATATATAAATTATCGTTTTTTATTTTGTATGTTTATCAACTACATTAACAGTTGTGCATACATTTATTAATAAAATAAAGTATTTCTTAACACATATAAAAAATCATATGATGTTTTAGAAATAAAGAAATTGTAGCAAGAGTTGAATTTAATTGTTTATCAACATTCACACTTTGAAACTTCATAAGGGTTATAGGAGAGACCTGAATTTTGAACAAGTAACAAGGTAACAAAATTTGATATCCTATTCTCTAAACTTCCACACCATGCTAAAGTGAGAATTTTGAGTATTAACAGATTTAATGTGCTCCAGTCTCTCCATACAACAGTTTTTTAGTGGTATCAGAGCTTGACAGAAATATAATGCAAGTAAATATTACACTTTTTAATAATGGGAAAGTAGAAAAATTATAATATATCTAGTGATGGTCACTATTGGTCTAATGGTAACTCCAAATTTTAGGAGAATTTAATTATTACTTTGGAATCTTATTATTCCATTTTTAGTAATAAGTATGCACCTTATCCTATCTTGTTAAACTAATTAGCGCGATTTTCACGTAGTGTAAAAAAAGCACTATTAGGACGCACATTTCGTCTTCATTTTCGTTCCATATTTAGTCATACCTTTTTCTCAGCCAATAAGCAACCGATTGACCTCGGGTTTTCGGCATTTGGTCGCATTTGTGCCCTAGATGAGCCGAATCATATTTAAATTTAATAATTTTTAAATTTTTTTAAAATTATTATTATTATTTTTTAAGTATAGTACTACTTTTTGTTAGTAAAAAGTTCATTAGTTGCATTATTGTAAAATACAACATGTGAAAAATGCGCTAAAATTACTTGGCCATGCCAATGATTGATATCTTGTTTTTTATTTACTTGAATGCTTATATATATGTAATAAATCCACATCCCCTTATATTATTATATCAGTTTGGTTAACATCTAACCCAATGATTCTCAATGCTTTTTTAGTTGCGGTATACTTTTAACAATTTCAAAACTTGGCAGCACACTAACAATTAAAAAAGTTTTAAAGAATTTTACTTATCTGTAATACACTATGTAAAATAGTTTATGATAAAAATTTTCAATGTTAAACAAAATAATAAGTATGACAAAGATAACAAAATGTTTATTGAGTAAGTAATTACAAATTAATTATAAAAATACACACACACATTTAATGTGAAATTTGAACTTGATGATTTTTAATAATTTTGTTTATATTATGTCGTAAAAATGATAATCACACTCTCAGTTCATCATCTACATTTAAAAGTTTCAATCTTCTCTTCATTTTTATATTTGCTAATTTGGAAAATCTAAATCCATGCATATAAGATGCAAAAAATTGTAACATTTTAAAATTTTTTTGACTATTATGAGAAATGACCTCTAATTTTAATTCAAAATCAATTAATTGACTCTTCTGAATGTTTTGAAATTAAATCTTGATTACTATAGAGCAAAATTAGTTTTTCCTCTTCATTTAAAGTCAATTTATATACAGATGTATCCGTTATCACCAATGGATTAAGAACCCAATTTTTTTTTATATCTATCCCTGAAAAGATAAGTTAAATATATTAAGAATACCCTTAGTTTCTTTCTAAAAAACAGCCGAATGATCCGGTTCCAGATTTTATTTTTTCCTTAGAGTACAGTTAACAGTTTTAAAAAATTTGGTGGCACACTAAATGCCATGGCACAGTGGTTGAGGATCATAGATCTAACCCAATACACCTCAATCCACCTCTCACATAACAACCACTACTCTGCCACTAACCAGAAGCCCAGGATTTCCCCTTCCTCTAACCATGAACACTGACTTTGTTTTCTCGCTCTACTAATGCCTGTTGCACTCTCTAGTCATGGTTTGGTGTACAAAAGGATTAGTTGAGTTCAGAACAATATACTGAACAAAAAATACCTTCAATGACTGTTTTCTTATTTAATCATTTATAAACACACCAGTTAGAAGCTGTCCAAGTCATGTCATCTTATAAAAAGTATCAAGTAAGCTTTGAAATCTTATCAAAAGTATCAATATGTAAACAGAACATATCAGAGTTATCAGGAGGAATTAACAGCTTTGCAATTTGAAATTTAAAAAATCATTTTCTTTAATTGTGCAAAGCCTATCCAAAAATTACTAGCTATTTCTTGCATTTTAAAATTATGCATGAAAACTTACTTTAGGTTGGATCCTAGATGAACCCACATAATGACAAAATAAAAATCTTACCAAAACTTGATGAGACAAATACACAAAGCGGACAATCATAGTCCCAGGGAAAAAAAAATGTAAGCCTACTTAAGAATGTGGTTACATACCTTCCTTAAGAGGTCATTTTTAAATGATATTCAATATATTGTGGGTAACATTTAATAATACCATGGCTGAACAAAGTAATTCTACTAGTACTTTTTTCTTGAATGGAAAAGATACCAAAATTGTGCTTGAATTGTATATGAATGCATGTTTAATTTCATTCAAATATAAATGTCTACAAAGTATAGCAAAAATATGTTTTTATGAGTGAAAGTATTCAACCAATGGCTTTGAATGGCAATTACGTAAAAAAATAACAAGAATCCTCATGATGTGCCTCCTCTAATAAAAAAACATCTCTTCCAAATAAAGTTAGTGCTTTTTCTTCTATTTGTAATAATATACTTGATTATGGTTATATTAACCTAATAACCCAGCCTCTTTTTCAACCTTTAAACAAGTTTTTGAAAGAAAAGCCCTTACTAATTCCTGCATGCAACTAATGAAAAGAATCCCTCACAAAAAGTAGAAGGATCTCGACCCAGATAGGATCCCCCACTGGCCCCACGACATGGCTCAGTTCTGACTTTTCATAGAATGGAGGTTCAAACATTGAAGTACTAGCTAATATCACTACTACTCATTCTCTAACTATTTTGGATTCTAATTTTTAGGTGAAAATAAAAATTGTGCAGCTAAAATTCAAGTTTTAAAAATAAACAAAAAAGCCCATGAAATGTTTAGAGTACATGCTTACTTTTTGTCAACTTGGTGAATTATTGTCATTGCGTATTTATAGTAATTAAATATGGAAAAATAAGTTTTTTGCATTTTTTTTTAAACTGAGTCCTTCTATAGCCCACCTCCAGGTTTTGAGCTTTTTTTTATTGCTAAGCAGAGTGATAAGTTTTCCAAGCTATCAACCCTTCCTTTTCATCTTTAAATTAAAAGATCATTATATAGTGACCATTAGGTATCTGCAGTTACAAATTACCATTAGTTGCATTAACTTCATCAAGCTCACTAATCCTATGTAAAAGCAAAAATTTACCATCTGTTGTACACTTGACTGATTTTTTCATAGTACATGTGAGTACTCGTTGTTCAGAATGAGTCATCGTAAGCAAGATTTAACTTTTTAAAGATTTATTAGAAGAAAGGGGACAAATGGGTTTGATTGAATGGTGTATGCTTGAAAATTTGATTGCTAGCAGATATGAATGTCTGAAATGTGGAAAAGATGTGGTTTTGAGAGAAAGAAAAGGTACGATTGATGGATATGAATAGAGATGCCATGCAAAAGGAGGAAAGAAACAGCATGATGTTTGCAAGAGCATAAAAAAAAGGTACATGGTTTCATATAAATCATTTGTGTATTTGTGATATTTTAACAGGTTATTTTTTTGGAAAGTTGATGAATGAGTCTGTTGTGAATGACTTGAGAGTAAATAAGAATATGGTGGTAATAGGTATATATTTTATCAAGAGGTTTGTATGGTTGAAAGTGAACCATTCAGTGGTGAAGGTAAGATTGTAGAAATTGACCAGAGTAAGTTTGAAAAATGAAGTATGGAATAGGCAGGCCTGCAAATAGGGAATGGGTGCTTGGAAGGGGGTGTGTGTCTGAAAGGAAATTGCATAAGTGTTTTTTAGAGTAGTTGCAAACCGTATGAAAGATGAACTTTTGGATGTTTTTAAAAAGTGAGTTGTACAAAGGTCCATTATAAGTTTGGACTGTTGAAAAGCCTATAATTGTCAGCCACATGAAGGTTACCAGCATTTCTGGGTAAGCCACAGTTTAACTTTTAAGAACCCTGAAACTGGTGCTCACATGAACTCCATCGAAGGGAGGTGGTTAGCAATCAAGCGATCCTTAAGAAATCATATTGCCCATGCGAAGGGTCATTTCCACCACTACTTAGCGAAATACATGAGGTGACACTGAAGAGAGTATTTGATGAAAATGTTGTGTTTTGGGAATTCCTCTGCGTGATCGCCACATTGTACCCTCTGGTGAAAAAGGGTAAGCCCTTTGTAAGCACGTAAGTTTTTCCAATTTCTTCCGTTTTAGATTGCCTTTAATTTTCTATTTAGAACATCTAAATTTCAATTGTGTTTATCAAAATCTACCATTCTTTGCTTTATGAGACATAACGCCATGTTTTTTCCAGTTTCCTCAGACTTTAGTTTGAAAATCGTGCCTTGGTGCCATTTTGATGTGGATAAAAAAATTTTTTGCCAAGGGGTACAATATAACAGGAATTTACCTTTTTTTTTGTCATAACAAAAGTAAACTAAACTATGGTTTTATTTAGTTTTTGTTTTAAAGTTTTGAAGCTTATGGATGACAGAAAAAAAACTTCTAAGTAATGTATGAGCAAAACTTGGTATAAATAAACATATATTGTATTTGATTTACCTTTAGAAAAAAAATTAATTTATCTTTAGCCATTGATTATTAAAAGACCAGAACAAATATTTAGATGGCAAATGTCATTTCAAATTTTGGGGTATTTAATTTGACTACAAACTTAGGGGCTGTTTAATAAGTATGGAATATATCATTAGAAAATTAAAAAAAAGTATTTTGCAAATAATTTTTAAAAGATGAATGCATGTGTTGTCAGTTATAAAAAATATCAATTTAGATGTTAAAAATATATATTATTGACTTAAAAAAATGTAATTACTCAATTTTAAAACTTGCATCCACAAATTTATATCAATATAAAGGTCTCAAATGGTTTTAAAAAGTAAATTATCTTACCTAATTTCTTGAAAGAAAAGAAATTTTATTAAAATAGAAGTAAATAATAGTCTTTGAATAATTAATTTAAAGAGATGTGATGCAACAAGGTTATATAATCCCAAACAATACTCTTCTAATTATTTGTCTATAATGACTTAATTAGGAAATTGAGAATAAAATAATGCAAGTTATGAAACATTTGATTTTATGAGATATGGATCAACAACGGGATTTGAGCATGGAAGATTATTTACATCTGCTGGATTGAAGCGGACGTCTTTTTTACCAAACATAATTGATTGATTGTTTGTCTCAACCTTGTTGAAGGATTTCTCTATGGGCTCTTTTTGGTTACGAGAGGGAAATTAATGCTTAATTATACTTTGATTGCATGATATTCAAAAACTAGATAATTAACTTCGAAAAAAATCAAAGGAGAAAGATCAAGTATGACATAACATATGTCCAGTGTGTTAAACTTGAAAATATTTTTTTATTGAGTGGCAACTACGATGATAACTATTTAGTTGTTTGTGAACGGCAACGGTCTGTTAAGAGAATGTTTGAAAGGAGTGGATCGAGACAGCGCTTTTGTACCAGAAATTTTTTTCGAATACAATGCTAGCGCCATCTGTTGTCCAAAATATTATTTATTTTTGTGAATATATCTCATGATTATCTTCCAAACCTCAGTTTAATCTGCAATTTTTTTAGAAAATGAAAAATAATTTATTGTATAAAAATAAATATGACTGAAAAAGCCAAATATATTGGATTTTGTAATTTCATTAAAATATCTACACTTTTGCTTTGCGTTAAAAAAAATTTAAGTATAAAATATTAGAAAAATAACCTAAATTTCTATATAACTAAATTTTAAAATGCAACAATATATACCACTGAAAGTACTGAATTCCTTCAAAATCCATCCATTTAAATCACACTGTTGGTGAGCATGAACATTTTTTAAATGCCTATTCAAACAGAAAAAGCGAGTGAAGACTAGATTACAAAATGAGCAGATTAAGTCTCTGGTATGTACATTCATTTCAGTCTCCATTTTTGAAAACAGTAAGTATAAAAAAGTTGATTACAGAAAATTAAAAAACAAATTAACTAATTAAAATAACAAGAAAGATAATAAAACAATTAATAAAAAATAAATTAAAAGTAAAAAAAACTTTTTAAAAAACAAGCTTTTATTTAAAAGCGCTAAAAAGAATAAAATAAACTTTTCCTTTAAAACTTTTTTTACTATCAACTTACAACGTCATTACACAATTTATATGATATAAAAAATTGTCGCAATATTTAAGTACTCGTATTTACTTAGTTTGAATTTTTAAAAATTAAAATCAGTCAGGTCAAGTTATTTATTTTACTTGTTTATCTACACAGGTAAATCTCGCGACAAGCTTTTATATCATATAAGTTGTGTAATGACGTTATAAGTTGATAGTAAAAAAAGTTTTAAAGGAAAAGTTTATTTTATTCTTTTTAGCGCTTTTAAATAAAAGCTTGTTTAAAAAAATTTTTTTTTTACTTTTAATTTATTTTTTACTTTTTAGTTATCGCTGGACAAGCTTCTCAGCCTGTTCAACTCATTCAACGTTGGTTCGCCATCCCTGGTTTAGCTGAATCAGTTCTCGCAAAAAGGGTATTAGACGAAAAACACAATCTTTTTAAATCCGTAATTTTTAAGCAATATTTTCAGTCTTCGTGCAGATCTTGGGTAATATTGTTCTACATACGAAAAAAAGGTTTCGTGAGATTATCTTCATAAATGACGAATTTATTCAATGTTTAATTAAAATTTTGACTATTTTTTGAAAAATCTTAAAGAATATATTATTTATTTGAAATATTTTGAAGGTATAAGGGATATATTTCTCTAACATCTTCGAAGAAAAATCTAGTTATTTATTAAAAAACTTCAAAAGGTATTTAAAGATTTGTATTAATCAATAAAATGCTTAAAATTCAAAAGGCATGTTGTAATAAGAAAAGCAAGTTTTATCAACTAATGATAATTTTTTGTTGGACATTGAATATCTTCCACGTAAGAATCTATTTTTTTAATCTTTAGAAACTTGATTTTGAAAAAATAATTAACCATCGCATTATTTTTATACAGTCAGACCTCCATGTATAACGAACCTCTATTTTGGGAATTTTAAGAACTTTTTCCTGGAACCTAGCACATATTACTCTTTTCTTCGTAAAATAACTCCAAATTTAACGAAATTTTTCTTCGAAGATTCGATTTTTTTCTCTCCTTATTTTTAAAACATTTCAAGTCATTTTGCAAATTATTCTCTTTTGGCACATTTTATGGATATCAATAACCTTGAACTAGTTTTACAATGTGTCTAACTCATCTAAAAGAACAAAATTTCCGTAATTTTTCAAAAAAAAAAAAAAAAAAAAAACTCAAATAAAATTAACAGATTTTATCTGTAATTAAATTTAAGGACACATGTTGTAGTGTGTGTTTAGATTACTGGTGATAAAATGAGGTATATTGAAATTACTTGCAGGCCTGAAATTAGAAAATTCATTTAAAAAATTCATTCATTTTAATATAAAATTATTTTTTTAATTGAAAATACATTGCATTTCTGGATAATATTTTTCTCTTGTTGTTTTCCTAGAGGATTCTTTTTTGATGGGTAAGATATATAAAAAATGATCTTTCCGATTCTGTAATTATTTTTTGTCTAAGTTTCATAGATTAAAGTTAGATAAATTTTTTAAAAAATTTCCACAATACTCCATCTCAGTTTAACTTGGCAGCGTTGAGAAAGGTATTTAATGTACCAATCTACTTGAAAAACAGCTTTACTTTTTTTGTTTTGGATTTAAATCCAAGTAAATAGATAGAAATTTGTAAAAAAATTGCATACGTTGTAGAAATTAGATTATTTTTACGTTGTAGAAATGTAATTATTTTTAGACAAAGTTAATTAATACAGTCAATAGCGCAACGTTATAAAATTCCAGTTTGGCTGAAAACCGATTTTCGACGCCAACTTTTGTCATTGTTGTAATAATAACATAATTACAACAATGCAGATATATCCAAGTTGGCGCCCAAAACTAGTTTAACGTTTTTAATTAATATCTTTTTAATTAATTGCAATATCGGAATATAAATGGTCAAAACATGCATTGTCATCCAAACTAAACGTGTATACAAAATTTCAGCTCAATGTGGTGAAGATATCAGCTTCAAAATTGAGTTGCAAGATTCCACCCGAACAAATTACATACATACATACATACATACATACAGTGTAAGTTAAATAAAAGCTTGTAATAATAAATTAAAAGTAAAAAAACTTTTTTAAAAACAAGCTTTTATTTAAACGCGCTAAAAAGAATAAAATAAATTTTTCTTTAAAATTTTTTTACTATCAACTTATAACGTCATTACACAATTTATATGATATAAAAGCTTGTCGCAAGATTAAAGCACTCTTATTTACTTAGTTTGAAAATTTTAAGAAATTGAAATCAATCAGATCAAGTTATTTAATTTACTTGTTTATCTGCAGAGGTAAATCTCGCGACAAGCTTTTATATCATATAAATTGTGTAATGACGTTATAAGTTGATAGTAAAAAAATTTTAAAGAAAAATTTATTTTATTCTTTTAGCGCGTTTAAATAAAAGCTTGTTTTTAAAAAAGTTTTTTTACTTTTAATTTATTTTTTACTTTTTAGTTATCACTGGACAGGTTTCTTAGTCTGTTCATCTCATTCAACGCATCATTGTTGCTAGGTGTTAGCCGGTTATTTTCGAACAGTCGAGCTAAATGAATTCTCGCAAAAAGGGTACTAGACGAAAAACACAATTTTTTCTTAAATCCGTAAATTTTAAGCAATTCTTTCAATCTTCGTACAGATCTTGGGTAATATTATCCTACACACGAAAAAAAGTTTTATGAGATTTTCTTCAAATGACGAAGCTTTTAATTATAAAATTGTTGAGTATTTTTTGAAAAATCATAAAAAAAAAATTTCGACATTTTATTTTTTAAATGATTGATTCTAAAAGAGCAAATTATGATTTGTTTTAGTACGGAATGTCGATTCATTTAAACAAAAAAAATTCATGCGCGTCGATTTAGACATTATTTTCATAAAAACGCATCGATTTTGACTTATTTAAAAAAAATCGTAAGAAATGCAAATATTATTATTTTGTAAAAAACATTATACCGTATCGGGACGAAATAAATGATCTTTCCGATTCTATAATTATTTTTTGTCTGGGCTTCATAGATTAGCCTCTTAAGCGGTCAACTTTTTTGACCAAAATTTTCCCGAAAAAGCCCATTTTTTAACTGCATGTAACCAAGCATAATAATTAACAGAACGCGCGAAAATGGAAGATTTTTATTTTAATCTCCGGTTTAAAATTTTACTCACCTTTTTTTATTTTATAATTTTTGAACACAAAAACCCTTAAATGTTTGCTTTTAATAAGTACATTCTGCGTACTATGAAGAATATTTCACATATATCTTAAAATATATTTTCTTCCACTTACCAAAAAATTTCATGTTCATACCTCTTTTTCATACGATTGATAGGATTTCATGTGTGTGCGTGCATATTTATATGCACACACAATATGAAGAATAGTGTAACGCTAAGTCTTATATTCCAATGGGGATAGAGATAATATTGACTTCTTTGGATTATCTATCCATTTTCCTTTTTCTTAGGCAACACATTGTACATTGCCCTGTTCTTTATCCAATATTTTCAAGAATATATATTCTTGCCTTCAGTGAAAAATTCTCACCTTCACCACTACCAAAATTCTGAATGAAGAGTAGTTCAGTACCATGGACAAACTCTCTCTCTCTGCATCTCCTAAAGACACACTATACTAATAACCTTATAGGAATAAAAATGTCAGTGCAAATAAAATATAGAAAGAAAAATTTCGGTGCCTGTACAGCGCACGGGCAAACCGGTTGTGGCTAATTTTCAGTAACCCGTAAGGTGTATGGGCAAACCAGTTAAGGGGTTAAATTTAGAATTTCTATAATACTCCATTTCAGTTTAACTAGGCAGCGTTGAGAAAGGTATACAATGTACCAATCTACTTGAAAAATAGCTCTACTTTTTTGGTTTTGAATTTAAATCCAAGGAAATAGATAGAAATTTGTAAAAAAAAATTGCATACGTTGTAGAAATTAGATTATTTTTACGTTGTAGAAATGTAATTATTTTTTAGACAAAGTTATTTAATACAGTCAATAGCGTAACGTTATGAAATTCCAGTTTGGCTGAAAACCGATTTTAGACGCCAACTTTTGTCATTGTTGTAACAATAAAATTATTACAACAATGCAAATATATCCAAGTTGGCGCCCAAAACTAGTTTAACGTTTTTAATTAATATCTTTTTAATTAATTGCAATATCGGAATATAAATGGTCAAAACATGCATTGTCATCCAAACTAAACGTGTATACAAAATTTCAGCTCAATGTGGTGAAGATATCAGCTTCAAAATTGAGTTGCAAGATTCCACCCGAACAAATTACATACATACATACATACATACAGTGTAAGTTAAATAAAAGCTTGTAATAATAAAGCAAAAAATTAACAAGAAATCAAAAATAAAAATTATCCAAAATGTAAATAAAATGCGATAATTTCAGCAAAAATCATTCGTCTAATACAGCAATAGAAAAATAGTATAGGAATATTCAATTATTTTAGTTTCCATATTATATAACAGATGGCGATAGCACTGCATTCGGGAAAAACTATCAGGGTGAAAAAGCGCTGTCTGGATCTACTCCTGATAAAGGGAACAAATAAGGCCAGACGAGTAATGCGCGATTTCGTTGGCAGCACCTATTCCTATTTTTTACAGGGTTGGAATTCAAATTGTTCTGTTTTGGGGTTGCTATATTTGGTTCTTTACGAATTATTGGCTACTTTCAAAATAATTGCAATAAAAAAGTGCAATATATTGTATTTTTTGGATATGCTAATAACCTTTTATAAATATTGTGCGTTTATTGTTTATAACTTTACTACTGAAAAATTTCAATGTTTTTTCAATTTTTGTTTGAATTTTAAGATATAAATATATTTTCATTGTTTATTTGTTGTATACAAGTTCATTAGAAATATCGTATGTTTATAAAATAAAAATTAAGATTAAATTTTAAAAAAATATTAAATGAAACTGGAAAAACAAATGTAGAACTGTAACTATATTGTAGAATTAAAATAGAAAAGTAAAATATTTTAGTTTATTGATATATTTTTGATTATTTGCAATTTTTAGTAAATTTGTATTAATCCTTATAACATTTGAATCAGGTTTAGCAAATTTTTCCTAAACAGACACTTGAGAATTATGTGATTATTGTTACAAAATCATTTTAACTTTTTCAGCTGAAATTAAATAATATTTTCATTTAGAGCAATTCTTATATATATATATAGTATAATAAAATGAAAAAAAAAATAATAAGACAAAATTATACTACCTACAAAGCTAAATGATAGAAAACAGATTCTAAGAAACATAACTAGAAAAATATATATATATATATACTAGATTTCATGGCCCGGCGTTGCACGGGCTTTTACCGAGGGTATAACTTAATCCAAATGTTAATTTCCTCCTTTCTTCTGACACCAGCACTTTTGTGTGGGTGTGACGCGTACGATGTGAGTGCATGACCCGTGAGTGCGTATCATGGCTTTCTCGTATAACGTTTTCCCTTCTCTTCACAAAATCAGCACTTCCAATTTTATTTTTCGAAATTACTTTGATTATTTCCTCTCCGCTTAGCCGAGCGTTGCACGGGCTTTTACCGAGGGAATAACTTTATCCCCATGGGAATTTCCTGTTTCTTTCAGGACGATGGCACTTTTGCGTGTGTGTATGCGCGCGGTGTGAGTGATTTCTTTAACTATGTCATAAAAACTCCCTTTTTCGAAATTTGTTCTTGTTTGGCGTGGTGTGGTAATTAGGAGAATTGGGTGAAAGCTCAGGGTCGTCCTCGTCACTTGACCGTGATTGAAAATTTCGAAGTCCGTCTCAAAAAACTCTGGTGTAGGTGAACAGTGCGACTTTAAAAATCCCTCACTCACTTTTCAATTCTTTCGTTGCACTTTTTTAGGCCTCAGAAACGGAAATGTAGCTTTTTAAAAAATAGTTGTATGTTGAAAAAAGACAAAGAAGTAGAAATTTTTCAAATTACAAAAGTTTATTACTATTTTAAATCTTGAAGTAAAATTGTGAGGATATTTTGAAATGTTCGACACACGGGGAAAAAGTTTCATGCAATTATCTTTATAAAAGAAGAAATTATTAAATGATTGTTTTAAGTATTTTGAGTGTTTTGTAAAAATTTGTTCAAAAAAATTTTTGGCTTTTTATTTTTAAATCACTGATTCAAAATTTTAAAAAATAATTTTTATTTAAACGCAACGATTTTGATTCATTTTAGAAAAAAATCATAATATAGGCAAAATATCATTGTTTTGTAAAAAAAATTCTTAAAATTCTTAAAAAATTTAAATTCTAAAAAAAAAAAATATATATTTTTCGGCATTTTATTTTTTTAATCACTGATTCTAAATGATCAATGAACTTTTTAAAAATCATTTTCATTTAAATTCATCTATATTATTCATTTTAGAAGAAATCATAAAATACAAAACAAAATTAATTAATTATTTTATACTAATATTGATTAAAAATATTCATTTAGCAATTAATTGTGACATGCCAATTTAGTGATTTTTGATATATTAATAACACGCAATTAATAATGAAGAATTTTTTATTTGAACATAGCTTTTATTTTTTTCTAAGGAAGTTATGCTTATTTAACTGAATAATTCAAAAAAAAAATTTGCAAAATGGGCAAATTTTGCGTTTTTATTATGAAATTATATGTCAAAAAAGATTTATACATTAGGCACTATTTTAAAATAAACTATAAGTTTTATGAAAGAGAACAAAAATGTTCACACTGATAAATATTTTAAATGAATCTCAGAAATGCATTGAATGCATTTTATCATCTTAATCTGACATATATAGTTATTTAATTTTGAAAATTATATAAAGAAAAATTGACGAAAAAATAACTTTTTCACTCGTATTTTTTTTTACTCGCCAAATTTACTGATTTCCTCCTGTTTAAGGCAGATATTTTTAGTGTAACCCTTGAGTTAGATGCGGTCGACGGTTAAACAGTTCAAAGGTCTTTGGGGCAAGGATATTTTTCGACTCCAAGGTTTGGATAACTGTAAAATCGCGTATTTATTATTATTATTTTTATTTTTAGGGCATAATTTTTAAGTTAATGCTTTCAAACTTCACAAATTAATTGCAAAAATAAAATACTTTTAAATTAAAAAAAAATGTACAAAAAATACTGTTTAAATTATTTCTCACAAAAACGGTTTGTTACGAAAATCCCAAATTTTTTTTTAAATCCTTAATTTCTGCGCAATTTTTTCAATCTTCGTACAGATTACGTATAATATTCTTTTACACGCGGAAATAAAGTGTCGTGCGATTATCTTCATAAATGACAAAGTTATTCAATGTTAAATTAAAATTTTGAGTATTTTTTGAAAACTCTTTAAAAAAAAGTTTTAAGAATTTTATTTTTTAAATGACTGGATCTAAAAGAGAAGGGCATGAAGTTATTTAGTGTAGAATATCGTTTTAATAACACGAAAAAAAAAATTCATACGCAACAATTTAGGAATAATTTGCAATAAAAGGGATCAGTCTTAAAAAATAGAAAATATCATTATTTTGCAAAAAACATTATACCGTATTGTGGCGAAATAAATGATCTTTCCTATTCTGTAATTATTTTTTGTCTTGTTTCAACAGTAAAAATTGGATGGCAATTTTAAGATTGTGGAAAACGTCGGATCACCGCTCGGCCGAAACGGAATGGAAGTTCTGCCAAGTAAACAACCCGCAGGAGTAAAACAATTAGGCGTTTTAAGGTTTTTAATTAATATCTTTTTAACTAACTGCAATATCGGAATGAAAAATAGTTTACATCCTATTCTCAGACCTACTGAATATACGTACAAAATTTCATTAGAATCGGTCTAGCCGTTTCGGAGGAGTTTGGTTACAAACACTGTGACAGGAGGATTTTATATATTAGATTAATCTATATCATATTGACCATTGTAAAATGGTAAGAATTACATGCATTGCCTTTTAAATACTGTTTAGAATTAAAATTGTTTTCAGCTTATACTAAACAAAAATTGACTTGAATTCCATATAATTTTTCAGTTAAAAAAATTGTCCAAAATTATGTTTATATTGTGATTTAGCTAACGTATAAAGGGGATAATTTATTTTTCAGTTCTGTTCTTACTTTGCTCAAAATTCATTATAACCATTGTTCACAATAAGATTCATATTTCAGCTATGCTTAAAACGTGATTAAACTTAAAATTCTGTAGTATAAAGCTGAAAACATTTTTAAAAAATTGTTAAAAAGTATAGTATTATAATCATTTCAATCTTTAGTAGATATTGATGTACTTTTAAAAAAAAAATTTTTTTTTTAAGTAAATTTTATGAAACAGTATTTTTTTTTAGCTACATTGAGTAGAGATAATTTTAAAATAAGTTTTAAGTATTTCAAAATACCGTGATGTATATTTTGCTCGGAACACATATTCCAGTGAAAACGAGGTTTTGTTATTGGTTTTGAAAAAAAAAAAGCTTTTTTTATACAGAATTCTTCTTTTAAAAAAATAAGATTTCTAATAATAAGAATATATTATTACACGACAGTGGCTGTTTTCCTTCATTGAATTATAATTTCTTGAAATAAAAATTTTAATTTGATGTATTGAGATATACAAATTAAATATTTGTTTTAAAAAATAAGATTGATTTTTCCTGAAAATTTTACTTCATTGAAGAAAAATGTATAAATTTTTCTTCCTCCTTTTTTTTTAATTCGGGGGTTGTTAAGAAGAAAGATTAATACATTTTTTCCTTCTCATGTTTAATTCCTTTAATAATTTCCTTTGAACTTTATTGTACATTATCCCAAATTTCCCGGGACTGTTCCTAATGTTCAGTGCTTGCTTCGATTTTTCACTCCTCGGTTTTAGTCCCAAATTTATAGCATATATATATTTTTTAATTATCAATGCTGCACTGTCCAGAAATGTCTTCACTTAGTCCAATAAGATGTGCCAATTTCAGAGGTAGATGGAAATACAAATGCATATTTTAATAAGAACCTGAAGTTATAGTCGTTCAAATGTTTAAAACTGTCAGAGTTCCCCATTTTTTCTTCCTGGCACTAAGGCTGCAACTTAGCCAGTATTTAGCACCATAAACAATTCAGCAGCTTTTCTAACAAAACTGCCCTGACTTAAATAAGATAATAACAGAAAAAGATGTTCTGAAAAATTTTCATGCTTTTGAGAAATATGATGGTACTTCAAAATAATTTAGAAGGGTTGCAGATTTATTATTTTAAAAAAAATGAATACTGAATTTTATATATATATATATATAATAATAATAATTTGTTCTTTATATATATATATATTAAAAACATACTATTAAAAAATAAATTAAAATTATTTATTTTGGTATAAATATTTCTTGACTAACATATTACCTTCACCACAGTCATTATAATAAAATAATTTATTTGTAAAAAATCTATGTATATATTACATTTTGAACTTCAAAATCTTTGTCATCTTAATATATTGAAGCAACTATTCATTTTGAAATAACATTTTTGATAGGAAGGAATAATATTTGCTCACTATTCCTCTTAACTATTTTTTAATTTCAATATATGTAAAATTTAGTGAGGAGTATTTGATCTTATAATTTACTGTTGTGTGTTGAATAATTTTTTTAAAAATTGTTTCAAATGTATAAAATTTCAATCAATGTTCAATAACTTGACATATTATCTTTGTATACTTTTTATGTGGAGGATATAATCAGGTAACATTTCACTCTCCTAAATTCTACACCACCACACATTCACAATAGGAAGCTGTCATTTTTAGAATTTCAGTGTTGACTGAAATGTTATACTTCTTTGTATTCAGTTTCTTTTATTTTATTTAAACAAATATGAATGCAGTTTTTAAATTTCTTTTTTAAAACACTACTATCTTTCCAACTCTAACCCAGGGATTATATTTCCGAAATTTTAAAAGCATTTTAATAAATTGTGTACAAATCAGGATTAATTAAAATTTTAAAACTTATTGCTGAAGTTATCTAAAAGTTCAGATTTTAGATAATTTCCACAGCCATATACTATTTCAAATTTAATGTATTATTGAACATTCTATGCCTGGACAAATTATGCTCACAAAAGGGAAAAATCACTACCTAGAAGAAAGTGGTAAAATCTTTGCTGTGTGTAACTCAGTAACATTAAATTAGGGACATGAAAACTGAAAATGGATGATATTGGATTACTCCAATAATTCTCAGTCCTTTCTATTAAAAACAAAGAGAATTTAATTAAAATAATGGTTGAATGTAAATTTAATTTGTCATTCTTTTTTTTCTTTCACTATTTACCTTTATTTCAAAGTGAATGTTTTTTCATATTTCGGATTTTTCTATAATGTCTCTATTCAAATTGACTTTTCTGATATTTTATTTGGAAAATTGCTATGAAAGAGAGGAAAGAGTGATTCTACACTATGATGAATGGATCCTTCCAGACGAGGAAAAGGGAAGGAATCTTAGGACCACTCCCTATTCACACTGAAGGCAAAATACTTTCCTTTGTCACCCATTCATGATTCACATGGGGGGGGGGAGGCTATTTTACGACACCGACACTTGAACACGAACTCGCCTTAATAAGCTTATTATGAAAACGTGGGAACCGTTTTTCTATTTCTTTTTTCCTGATTTATTCTTTTTGGCTAGATATTTATATTATATATATATATATATATATATTCTAATTATATCACAACGCAAAATATTCTAAATGTAAACGGATTAATAACTTTTTTGAGTACCGTAATGCGTACTAGAGGAGTGCGAGAGTGATATCCAATACCACCCCATACCATAATACCCGGTGCAGGACCAGTGTGGCGGTGCATAACGCAGCTGTTCAGCATTCTCTCCATGGTGTCTCCAGACTCGAATCCAACCATCGTGGTGTTGCAGACAGATGCGTGACTCGTCAGTAAAGAGAACTTTATTCCATTCTTCCGCCCACATCCTTCTTTCATCGCACCATTGGAGGCGGAAACTTCTGTGCTTCTACATCAAGGGTAGACCAAGCAATGGACGTCTTGCGGACAGACCACTCTGCTGTAAGCGGCTTCGAATGGTACACGCAGACACTGAATGATGCTTTTCAGACTGAATGTGCTGTGCTATGGTTCGTGATGTGACTGAGCGATCCGTCACTGCCATGCGCACAATTTGCCTCTCCTCATGTGAAGTGGTGCACTGAGGTGGATACGATCGACCACGACCACGTACTCTACTACATCCAACGGTCACATATCCGAATTACAGCTGCTTGGTTTCGTCCAACACGCGACTACCGATTTCCCTGAAAGATAATCCACAATCTCGGTAGGCCACTATCCTTCCTCTGTCGAACTCGGATACTTGATCAAAAGCTGATCGCTGTTTTCTACGAGACATAACTGATCGTTTTTTGAAAAAACCACAAGAAAAACACAATTACCGAACTTGAAATCGTCGAAATCTCCAAGCCTTAAATAGCGCTTTGAGGTGGCGCCACAGGCGTGCGTGATGTGTGTCTGCGCTGAAATTCTAATCATTTGCATATCTCACCTCCGCTAATGCATGTTGTAAATTTCATGTTATTTGCGTGCTTCCTTCAGGGTGTTGCATTTACGGTGGCCAGCAGTGTATTTTTTTAAAAAAGGTACATTTTCGTTTCCGGGAGCTAAGAAATTGTAACGAAAAAATTGCAAACAGAGTGAGTGAATAATAAAGTCTCCCTGTTCACCTAATCGAGCGTTTCTGACGACGGACCTCGTTATTTTGAACCATGGTCAAGTGACGAGGACGATACCTGAGCTGCCCCCCACATCTCTCCTAGCTATCACACCAACGCTAGGATGTTTGAGTTCACGACAGATTCAACGTGGATCGCTCCAGTAACCGTGGGTCTTCAACGGTTGCCAAATTGCACAAGGGCAGTAATACTTAATTGTGGGAAACCATCGAGAATTCTACATTTTCAGTGCTTTCAGAGTATAGGCGGAAAAATAAATTCGGCAACCTTACTCCTCCCCCTTCCTTCTTTTTTGTCACTAAGATGGATATTAATAAACGAGTTTTTTTTTACTGCCATTTTTTAAGCAAACGACATGGCACAATTATTTGCTAAATGATCATCTTTAATCAATTTTATTATTTCAAAACCTAAGAAGGAAATTATTGTTAAAATAATGAATATGTTAGTTTTTGTATAATATACTTTTTTCTTCAGATACGTGTTTCAATAGTTTACTAAACGCAGAGAGGTATGGAAAACTATAAAATTAAAATAAAATACTAAAATGTTTTTATCAGATAGTATTATTTTCTTTTTGAATGTTTTTTTCAGTGAATGTAAACATATAACTATGCTTCCTCCCAAAATGTTTTTTTTAACACTTATATATGTTTATTCAAACATTCAAACGTCCAGGAAAAAAAATCGTTTCAATAGCTCTCTGCAGTTTTTTTATTATTATTATTTAGAGATAGTTGATTTAAATTGTGATATATTTTTCAAAACCAAAGGAGTATTTCTATTATTTCATTACTGAATTAATTATTTGTTAATAAAAAGTATGTCATCTATTATTTTGGATAAAAATACGTTTAAGAGACATTTTTAAGCTAACTGTAGGTAAAGATTAATTGATAAATGAAAACCTGAAATTAATTTTGCTATTTTACATTCTTGGAAACTATCTATTACTGAATAATGATGAAAGTGTTTTTGTTTTACTCTGGCATCAGAATCGTTTTCTTTTTATGGATTAAAACTTTTTTTTTAACTAAAGCACTATTGTTTTTTTATAAGACATTGGTTGAAATTGGAAGATAAATCTTATATCTGGGGGGGGGGCGAAGGGAAAAAAGTTCTACACTAAAAAAAGTCACTGTAACGCCGGGCTATAGAGAGAGAAAAGAAACCTGTCTGACATAGGTAAGATGTGTAAGAAATTTCGAAAAAGGGAATTGTAATGACGTTAATGTAGAAATCATATATACAAAAACCAGGAAGTTCTGACCCCAATAAGGGAAGGGGAATTTCCATGGCAATATGTTATGCATTCGAATATGTTCCTGCAACGCTGGGTTAAATGGAGGGCAAAGAAACCTGTCTCATAAGGAAAAGAAGTGAACAAATTTCGGAAAAGGGAATTTTTATGACATAGTTATAGAAATTAACTCACATCTCACGCGTACACGCCCACACAGAAGTACTGTCGTCATGAAGGAAAGAGGAAATTAACATGGGGATTAAGTTTTCACTCGGTAAAAGCCGTGCAATGCCGGGCTAAGCGGAGGGGAAAGAAACAATAAGTCAAAGTAATTTCGAAAAAGAATAATAGAAGTACTGATTTTGTGATAGTGGTGTAATGTGTGTGTGTGTGAAATTTATTAGTTAAAATAAAAAAGTACAAAGAATTCAAAAAATGAATGTTTGGTGTTGTGTTACTTTTATAGGCCGTCATCATTCACAGCGTTCCATTTCTCTTTCAGTCATATACCACATCCCCACACACTTTCAATGAGTTAGTTATTTTGTATTTGACTATCAAAATATTCACTAGAATAATTTATATTGCAAAACAATGTTTGTCGGGTCAGCTAGTATACATATAAAATTAATAACATTTGGATAATATTTAGCGTCTGTACAATTATCATTATTTTGGAAATCTCGGCAAATTAGTTGCGATTTTCTTTTTAGAAATCATTTAACACTTTTTGTGTCAATGACGGTACCATAAATCAGAGTATTTCAAACATCTAAAAGTTTTAAAGAAGAGTATTTAAAGATTGTATTTCAAACGTCTAAAAGTTTTAAAGAAAAGTATTTAAAGATTGTATTTCAAATTTTTTTGAGTAAACGTTCCTATTATATTATCATCGGTTTAAGTGACTCACAGTTAGGAACAGTCAAGAAAACAGAATAACTCAAGCTTTGTTACAAATATTTTATATATATGACGATTATCACAGATCGTACGAAAGAACAAAGAAAAAGGGAGAAGAATAAACTAGAATTTGAAATAACGAAATTAGGTTATGTTCTTCAGGGAGAAAATACGATAAGCACCTTAGACACGATTTTAAAAGTCTCTAAACTTGTAATTTTTATTAGATTTTCTCAATAAATTAATGAATGTATACTTTGTAGAGTACAAAATAAACTAATTAAGAAAAAAATATTTTGCTGGTAGGGATTCGGCAATTTATCGCCAAAAATAATTTTGTCGTCTTATGTGAGGTTAAACTGCATTTCACTCCCTAATTGCTATAAAATAAGATTAAGGAATTTAAATGAGAAATTCATCCGCAATTTTGAAGTTATCACTTGTATGTGTGAAAATATACAATCAGTTTCACAAAAGGACAGTAGTTGAAAAAATTGAACTAAAAGGGCACAGTTTTGATTGATGTTAGAGATAATTGTAAAACAATTGATGCCGTCATCGGAGTACATCGCAGGAAAGATGCTTGCTGGTTTTAACACGAAGAACGGCATAAGAAAACAGAGAAATTAAATCTTCTAATAAAGAAGGATAAGAGAAACCACTCTTCTAATTGCTTTATATTCTATTGATGAAAGATTTTACTTACTTTGAGGATTTATATGACTTTTTCTTACATTTAAATTGGACAAGATTGTCTATAAATAAACGATAATTTCTGAATCTTTTCGTTAATGCAGTAATAGTACATTAAGTAAATCAAGAACTTTCTTGAAGTTTTGCTTCACTTTTAACGATGCTTAAAAATAAATAAATTTCTATACGTCATTTAGTTGCAGATTATTTTTTAATTAAATCGATAAAAGGAACTCTGGAAATAAGGATTACGGGTTTCAGACGTTATAAGGATGCCCTTTGTCATATTCTTGATATTATTAAATGGAGTTCTGCTAGTTTTTCAAACTTAGAACTTAAATACTTTAGTGCTTCAAAGAATCAAAATTTTATTTCCGCTTTTTGTGGCATCTATCGTTCAGTTTAGTTTTTCTTGCACAGCGGTTTTGTCTACTAAGGACTAGATACAATACTTGGCAATAGAATACTATATTTAAAAACTTAGTAAACAAGTCCCTTTTCTAACTTTTCTAAAACATTCCTGTTTTGCTTGTATGTTAGTTTGAAGTAAGATTTCATCAAAAGAATATTTTCTTTTATTACTGCTTAGTATCCGTTGAAATGAAGTACATAGTGATATCAGTAATAGATATGTTTAAAGATTAAAATATCAATGTTTATAATCTTTTAATTATTGATGTGTAAGATCTTTCTCCGATTGTTGATTTGTGGGAGTGATTTAAAAGGAACGGAAATGCGTAAAGGAAGTTAGCGTGCGCTATTTAGTTTGACCAATCAGCGCGCTTGGTGGTGTTCTTCGCTACCTCGGAGTGAAGTTTGTTTTTCTCCATTCGGGAGGTTCGCCCCATCCCCCACCCCTGCGGTCTAGGCCGTGGGATCTTTGTTTGTTTTCACCTTAGGATCAGAGAAGAAGCAAGTCCTTTAGGCAGAGACGTGGCACAATGATGAACGTGTTTGATACCTGACTTGATTGCTGTGTATAATTTAAACGACGGACCACAGAGCAGCTGGTGTTGCGATCTATCAAACAGAACAACTCACATGTTGTGGCTCGACATATGGATATTACTATCGTCAAACGCGGACTAGGTATTGTTAGTCAAAATATTAGACATATGTGCGGCAGAAGCTTATTTAAAATGGACAAACAGTGATTTCGGTGGTCGTATACATTCAAATCAAACTTGTCTAATTAAAGATTTCCTGCATTTTGTATTTTTACCATATACCAAAGGTGTGGTTTGCCTTAAAAACTATCACTGCTCCTATGATTTTGAGTGGTGATTTTAAAGTTAACTCAGTTTGTTGTAGTCATTTCACCTATAGCTTTGAATGATGAACTCAAGTCGAACACAAATCGAATGTTTTGACAATTAACAGTGATACTGTTATTGACACTATTTTTCAACGGTTTTTAAATACTTTGAAATCACAAATACATGCGTAGCTGCAACCACGGCTGCAAGAGGGATGGAGAATATTTCCCTACCCTCCAGTTCCATGCCTAAATTGTGAGGTAGATAGTGGTGTCACCATCTATCGTGTATGAAACGAGCCAATCGTACTGTCACCTGCACGGTGCTCAAAGTTGCAGTTAACGACAGGCGGACACCTAGCCCCTTGTCACGATGATGAATTTCGTGGACCTCGATCTGGCACAGTCAGACAGGTGGCATTAGAAACAACACAACAAAAGAAATTTTTAGATTCAAGGAGATTGTCTAGCATTGATAGACAGTATGGGATTATCGTGAGTGAGTGAATATTAACGTCGCACTGTTCAGCTACACGAGAGCTTTAGAACGGGATTAGCAACAACAACATATCTTCCCATAGATTTCTATATTACAATCAACCTGCAGGTATTTTATATCTAATTCAGACTTATGATTGCGCAAGATAGTGTATTACAAATGACATTTCTGCGTACTTTTTTCTTTAATTACTTTGGTATTTATTGATAATCCCTGATCAATTTTTTTGGAGACTTTGTAATGATTTCATTCACACTTATTCCCTCTACATATTTAAAATTAAAAATGAACACATACCACAAAATCCGGCGTATAACGCGCACTTTTAACTCAAAAAATAAGATCGAAATTTAAGGGTGCACGTTATAGGCTGGGTATAAAAATGATAGCTATAAAAATATAAAAAAGACATGGGCATAAAAAAAATCCTTCTTCTACACATACCGAAATACTTTGTTATTTCAAAGAAATGACATTCCCTATAAACTTAAAGGGTTTTAGTTATAGAAATATACTATTTTATATATATATATAAACTTAAGATGATACCTCGAATAAATGACTTAAAAAAATAATTGCATTACACATGTAAATTTCAGGTTTTTTCGTAAAAAGGGGGGTGCTCGTTGTACGACGAATATACCTAAAATTACAAATGCATTAGAAGTATGAGAGCAATACAACCGGAACGAAGCATACCAGA